>ML664161.1:22001718-22427508 GCA_007570785.1 Antilocapra americana
TGAGTCAGCTCTTCAAATCAGGTGGCCAGAGTATTGGAACTTCAGCTTCAGCATCAGTCCTTCCAGTGAATACTCAGGACTGATTTCCTTTAGGATGGACTGGTTTGATCTCCTTGCAGTCCAAGAGACTCTCAAGAGTCTTCTCCAACACCACAGTTCAAAATCATTAGTTCTTCAATGCTCAGCTTTCTTTATGGTCCAACTCTCACATCCATACATGACTACTGGAAAAACCTTGGCTTTGACTAGATGGACCTTTGTCGACAAAGTCATGTCTCTGCTTTTTAATATGCTGTCTAGGTTGGTCATAGCTTCTCTTCCAAGGAGCAAGAGTCTTTTAATTTTCTGGCTGCATTCACCATCTACAATGATTTTGGAGCCCAAGAAAATAAAGTCTGTTACTGTTTCCATTGTTTCCCCATCTATTTGCCATGAAGTCATGAGACCAGATGCCATGACCTTAGTTCTTTGAATGTTGAGTTTTAAGCCAGCTTTTTCACTCTCCTCTTTCACTTTCAGCAAGAGGCTTTTTAGTTCTTCACTTTCTGCCATAAGGGTGGTGTCATCTGCATATCTGAGGTTATTGCTATTTCTTCCTGCAAAAACTTGATTCCAGCTTGTGCTTCATCCAGCCCAGCATTTCACACGATGTACTCTGCATTTAAGTCAAATAAGCAAGGTTGACAATACACAGCCTTGACATACTCCTTTCCCGATTTGGAACCAGTCTGTTGTTCCATGTTTGGTTGTAACTGTTTCTTGAGCTGCATATCAATTTCTCAGGAGGCAGGTCAGGTGGTCTCGTATTCCCATCTCTTTCAGAATTTTCCACAGTTTGTTGTGATCCACACAGTCAAAGGCTTTAGTGTAGTCAATGAAGCAGATGTTTTTCTAGAATTCTCTTGCTTTTTCTATGATCCAACAGATGTTGGCAATTTGATCTCTGGCTCCTCTGCCTTTTCTAAATCCAGCTTGAACATCTGGAAGTTCTTGGTTCTCATACTGTTGAAGTCTGGCTTGGAGAATTTTGAGCATTACTTTGCTAGCATGTGAGATGAGTGTAATTGTGCAGTAGTTTGAACAATCTTTGGCATTGCCTTTCTTTGTGATTAGAATGAAAACAGACCTTTTCCAGTCCTGTGGCCATTGCTGAGTTTTCCAAATTTGCTGGCATGCTGAGTATAATTCAATGCTTTAACAGCATCATCTTTTAGGGTTTGAAATAGCTCAGCTGGAAGTCCATCACCTCAACTAGCCTTGTTCATAGTTATGCTTCCTAAGGCCCATGTGACTTCACATTCCAGGATGTCTGGCTCTAGCTGAGTGTGAGTGATCACATCATCATGATTATCTGAGTCGTGAAGATCTTTTTTGTACAGTTCTGTGTATTCTTGCCACCTCTTCTTAATATCTTCTACTTCTGTTAGGTCCATACTGTTTCTGTCCTTTATTGTGCCCATCTTTGCATGAAATGTTCCCTTGGTATCTCTAATTTTCTTGAAGAGATCTCTAGCCTTTCCCATTCTATTGTTTTCCTCCATTTCTTTGCATTGATCTCTTTGGAAGGCTTTCTTCTCTGTTCTTGCTATTCTTTGAAACTCTGCATTCAGATGGGTGTATCTTTCCTTTTCTCTTTTGCCTTTTGCTTCTCTTCTTTTGTCAGCTATTTGTAAGACCTCTTCAGACAACCATTTTGCCTTTTCCTATTTCTTCTTCTTGGAGATGGTTTTAATCACCACCTCCTGAACAATGTTATGAACCTCCTTCTTCGGTTCTTCAAGCACTCACTCTATCAGATCTAATCCCTTGAATCTATTTGTTACTTCCACTGTATAATCATAAGGGATTTAATTTAGATCATACGTGAACGGTCTAGTGGTTTTCTCTACTTTCTTCAATATAAGTCTGAATTTTGCAATAAAGGAGTTCATGATCTGAGCCATGGTTGGCTCCTTGTCTTATTTTTGCTGATTGAATAGAGCTTCTCCATCTTCAGCTGCAAGGAATATAATCAGTTTGATTTCAGTATTGACCATCTGGTGATGTTCATGTTTAGAACTGTGTTGTTGGAAGAGGGTGTTTGCTATGACCAGTGCATTCTCTTGGCAGAACTCTGTTAGCCTTTGCCCTGCTTCATTCTGTACTCCAAGGCCAAACTTGCCTGTTACTCCAGGTATCTCTTGACTTCGTAACATTTGCATTTCAGCTGCCTGTGATGAAAAGGACATCTTTTTTTTGGTGTTAATTCTATAACATCTTGTAAATCTTCATAGAACCATTCAACTTCAGTTTCTTCAGCATTACTGGTTGGGGCATAGGCTTGGATTACTGTGATATTGAATGATTTGCCCTGGAAACAGAGATCATTCTGTTGTTTTTGAGATTGCACCCAAGTACTGCATTTCAGACTCTTGTTGATTATGAGGGCTACTCCATTTCTTCTCAAGGATTCTTGCCCACAGTAGTAGATATAATAGTCATCTGACTTAAATTCACCCATTCCAGTCCATTTTAGTTCATTGACTCCTAAATTGTCAATGTTCACTCTTGCCATCTCCTGTTTAACCACCTGCAGTTTACCTTGATTCATGGACCTAACATTCCAGGTTCCTATGCAATAATTGTTCTTTACAGCATCCGACATTTTTGATCATGGTTGAAGCAAATTGTAAAATATATACATACACACAACATCACATTTGAGATGACTGCAAAGTGAACACAGATTGAATATTTGATAGAATTAAAGAATTATTTTTCATATTCCTAGCTGTTTTGCTTTTTACTTTTAGCATTGTTCACAGCCTGAATGGGAGGGGAATTTTGGGGAGAATGGATACATGTATATGTATGGCTGAGTCCCTTCCTTATTCACCTGAAACTGTCACAACATTATTAATCAAATATGTTGTTGCTGTTGCTTAGTAACTTAATTGTGTCCAACTCTTTTGTGACCTCATGGATTATAGCCCTCCAGGTTCCTTTGTCTCTGGAATTTTCTGGGCAGAAATACTGGAGTGGATTGCCATTTCCTTCTCCAGGGGATCTTCTTCACCCAAGGATTGAACCTGTGCCTCCTGCATTGTAGGCAGATTCTTTACCACTGAGCCACCAGCGAAGCCCTAACTGACTATCAGTTCAGTTCGGTTCAGTCTTTCAGTCATGTCTGACTCTTTGTGACCCCATGGATTATAGTACACCAGGCTTCCCTGTCCATCACCAACTCCTGGAGCTTGCTCAAACGCATTTCCATCAAGTCGGTGATGCCATCCAACCATCTCCAATACAAAATAAAAAGTTTTAAAAAATATTATAGTTTAAAAATATTTTAAAACAAATCCTCAAAATTTAGTAATGTATACTAAATAGTTATAAATGTTTTGGGTTTTCTTTAAAATAATATGTGAAAAGAGCAAGTACCTGGAAGAACAGAGGACATAAGCATGGCTGTGCCTGCATGCTGCTGCTTCAGTCACATCCGACTGTTTGTGACCCTAGCCTGCTAGACTCCTCTGTCCTTGGGATTCTCCAGGGAAGAATACTGGAGTGGATTACATGTCCTCCTCCAGGGAACTGAACCTGCACCTCTTGCAAAAATTATTTCACTTGCACATAATCCAGGGTTCATTTTCCACTTGGTAATGATCTTTTTCTAATTTACGTAAAACCATTAGCATACCTAACAAAATTAAAAACAAGGAAGCAAGACATAAAAAGTACAAATCACAAAGAGTAAGTTTTTTATTTTCTTAACATTTAAGATTTTTAAAATTCTGCTTAACAAAGATCATCACAAAAAAAGGGAAAAAATAGACTGAAAAAAAGGTAAACACATAATGCTGCTGCTGCTGCGAAGTAGAGTCAGTCGTGTCCGACTCTGTGTAACCGCATAGACAGCAGCCCACCAGGCTCTGCTGTCCCTGGGATTCTCCAGGCAAGAATACATGGAAGCAACCTAGATGCCCATCAACTGACGAATGGATAGGAAAGCTGTGGTACATATACACAATGGAATATTACTCAGCATTAAAAAAAAAATTCATTTGAAGTAGTTCTACTCAGGTGGACGGAACTGGAGCCTGTTATCCAGAGTGAAGTAAGCCAGAAGGAAAAACAAAAATATAGTATACTGATGCATATATATGGAATTTAGAAAGATGGTAACGAGAACCCTGCATGCGAGACAGCAAAAGGAACGCAGATGTATAGAACAGACTCGTGGACTCTGTGGAAGAGGGCAAGGGTGGGATGATATGGGAGAATGGCACTGAAACATGTTAATTATCATATGTGAAATCAATCGCCAGCCCAGGATTCATGCTCGGGGCTGGTGCACCGAGATGACCCAAGGGGAGGAAATCGGGAGGGAGAATGGAGGGGGGTTCTGGAGGGGGAGCATATGTAAACCCATGGCGGTTTCATGTCAATGTATAGCAAAACCAACACAATAAAGTAAAAATTTAAGAAAAAAAAATCAAGATTGAAAAAAAAAAAGAATACTGGAGTGCATTGCCATTTCCTTCTCCAATGCATGAAAGTGGAAAGTGAAAGTGAAGCCATTCAGTCGTGTCCAACCCTTCACAACCCCATGGACTTCAGCCTACCAGGCTCCTCCATCCATGGGATTTTCCAGGCAAAAGTACTGGAGTCGCTTGCCATTGCCTTCTCTGAAACACATAATAGACAAAGATTAAGAAACCATAACAAATCAATAAGAAAAAGGCAAACAATCCAATAGGAAAATGGTCAAAGGAAAACAGATAACTTACAGAGGAGGAAATTTAACGTACCATCAGACATATGAAAAAAATGTTCATCTCCCTGCTAATCAGGGACAAGCAAATTAAAACTAAATGAGATACTATTTTATTGCTTTCATACAGACAAAATTTAATGAGATAAAACCATACGTTGAGAAAGATATAGACAAATGAGAATTCTCAGATACTGCTAGTGGGAATGTAAATCAGTTGTTGAAGAGAAATTTGGATATATCTACCAAAGCTGACCCACCTCAGATATGCAGATGATACCACTTTAATGGCAGAAAGCAAAGAGAAACTAAAGCGCTTTTTGATGAAGGTGAAAGAGGGGAGTGAAAAAGCTGGCTTAAAATTCAACATTCAGCAAACTAAGATGATGGCATCTGGGCCCATCAGTGCATGGCAAATAGTTTGGGAAGAAGTGGAAACTTCATTTTCTTGGGCACCAAAATCACTGCAGGTGGTGACTGCAGCCGTGAAATTAAAAGACACTTGCTCCTTGGAAGAAAAGCTATGACAAACCTAGAGAGAGTCCAGGAGTTGGTAGTGGACAGGGAATCCTGGCATGTTGCAGTCCACAGGGTTGCAAAGAGTTAGGTGTCCAGCTCTTTGAGCAACTGAACTCAACTGAACAGATTCAGCATGTTAAAAAGCAGATACATCACTGTGGCAACAAAAGTCCTTTTAGTCAAAGCTATGGTTTTTCCAGTAGTTATGCATGGACGTGATAGTTGGACCATAAAGAAGGCTGAGTGCCAAAGAATTGATGCTTTTGAACTGTGGTGCTGGAGAAGACTCTTAAAGAGTCCCTTGAACAGCAAGGAGGTCAAACCAGTCAATCCTAAAGGAGATCAACCCTGAATATTCATTGGAAGTACTGATGCTGAAGCTCCAATACTTTGGCCACCTGATGCGAAGAACTGACTCACTGGAAAAGACCCTGGTGCTGGGAACGATTGAGGGCAGGAGGAGAAGTGGGCAACAGGATGAGATGGTTGGATCATATCACCGACTCAATGGACATGAGTTTGAGAAAGCTCCAGGCGATGGTGAAGGACAGGGAAGCCTGGTGTGCTGCAGACCATAGGACTGCAAAGAGTCAGACTTTACTTAGTGACTGAACAATAAGCAAAGCTGAAGATTCTTACATATCCCATGGCCCAGTAATTCCCCCTCTACGTGTATATGTGTTTGTCTGTCAGTCGTGTCCAACTCTTTGTGACCCCTTGGATTGTAGCCCGGGTCGCCTCCTCTGTCCATGGGATTTGCCAGGCAAGAATACTGGAGTAGGTTGCTATTTTCTTCTCCAGGGGATTTTCCCCACCCATGGATCAAACCCCAGTCTCCCACATTGCAGGCAGATTCTTTACCATCTGAGCCACCAGGAAAGCCCATAAAAATCTTATATATTTGCATAAAGGAAGATGTATAAGAGTGTTTTTCAACATTATTTACAATAGAAAAAAAAATAGGAACAACCTCAAAGTTCAAAATAGGAGGATAGATAAATAAATTGTTCCTTCTTCATATAATGACTTCCCTAGTGACTCAGATGGTAAAGAATCCTCCAGCAATGCAGGAGACCTGGGTTCGATCCCTTGATTGGAAAGACCCCTTGGCAAAGGATTTGGCAACTGACTCCAGTATTCTTGCCTGGAGGATCCCCATGGACAGAGGAGCCTGGCAGGCTACAGTCCATGGAGTTGCAAAGAGTTAGACATGACTGAGTGACAGCACATATAATGGAACACAAAATTGAAGTTACAATATGAATCAATTCAGAAAACATGTTGCATTAAAACACAAAATACAAGAGAAAATGTAAAGTATCACATCATTTGTATATAGTTTGTGAAAAGTATGCATTGTTTGTGAATGCATATACATGTAAACTAATAGTATATAGATATGCATGAAAATGGTGAATGCCAACTTTAGGATACCAGTTACCTCTGTAAGAAAAGAAGTGAACAAAAGGGGCTTCAAATGCATATGTCTTATTTTATTTTGATTAAAGCCTAAAATTCTAAAAGATTAAGAGGTAACCAGGCACACAAATGTTTATTATAGTTTTCTGTATACTTTCTCTCTGCTTGAAATTTTCCAAAAGAGAAAAAATAATAAATTTGAGAGATAGGAAAGTGGACACAGTAAGGATCTTGGCTCTGAAGTCAAAGAGGCTAGTAGCTAGAAAAGGAAGAAGGGCCAAACTCCTAATGGAGCCACAAGTTTTGAAATGCTGGCAGGTTAAAGGCCAAGCCATGCCTTTTCATTTTTTATTATCCCCCTCCAGCTTGACAAATAATACTTGGCAAATAAGTAAGCATTCTATGACTTTTGCTGAATGAATGAATGGAGTTGACAGCCAGAACTGCTTCCAAAGTAACAGTTGGCATCAATAAGATATATAGTTGAACATTCCTGTTTAACAAGGTGGCTCAGAAGTTCCTAAATTACTCGGGGGACAATTGCTTCCCTCTCTAAAAAGCCATATCCTCTGACTAAACGGGGATTTCTGCCATGGTAGCTAGCACTGATTACAATTCAGCATACTTTCTTGATTAAAATCCTAACATAATTAGATATCTAGGTGTGGGGTTTTTTTTAAACAGTTTTATTGAAGTTTAATTTACAGCCTTAGAATTCAACTATTATAAAGGTATAATTCAATGACTTTTAATAAATTGAGTTGTACAACTATCATCACACTCCAGTTTTAGACTATTTGTATTATACCAAAAAATAACCTCATGCTGATCTGCAGTTAATTTCTCCTCCCACCCCTAGCCTCAGGCTACCACTGATTTTCCATCTGTTTCTATAAATTTGCCATTCTGGACATTTCATTTAAATGGAATCATATCATACATAGTGTTTGTGTCTAGCTTAGCATAATGTTTTTGAGGTTCACCTATGTTGAAGCATGTTTTAGAACTCCATTTCTTTTTTTGCCAAATATTATTTGATTGTATGGATATGTTATTTTGCTTATCCATTTATCATGTGATGAACATTTAGGTGGTTACCAGCTTTTGGCTAGTATGAACAATGCTGCTGTGATAATTAACATGCATGTTTTTTGTGTGTGTGAGTTTAAGTTTTCATTTCTCTCTCTGGTTTTTTTAAATACTGATTCTATTTTATTTTATTTTGTTTCTTTTCTTTTTTTTGGCCATGCCATGCAGCTTGTGAGATCTTAGTTCCCCGACTAGGGTTTAAACCTAGGTCCATGGCAGTGAAAGTGCCAAGTCCCAACCACTGGACCACCAGAAAGTTCCTTGTTTTCATTTCTTTTTGGTAGATTCTTAGGAGTGGAATGGCTGAGTTGTATGGCAAATTTATCTTTTTAAGAAGCTGTTCGACTCTTTTCCAAAGTGGCTGTTACCATTTTACATTCCTTACAGCAATGTACAAAGATTCTAGTTTCTCTGCTTCCTTACTAACATTTGATATTCTCTGTCTTCATAATTATAACCATTCTAGTGGGTATGAAGTAGTGTCTCACTGTGGTTTTAGTTTGCATTTCCCTGATGGTTAATGGTGTTGAATATATTTTCATGTGCCTATTAGCAATTTATATGCCTTTTTTTGAGATTTTTATTCAAGTCTTTTGCTCGTTTTTCAAATTGAGAGTATTTTTATATTGAGATGTCCAACCCCAAAGAAAGGCAATGCCAAAGAATGCTCAAACTACCGCACAATTGCATTCATCTCACACACTAGTAAAGTAACCGTGAACTTCCAGATGTTCAAGCGGGTTTTAGAAAAGGCAGAGGAACCAGAGATCAAATTGCCAACATTCGATGGATCATCGAAAAAGCAAGAGTGTTCCAGAAAAACATCTATTTCTGCTTTATTCACTATGCCAAAGCCTTTGATTGTGTGGATCACAACAAACTGTGGAAAATTCTGAAAGAGATGGGAATACCAGAGCACCTTACCTGACTCAAGAAACCTGTATGAAGGTCAGGAAGCAACAGTTAGAACTGGACATGGAACAACAAACTGGTTCCAAATAGGAAAAGGAGTACGTCAAGGCTGTATATTGTCACCCTGCTTATTTAACTTATTATGCAGAGTACATCATAAGAAACTGGGCTGGAGGAAGCACAAGCTGGAATCAAGATTGCCAGGAAAAATATCAATAACCTCAGATATGTAGATGACACCACCCTTATGGCAGAAAGTGAAGAAGAACTAAAGGGCCTCTTGATGAAAGTGAAAGAGGACAGTGAAAAAGCTGGCTTAAAACTCATCATTCAGAAAAGTAAGATCATGGCATTTGGACTCATCACTTCATGGCAAATAGGGAAACAGCGGAATCAGTGGCTGATTCTATTTTGGGGGGGCTCCAAAATCACTGCAGATGATGATTGAAGCCATGAAATTAAAAGACACTTACTCCTTGGAAGGAAAGTTATGACCAACCTAGGTGTTAGTTACTCAGTCGTGTCTGACTCTTTGTGACCCCATGGACTATAGCCCACCAAGCTCTTCTGTCCATGGAATTCTCCAGGCACGAATATTGGAGTGGGTTGCCATTTCCTTCTCCAGGGGATCTTCCTAAGCCAGGGATTGAACATGGTTCTCCCGCACTGCAGGCATACTCTTTACCCACTGAGCCAGCAGGGAAGCCTCATGACCAACCTAGACAGCATATTAAAAAGCAGAGACATTACTTTGCCAACAAAGGTCCATCTAGTCAAAGCTATGGTTTTTCCAGTGGTCATGTATGGGTATGAGAGCTGGACTATAAGGAAAGCTGAGCACTAAGGAATTAATGCCTTTGAACTATGGTGTTGGAGAAGACTCTTGAGAATCCCTTGGACTGCAAGGAGATCCCATCCATCCTAAAGGAAATCAGTCCTTAATATTCATTGGGAGGACTGATGCTGAAGCTGAAACTCCAATACTTTGGCCACCTGATGCTAAGAGTTGACTCATTTGAAAAGACCCTGATGCTGGGAAAGATTGAAGGCAGGAGGAGAAGGGGATGACAGAGGATGAGATGGTTGGATGGAATCACCGACTCAATGGACATGGGTTTGCTTGGACTCTGGGAGTTGGTAATGAACAGGGAGGCCTGGCGTGTTCATGTGGTCACAAGGAGTTGGACACGACTGAGTGACTGAACGCAACTGAACTGAAGAACTCTGTATATTCTGGGTACAAGTCACTTATCAAATATATGATTTGCAAATATTTTCTCCCATTCCATAGCTTGTTGTTTTTCATTTTCTTGGTGATATTTTTAGCCATCAACATAGTATGTTTATCTATTTATTTAGGTTTTCTTTTATATTAACATGTTGTAATAATTGTTATTAATTTTTATTTAATTTCATTATAGTCAGAAAGGGCTTCCTTGGTGGCTCAGCTGGTAAAGAATCAGCCTGCAATGCAGGCGACCTGGGTTCAATCCCTGGGTTGGGAAAAATCCCCTAGAGAAAGGAATGGCTACCCACTCCAGTTCTGGCCTGGAGAATTCCATGGACTGTATAGTTCAGTTAAATTCAGTCGTGTCCAACTCTTTGTGACCCAATGGACTGCAGCACTCCAGGCCTCCCTATCCATCACCAACTCCCAGAGTTTACTCAAACTCATGTCCATTGAGTGGGTGATACCATCCAACCATCTCATCCTTTGTCATCCCCTTCGCCTCCTGCCTTCAATCTTTCCCTGCATCAGGATCTTTTCAGATGAGTCAGTTCTTCATATTAGGTGGCCAAAGTGTTGGAGTTTCAGCTTCAGCATTAGTCCTTCCAATGAATATTAAGGACTGATTTCCTTTAGGATGGACTGGTTTGACCTCCTTGCAGTCCAAGGAACTCTCAAGAGTCTTCTCCAACACCACAGTTCAAAAGCATCAATTCTTCGGCGCTCAGCTTTCTTTATAGTCCAACTCTCACATTCATACATGACTACTGGAAAAACCATAGCCTTGACTAGATGGACCTTTGTCAGGAAAGTAATGTCTCTGCTTTTTAATATGCTGTCTAGGTTTGTCATAACTTTTCTTCCAAGGATCAAGTAAGTGTCTTTTAGTTTCATGGCTGCAGTTACCATCTGCATTGATTTTGGAGCCTAAAAAATAAAGTCTGCCACTGTTAACACTGTTTCCCCATCTTTTTGCCATGAAGTGATGAGACCGGATGCCGTGATCTTAGTTCTTTGAATGTTGAGCTTTAAGCCATACTTTGACCACCAATATTTTGGCCTCCAATACACTGGCCAACAATACCTTTGGCCTCCAAAACTTTGGCCACCTGATGCAAAGAGCTGCCTCATTTGAAAAGACCCTGATGCTGGGAAAGATTGAGGGCAGGAGGAGAAGGGGACAACAGAGGATAAGATGGTTAGATGGCATCACTGACATAATGGACATGGGTTTGGGTGGACTCCAGGAGTTGGTGATGGACAGGGAGGCCTGGTGTGCTGCGGTTCATGGGGTCACAAAGAGTCAGACACGACTGAACTAAACTGAACTGAACTTTAAATGAACTTTTTCACGCTCCTCTTTCACTTTCATCAAGAGGGTCTTTAGTTCTTCACTTTCTGCCATAAGGGTGGTGTCATCTGCGTATCTGAGGTTATTGATATTTCTCCCATCAGTCTTGATTCTAGCTTGTTTTTCATCCAGCCCAGCATTTCTTATGATGTACTAAGCATTTAAATTAAATAAGCAAAGTAACAATATACAGTCTTGACATACTCCTTTTCCTGTTTGGAATAGTCTGTTTTTCCTTGTCCAGTTCTAACTGTTGCTTGCTGACCTGCATACAGGTTTCTCAAGAGACAGGTCAGATGGTCTGGTATTCCCATCTCTTTCAGAATTTTCCACAGTTTGTTGTGATCCACGCAATCAAAGGCTTTGGCATAGTGAATAAAGCAGAAATATATGTTTTTCTGGAACGCTCTCGCTTTTTTGATTATCCAACAGATGTTGGCAACTTGATCTCCGGTTTTCTGCCTTTTCTAAATCTAGCTTGAACATCTGGAAGTTTATGGTTGACGTATTGTTGAAGCCTGACTTAGATAATTTTGAGCATTACTTTACTAGCGTGTGAGTTAAGTGCAATTGTGGGTAGTTTGAGCATTCTTTGGCGTTGCATTTCTTAGGGATTGGAATGCAAACTGACCTTTTCCAGTCCTGTGGCCACTGCTGAGTTTTCCAAATTTCTTGGCATATTGAGTGCAGCACTTTCACACCATCATCTTTTAGGATTTAAAATAGCACAACTGGAATTCCATCATCTCCACTGGCTTTGTTCATAGTGATGCTTCCTAAGGCCCACATGACTTCACATTCCAGGATGTCTGGCTCTAGGTGAGTGATCACACCATCGTGATTATCTGGGTCATGAAGATCTTTTTTTGTATAGTTCTTTGTGTATTCTTGCCACCTCTTCTTAATATCTTATGCTTCTGTTAGGTCCATACCATCTCTTTCCATTATTGGGCCCATCTTTGCATGAAACGTTCCCTTGGTATCTTTAATTTTCTTGAAGAGATCTCTAGTCTTTCTCATTCTATTGTTTTCCTCTGTTTCTTTGCATTGATCACTGAGAAAGGCTTTCTTATCTCTCCTTGCTATTCTTTGGAACTCTGCATTCAAATGGATATGTTTTTCCTTTTCTCCTTTGCTCTGTATAGTTCATAGACGATATGGTCTCCTTTGGACTCCTTTGTATTACAGTGTCCTTTGGACTGTGTAGTCCATGGGTTGGCAAAGAGTCGGACACAAATGTGTGACTCTCACTCATGCACTCACTCATAGAAAACATCTTCTGTATGATTTCAGAGTTTGCGAATAATGGTACTTGATGGTCTTTATTAAGTTATGTATTTTTGCCAGTTTTCTATTTGTTCTACTGGTTACTGAGAGAAAAATGCTGAAGGCTTCAACTCTAGCTGTGGATTTGCCCATATCTTCTATCAACTCAATCGATTATAGCTTCTTTTATTTTGAAACTCTGTTGTTAAGTACATACCACCTTTAGGATTGCTTTGTATTCTTAGTATATTGACTCTTTCATTATTATATAAAAACCCTCTTATTCCTAGTTAAGTTTCCTTGCTTTGAAATCTATTTTGTTAGCTATTGATACACCTTCTCCAGCTTTCTTTTGACTATGTTGGCATCATAAACCTTTTTTCCATCTTTTACTTTTTACCTACCCATATCATTTTACTTAAAGGAAGTTTCTTACAGACAGTATATGATTAAATTTTGTTATTTTATTCAATCTGACAATTCTTACTTTTAATGAATGTGCTAGACTATTTACATATAGTATAATTATTGATATATCTGATTTTAGGTCTACAGTTTTACTACTAATTTTCTTTTCATGCCCATTTTTGTTGTTTTATCTCTCCTACTTTTTCTTTTTGGATTTTTTTGGGGGAGGGATTCCACTTTAATTAAATTCATTGGATGTGTGGTTACATTATTTGTAGTCTTTTTAGTAGTCATTCTAGGGATTCATATAATATATACCTAATTTTTCACAATGTTCTTAGAATTTATATTTACTCCTTCAAGTAGAATGGAGAAAAGCTTACCATCATATAAATCTCTACTGTTTCCACTTTATGATGTAGTTCTATATAATGCATTTACATGCACTGAAAACCCCTCTTGACAATACTGTAGTTTTTGCTTCCAACTACCATAAGT
Source organism: Antilocapra americana (assembly GCA_007570785.1). Lineage (NCBI taxonomy): Eukaryota > Metazoa > Chordata > Mammalia > Artiodactyla > Antilocapridae > Antilocapra > Antilocapra americana. Next base: position 22,015,162 of record ML664161.1, read on the forward strand.
ACTTTAACAAAGTTAAGGGGAGACATAGTCTACCAAGTTTATCCAGATTTACCATGCCTATCATTCTTTCTCTATTCCTGAAATTTCAAATTTTCATCTAGGATTATCTTCCTTACACCTAAAGAATGTCCTTTAGCACTTCTTTTCTTTCTTTTTAGTTCTACCTGTTTATTGCTACCAATCCATCTCCCTCCATCCCCATTCATGCATCCCACCAGGCTCTTCTGTCCATGGACTTTTCCAGGCAAGAATCCTGGAGCGGGTTGCCATTGTCTCCTCCTCCTTTATCATTTATCTTCTAGAAAGTCTGATGGAAGCAAAATTTTAATTTTCTTTCACTAGTGAATTTCACCTTTATTCCTAAAGGGAATTTCCACTGGATATAGAATTTTAGGTTGGTAGCTCTTTCGTTTCAACACAGTAAAATCTTTGTTTCAGCAACTTTTGGCCTCCATGGCTTTTGATAAGAAATCTTAAGTTATTCAGATCAGTATTTTCCTATATGTAATTCATTGTGGGTTTTTTTTAAGAATTATTATTATTTTTGGACTGTACTGGGTCTTTGTTGCTGTGTGTGGGCTTTCTCTTTCAGGAGGGAAGGCCTATATGCCTATGGCCTATTCTTGCTGATGTATGGCACAGGCCATCAAAAACAATCTGTTTTAGTAAAAGTCATTTAATTTTAAAATTTCCTCCTAATTACTGCTTTAGCTGAATAATACAAATTTTACATGATGTATCATCATTATCAAGTTTGAAGTTTTCTAACTTTCATTATAATTTTTATTTTGGTCCATGTTAATTAAACATGTTTAATTTCCAAATACTTGGATATCTTCCAGATACCTTTTATTTGATTCTATTTTAGTTAAATTGTAGTCAAGGAACATAGTCTATATCATTACTACTTTTTATTTCTTTGTACCTTTCTTTATTTATTGTGCCTTATTCTATGGCTCATTTGTGATGAATGGTCCACGTGCACATGGAAAGAATGTATTCTGCAGTTGTTCAGTGCAGTGTTCTATAAATGTGAAAAGATTGAGTTGGTTTACAGTATTGTTCAAATATCTTATTTTTGCTGATTTTCTGTCTGTTTGTTTTGTTCATTCTTGAGAGAGGAATGTTAATCTCCAAATATAATTAAGAACCTTGATTTTTTCTTTTGGTTATACCAGTGTGTTTGTATGTGTATGCTGAAGCTGTTATTAATTGCACACACATTATGATTATATGTCTTCTTGATGAAGTGATCTTTTTTTAATTAATTAATTTTTGCCGTGCTGGGTCTTCATTGCTGTGCACTAGCTTTCTTTACTTGTGGTGAGCAGGGGCTACTCTTCTTTGTGGCGTGCAGGCTTCTCACTGCAGTGTACAGGCTTCTCATCTGGTGGCTTCTCTTGTTGTGGACCACAGGCTCTAGGTGCATAGGTTTCAGTAGTTGCAGCTCACAGGCTCCAGAGCATGGGCTCAGGAGATGTGGCACGTGGGCTTAGTTGATCTGTGGCAAGTGGAACCTTCCTGGACCAAGGGTTGAACCTGTGTCCCTTGTATTGGCAGGCAGATTCTTATCAACTGTGCCACCAGGGAAGTCTACTAATCCTATTATCATTATAAAATATAACTTTTATCTCTGGTAATCTCCCCCTGAAGTCTATTGTTTGATATTAACATAGATATTTCAGTTTTCATAAGAATAAAGAATCTGCCTGCCAATTCAGGAGATGCAAGAGACACAGTTTCAATCCCTAGGTTGGGAAGATCCCCTGGAGTAGGAGGTGGCAACTGTTTCCAGTATTCTTGCCTGGAAAAATTCATGAACGGGGGAGGTTGGAGGGTTACATCCCATGGGATCACAAAGAGCCGGACATGACTGAGCAGCTAGTTCTAGATAATTACGTAACTAAATTTTCATAAGATTAGTCTTTGCGTGGTATATATTTTTCTGTCATTCTTTTAATCTCTCTGGGTCATTTATTTAATGGGAATCTCTTAGATGGCATAAGTTTGGTTCTTGCTTTTTGAACTCTAGTTTGACAACCTCTGTTATTTAATTAGAATATTTCATAATTTACATTTAATGTAAGTTTAGCTATGGCTTGTTTTAAACCCACCATCTTGCTATGTTTTTCTATTTCTTTTTTATATTCTTTGTTTTTGTCCTCCTCCATCCTTGCCTTCTTTTGGATTATTATTTATTAGTGTTTTCCAGTATTCAACTTTATCTCTATTATTTCATTATTAGCTATACATATTCTTTATCTTCTATTGTTAATGGTTCCTCTAGAATTTACAGTGTTCATCTTTGACTCATCATACTCTACCTTCAAATAATACAAATTCACATATAATTGAAGAAATTATAATAGTTTATTTTCACTCTCCTCTATCCTTTCTGCTTCTGTTCACATTCATTTTACTTCTATATGCATTATAAACCTTGCAATACATTGTTATTTTGTTTCTTCAAACAACTTTTTTTTAATTTAAAAGAGAGGAAAACAGTCTTTTACATTTAACAGTCTTTTGCATTTACTTCCATATTTACCATTTCTAGTACTTTTCATTTTTTTAGTCCTTCATTTATTCATTTATACTACCACTTGACATCATTCCTTTCAGCCTACCTAAAATTTTTTAAAGGGCATGTCTATTGGCAATGAATTTTCTGAGCTTCGTTTGCCTTTATTTTTTAGGGATATTTTTGCTTTATATACGTTCTGTTTTGACAAAGTATATTTTTCTTACAGTACTTTAACTGATTGTCACATTGTATTCTGGCTTACATTATTTCTGATGAGAAGCCAGAAGTTGTACTTACCATTATTCCCTGTGTAACACATATATTTTCCCTCTGGCTACTTTTAAGATTTTTTTTTCATTGGTTTGCAGAAATTTAACTCTGATGTTCTTTGATGTGTTTCCTTTTTTTTATCCTTCTTGTACTTCTTTGAGCTTCTCGGGTATGTGAGTTTATATTTCAGAAAATTTGTAAATTTTTAAATTATTATTCAAGTCCTGTATTGCAACCATCATTCAAATATTTTTCTGCCTCAGTCTCTTCTGTCTCCTCTAGTGCTTGAATTTCACATGTAGTAGATGGCCTGATATTCTCCAATAGATCAGTAAAGTTTGTTAGCAATTATTCTAGGCTTGTTTCATCTGTGTGCTTCAGTTTAGATACTTTCTATTGCCATGTCTTCAAGTTCAATGCTCTTTCTTCTCTGTATACCCTGTCTGCTGTTAAATCTGTGCTAAGTGCTAGGTTACTTTGGTCATGTCCAACTCTTTGCGACCTTATGGACTGTAACCCACCAGGCTCCTATGTCCATGGAATTCTCCAGGCAAGAATACTGGAGTGGATTGCCATGCCCTCCTCCAGGGGGATCTTCCCTACCCAAGGATGGAATCTGCATCTTTTAGGTCTTCTGCATTGGCAGGTGGATTCTTCACCACTAGTGCCACCTGGGGAACCCCACTGTTAAACATACCCAGTGAAGTTTTTTGTTCATATAATTTGTTTTTGGATCCCAGGATTTTTATTTCGTCCTGTTTTGCAGTTTCCTTTTTTTTTTTAATTGAGATTTTCCTAATCTCACTTTGTTGTGTTGATCTGTTTCTTAATCTAGTTGACATGTTATAATAGTTTAATAAATATAATAGAACAGTTCATAATACTGTTTTAAATTCCTAGTTGATAATAACATCATTTCCATCATTAGGGGGGTATATTTCTATTGACTTATTTTTCTTTGGGTTATTGATCATAGTTTCCTCCTTCTTTACATATCTAGCAATTTTTTATTATATGATGGACATTATGATGCATTTTGAGGTGCCTAGATTTTTTTTTTTACTTCTATGAAAGTCTCACATTTTTCTCCATTCTGTCATGGAGTTAATTTGCTTGGGAATTAGCTTATTGCTTTGAGACTTAGTTTTAAGCTTTGTTAGCATGAGCCTAGAGAAACCTTTACTCTAGGGCTAGATTACTCCTTCTCTGAAGATGAAATCTTTCTGAAGCCTCTATCGAGGCATCATTTTTTGTAAAGTGTTTTAACTCTGATCTCCCCGGGTAGCTCAGATGGTAAATAATCTGTCTGCAATGCAGGAGACCCAAGTTCTATCCCTGAATCAGGAAGATACCCTGGAGAAGGGAATGGCTTATTCTTGCCTGGAGAGTTCAATCTTAGCTAGCATTTGGACTTCTCCCATGGCTCAGGTGGTAAAGAATCTGCCTGTAATACAAGAGGCCCAGGTTCAATCCCTGGGTTGAGAAGATCCCCTCAAGAAGGGCATGGTAACCCACTTCAGTGTTGTTGCCTGGAAAATCCCACGGACACAGGAGTCTGTCACAAAGAATCAGACATGACTGAGCGACTAACATTTCACTTCAGACTTGAATATCTCCTAGTCCTGGATGAGTTCAGTAATTACTTAACTTACAGTTAACTGATATCTGTTCATTCCCTGATGATTGTTCTCTGCCTGTCCTCTTGGAGTCTTGTCCTGTACATGCATAGTTTAGTATTGGGCCAAAGACTCAAGAGAGTCCTGTGCAGATTTCTAGAGAAGCTTTTGGCTTCACTCCTTTATTTTTGGTACTTCCCCCCATACATTCCAGATAACTAAGTATTTCTGAGCTCTGATTTCTGTCTTGTTAAGTCAGGGAGACTGCTGTGCTCTTTTTAGGCTACCCTTCCTCATACCACAGTCCAGAAGTTAACTTCAGATAGAAAGAGAGACCATATGGGACTTACCTTAATATTTTTCCTTCTTTCAAGCAATATCACAGTCTTGTATTGCCTGTTATACAATATCTGAAAACAGTTGTTTCTTATATTTTTTCAGTTTTTTAGTTGTGTACAGCAGGAGACTGGTTGAATATCAATTCCTATCATAAATCCTTTAAATATAATAAACGTAATGTATAGAAACATTCATCTTTGGCTCTCAGTTGATTTTATATTTTAATTTTGAGAGGTAATAGAAATGTTTTGCAATGATTTGTATACCAAAAAGTGGTAAATTTTATTGTGTGTAAATTATACCTCAATAAAATTCATAAAAAAGACAAAACAGAGACTTCTGAGTTAAAGTTATATTAGTAAATATTTCAGGTACACAAAAATAAATAGAGAATTATATAGGAAATGCTCCTATGGTTATCATTCTGATTATAAAATAAGACAATACAAATACCAGAAGTTCCCTCTGTATCCTTTTCTCCCCTGCAAGGTTAATCACTGTCTTGAACATTGTGTTTATTATCCTACTGCTTGTTTTTATCATTTTGCTTCATATACATATATGTACATATGGGTTTCCCTGCTGGCTCAGTGGTAAAGAATCTGCCTGCCAATGCAGGAGATGTGAGTCTGATCCCTGGGTCAGCAATATCCCCTGGAGAAGGAAATGACTACCCTCTCCAGTGTTCTTGCCTGGGAAATCCCATGGACAGAGGAGGTTGGTGGAGTACAGTCCATGGTGTCGCAAAAGTGTCAGACACGACGTAGTGACTAAACAACAGCATATGTATGTGTGTATATCATTTTACTTTGTATCTTAACAAATATCTTATTGTTTTCACTACTTTTAAACTTGACTAAGTTTCATCCATCTAGCTGTTTTGAAATGGTGTGATACTATATAGGCAAACCCATAGACATAATTATATTTATATAACATCTGGCCTTGGGCCTGCACAGAAATGCAGAAAGTTTATCAGACTCTACATTTGAACTAACTACCCTTCCCTCAGGAGAGAAAGCCAAGAAAATCACTGTCATTTATTCCTCTGTCCAGGGGGGGAAAATTAGTGAACACTCGCTCTTGGCAAGTAGCATGAAAGGCAATTTGCAAGGCTGGCCTTTTTCCAACAGCTGTAGTAAAGACTCATGTGTCGAGGGGTGACGAGAGTTTGGCCGCTCCCATTGCCCTGAGTCAGCAGGCCTACTGGTGCCTGGTGTCAGCATTTTCTGGTTAGAGAGTGGCTGCTGGACACCCTCCTGCTTTCTGCTGGATGAAAGTGAGTGTCTCAAGCAAACTGATTCTAGTGCTCAAATCCAGGCTGGACCATTATCTCTGTGAATATTATTAATTTCTTAATGAGGGTCAGAAATATCTGTGATTCCTTCCCACATGCCTCCTTTTTATGGGGTTCAGCCCACATCTTACCCATCATTTTGAGGCACAGGCACAACTGGCACCTCTTTCCTCATATCAGACCCCACTCCCCAATTCAAAATGGTGGCTGCTGCTTTGGGCATTTATCTGTGCCTCTTTTATTGTTTTCCACATGTGCTATATTTATTTCAGTATCTGTTTTGTTTCCTCAATGAAAGTCACCAACCTGCCTATGCCAGTTTCTCTTTATATCCATCCATTTGCCTCTGCCTCTTACTCTCACTCTCGGTCCTGAGTGAAAATTTTAACACAATTGTTTATTGAATGAATGACTTCAACAGATACTAATTTTTTGTTTCATTTTCACACCATTAAAACTACAGAAATACATGGAAGCACTCTGTATACCACCCCACATTTGTATTCTCTAGTTTAATCTAATTCCACACTTTGGGTTCAATTAACTCCCCCAAAATAAGTCAATTCCTGTAATCACTAGCAAGACCACAGCTCATAAACACAGCCAGATTTTCCAGAATGAGTTTTATTTTCTCATAACCTTTGCTTATTCAAAGTAGAGTTTCAGTTTCTTTCTCATTATTCTTTTGAGCTATAACAACTCCCTCCTCTGTCCATTACTTGATTTCCCAACAGGTTAGTTTTGATCACTAGTGAAAGAAAAAAAGTGAAGTTGCTCAGTTGTGTCCAACTCCTTGTGACCCCATGGACTGTAGCCTACCAGGCTCCTCTGTCCATGGGATTTTCCAGGCAAGAGTACTGGAGTGGGCTGCCATTTCCTTCTCCTATTACTAGCAGAGTGGTTAAATTTCCTGAAATGCCATACAGCTGAGCCAGAAGTTCTAAACAGAAACAAGAGGGACATCAAACAGAAGAGCCTGTTTTCAAAGTTCCCAGACCACATGAAATTCAGAAGCACTAACTTCTTTGAAGGTTAAGGAAAAATTCAATCAGAAGAAGTGATGAAAAGCATGTCTGCATTAGCACACAACCACACACATACATATTCACACTTTTTTGCACATTTATTTTTCTTTTTACTTAAAGCTAAAGATAATAAATTTCTGAATCATTCATGAAATCATTTCCTTCAGTTGGAATGTGTGGAATTCCCATTAATAAGTAAATAAGGGAGTAACATAATTAATTTATTTATAATTTTTACTTTATAAAATATATCTTGTCAAAATCATTTTAAAATCACATAAAACTAAAATACTTATAAATAAAAACTCAGGAGTGTCTCCTTCTCTTTCTCTCTCAGTTCTTTTCCTCAGAGACAACCACCAATGCCCCTTCTGATTTTTATTCAAATATTTCTTCTAGTATCTACCTCTATTCTAAATATTAAACTTATATTTTTATTTTCTGCTTTCTCAGTTTCAGACATTATCCATTTTTTTTTGTATGGAAGTTGAAAACTTAGCTCGTTTACTTATGCACATGCCCCTTTTCTTCGTCTGTATCCTCTCTGTATAGGTATATCACAAATTTCAGTGTATTAATTTGCAGTGTTTGTCTTACTATGATTATGTCAGTATTGTTCACTTCTGAGTGAAGTACTGTATTATGAATGAGTTTATTTACTGACCTAATTTTTGCAGCTTATCTGATGTAAAATTGACAAATAAGTGTTGTATATATTTAATATATACAAGAAGATGCTTTGACAAATGTATTCATTTTGAAATGATTACCACAATCAAGCTAGTTAACATACCAATCATCTCATATAGTTACCTTATTTATTTATTCTTGGTGAGAGCACCTGAGATCTATTTTTTGCTGTTCAATTGCTAAGTCATGTCTGACTCTTTGCAACCCCATGGACTGCAGCACGCCAGGCTTCCCAGTCTTTCACCATCTCCCAGAGTTTGCTCAAACTCATGTGCATTGAGTCAGTGATGCCATCTAACCATCTCATCCTCTGTCGTCCCCTTCTCCTCCTGCCCTCAATCTTTCAAAGTATCAGGGTCTTTTCAAATGAGTTGAATCTTCACATCAGGTGGCCGAAGTATTGGAGCTTCAGCATCAGTCCTTCCAATGAATATCCAGGACTGATTTCCTTTAGGATTGACTAGTTTGATCTCCTTGCAGTCCAAGGGACTCCCAAGCGTCTTCTCCAGCACCACAATTTGAAAACATCAGTTCTTTAATGCTCAACCTTCTTTATGGTTCAACTCTCACATCTGTACATGACTACTGGAAAAACCATAGCTTTGACTATATGAACGTTTGTTGGCAAAGTGATGTCTCTGATTTTTAATATGCTTTTTAGGTTTGTCATAGCTTTTCTTTCAAGGAGCCAGCATCTTTTAGTTAGGTTGGTGCAAAAGTAATTGTGGTTTTGGACCCTAAATTTTAAATCTTTATAACTAGGCTCAAACACATCTTTATTAAGCAAAATAGGAACCATTACAATCAACAGATTTTTGCCAATGAGAAATGTTTATTTATTCCTACAGCATAAAAATCCTTGCTTTGGGAGTCAGTATACTCTTAGAAAGTATTTTCTGCATCCTGCTCGTTGTGGAAGCATTTTCCCTGCAAAAAGTTGTTGAGATGCTTAAAGAAGTGATAGTCAGTTAGTGAGAAGTCGGATGAATAGGACAGATAAGGCAAAACTTCGTACCCCAATTCCTTCAACTTTTGAAACATTGGTTGTACAAGGTGTGAGAAGAACTGAGCCCTTTATGTTGACCAGTGCCAGCTGTAGGTGTTGCAGTTTTCAGTGCATCTCAATGATTTGCTGAGCATACTTCTCAGATGAAATAGTTTTGCCAGGATTCAGGAAGCTGTAGTGGATCAGATGGGTAGCAGACCACCAAATAGTGACCATCATCTTTTTCTGGTGCAAGTTTGGCTTTGGGAAGTGCTTTGGAGCTTCTTCTTGGTCCAACCACTGTGCTGGTCATTGCTGGGTGTTGTGTAAAATCCACTTTTCATCACATATCACAATCCAATCAAGAAATGATTTGTTGTCGCATAGAATAAGATGAGACTTCAAAATGATTTTTTTGATTTGTGGTCAGCTCATGAGGCACCCACTTATCAAGCTTGTTCACCTTTCCGATTTTCCTCAAATGCTGAATGACCATAGAATGGTCAGCACTGAGTTCTTCGGCAATTTTTTGTGTAGTTATCAGAGGATCAGTTTTGATGATTGCTTTCCACTGGTCATTTGTCAACTTCTGATGGCCGGCCACTATGTTCCTCATATACAAGGCTCTCATCTGCTTTGCAAAACTTCTTGAAGCACCAGTGCACTGTACATTTATTAGGAGTTCCTGGGCCTAATGTGTTGTTGATGTTGCAAGTGGTCCCTGCTGCTTTACGACCCGTTTTAAACTTGAATACAAAAATCACTCCAACTTACTTCTTGTCTAACATCATTTCCCTAGTCTAAAATAAATTTAAAATAAACAGCAAAAACATAAAGTGAGAAATGGGAATTAAAATGATATATAACATAACCACATTTATTTAAGAATGTATTCCAACATCAAATGGCAAATTTCAACCGTGCAAAAACTGCTATTACATTTGCACCAAACTCATACTCTCTTCGGAGAAGGCAATGGCAACCCACTCCAGTACTTTTGCCTGGAAAATCTCATGGATGGAGGAGCCTGGTGTATGGGGTTCCGAAGGGTTGGACATGACTGAGCAGCTTCATTTTCACTTTTCACTTTCATGCATTGGAGAAGGAAATGGCAACGCACTCCAGTGTTCTTGCCTGGAGAATCCAGGGATGGCAGAGCCTGGTGGTCTGGCATCTATGGGGTTGCATGGAGTTGGATGCAACTGAAGCGACTTAGCAGCAGCATACTCTCTTAGCAAATTTCAAGTATTTAGTACATTTTTAGCAATAGTTACCATGCTGTACATTAGGTCTCCAGAACTTGTTCATCTTATGTTTGAAAGTTTATACCCTTTGAGCAACATCTCCCCTTTCTCCCCATCCCTCACCTACTTGTAATCATCACTTTATTCTCTGTTACCATGTTATTGTAAGTTGAGCATTTTAAGATTTTATGTATAAGTGATGCCATATAGTGTTTGTCTTCCTGTGTCTAGTTTATTTCGCTTATCATAGTGTGCCCTGGGCTTATCCATGTTGTTACAAATGGCAGGATTTCTTTTTTATGGATAGATAATATTCCATTATAACACACACACACATACATGCATATTACATTATATTTATTCATTCATTTATTAATGGACACTGGATTGTTTCCAGTCTTGGCTACTGTGAATAATGCTTCAATGAACATGAGTGTGAAAATATCTCTTTTAGGTGGTGATTTTATGTCCTATATTATTTTATTTATAAATACCCAGGAGTAGGATTTAGATGGTGATTTTATGTCCTTTATTATTTTATTTATAAATACCCAGGAATAGGATTGCTGGATCATAATTTTTTTTGAGGAACTTCTATACTGCTTTCCATAGTGACTGCACCAATTTACATTCTCATCAATGGTTGATAGGGTTCCCTGTTCTCCGCATCCTCACTGATACTTGTTACTTCTTGACTTTTTGATAACAGCCGTCTTAACAGATATGATATCTCATTATGATTTTGATTTTCACTTTCCTGATGTTTAGAGATATTGAGCACCTTTTCATGAAACTTTTTGCTATTTGTATTCATCTTTGGAGAAATGTCCATTCAAGTCCTTAGCCTATTTTTAAATCAGGTTATTTTTCTATTAATTTGTATGAATTCCTTATATATTTTGGACATTAAACACCTTATGGACTTGCAAATATTCTCTCCTATTCTGTAGTCTGCCTTTTCACTTTTTTATTGTATCTTTTGCTGTGCACAAGCTTTTTGTTTAGATATAGTCCAGCTTGTTGACTTTTGCTTTTGTTACCCAAGCTCTTGTTGTCAAATCCAAAAAGATCACTGCCAAGACCAATATTAAGGAGCTTCTTCCCTGTGTTTTCTTTTCTTTTTTTTTTTTTTTTATTATTTTAACTTTTTCTGTTTACAGGTTTATTCAACACAAAACAACCCCTTTCAACTCTACTGAGGTGGCTGACCACGTCCACGACCAAATCCACCTCTAAACTGGAATTCAGTTGCTGACCCAGCCCCGGCCTCGGCTCTCTTGTCGGCACCAGGGGGCACGGCACTTCGTCTGTAGGTGTCTCTGTTGGCTTCCCCTCGCGTGAGTCCTGCAGGTCGCTCTCCCTCCAGACCTTTGAGCCGTGGCCGGCCTGTCTCAGGACGGCTGCAGCGCAGGGTGGTGGGCATGATCTCAGGGGGCAGGTGGAGGTAATCGCGGAGATACTGGATGCCCTCTTTGGTGAGGTACCAGTAGAAGTGTCTCCAGACAAACTGTTCCTTCATGTAGCCTCGTGATTTGAGAGACTTATGGCTTTCACAACGTGAAGATTGGGCACGTTCTTGTCTGTTTATGTCTTTACTCAGTTTTGAGTTAATTTTTGTGAGTAGTGTAAAACTGGAGTCAAATTTTTCTGCATATGATCATCCAACTTACCTTGCACCGTTTGTTGAAGGGGCTCTTCTTTCCCCATTGAATGTTCTTGGCTCCCTTGTCAAATATTAATTGTTCATATATGCAGGGATTTATTTCTGTCTATTCTGTCATTTGTCTATGTTTTTATATTTATGCCAGTATCATATTGTTTTAATTACTACAGTTTTATACTATGCAGGGGCTTCCCTGGTGGCTCAGTAGTCAAGAATCTGCCTGCAGTGCAGGTGATGCAGGTTCAGTTCCTAGGTCAGGAAGATCCCTGAAGAATGAAATGGCAACTCACTCTAGTATTCTTGCCTGGAGAATCCCATGGACAGAGGAGCCTGGTGGGCTACAGTCCCTGGGGTCTCACAGTCAGACATGACTGAAGCAACTGAGCACATAAGAGGGTCTCTGACTTATAATTTTTCAAGTTTATAACAGTGCAAAAGTAATACTCATTCAGTAAAAACCATACTTCACATTTTGAATTTTTATATTTTCCAAGGCTAGCAATACACAATTCAATACTTTCTCATAGTGCCAGGCATTAGCAAGCCACAGCTCCTAGTCAGCAATGTAGTTTTAAGAGTAAACAAATGATACATTTGCAACCATTCTGTATTCATACAGTCATTTTTTTTCACTTTCAGTATAGTATATAATAAATTACATGAGATGTTCAGCATTTTATTATAAAATAGACTTTGTGTTTGATGATTTTGCCCAACTATAGGCTAATGTGGGCTTCGCATTCTTTCTCACACAGTAAAGAATCTGCCCACAATGAGGGAGACCTGGGTTCAATCCTTGGGTTGGGAATATCCCCTGGAAAAGAGAAAGGCTACCCACTCCAGTATTCTTGCCTTGAGTATCTCATGGACAGAGGAGCCTGGCAGGCTTCACTCTATAGGGTTTCAAAGAGTTGGACACAACTGAGTGACTAACACACACAGGCTAGTTAAGGGTTCCGAGATTGTTCAAAGTAGGCGAGGCAAAGCTGTGATGTTCAGTAAGTTAGATGTATTAAATGCATTTTTGACTTATGATATTTTCTACGTACAGTGGGTTTATTGGAATGTGACCCATCATAAGTTGAGGAAGATCTGTAGTTTAAAACCAGAAACTGATGCGTCTGGTTTCATTCTTCTTCTTCATGATTGCTTTGACTATATTCAGGGTCTTTTATGATCCTGTAAAAATCTTAGAACCATTGTCTTCTATTTCTGTTAAAAATGCCATTGGAATTTTCATAGAAGTTGTGTTGAATCTGTAGTCCACTTTGGGTAGTTTGGACGTTTTTACAATATTCTTCTCATCCATGAACATGATATCTTGCCATTTGTTTGTGTCTTCTTCAATTTTTTTATGAAAGTCTTATAGTTTTCATTGTACAGATCTTTCACTTCCTTGGTTATTCCTAAGTATATGATTATTTTTGAAGCTATTGTTAATGAGACTGTTTCCTTTATTTCTTTTTCAGATAGTTTGTTTTTAGTGTACAGAAGCATGATAGATTTTTGTATGTTGATTTTACATCTTCAAGTTTATTGCATTTGTTGATTGGTTCCGATCGGTTTTTGGTTGAGTCTTTAGGGTTTTTTGATGTAAAGTTATGTCACTGCAGATAATGGCAATTTTACTTTATTGTCCCCAATTTGTATGCTATTTATTTCTTTTTAGTGCCTATTTACTTTGGCTGTGGCTTTCAGTATGGTGTTGAATAAGAGTGCTGAGAATAAGGGATCTTAGAGCAGAAGCTTTCGATTTTTCACCATTGAGTGTAATGTTAGCTGTGGATTTGGCATATATGGCCTTTATTGTGTTGATGCATTCTTTTCAAACCCAGTTTGTTGAGATTTTTATTATGAAAGGCTTTTTCTGTATCTGTTGAGATGATACTGTGATTTTTATCTTTTATTCTATTTAATATGATGAATCACATTTATTCACTTGAGTATGTTGTCCCATACTTGTTGTTATGTTGAGTCTCTCAGTCCACGTCTGACTCTTTGTAGCCCATGGACGGTAACCCGCCAGATACCTCTGTCCATGGAATTTTTCAAGAGAGAATACAGATATGGGTTGTCATTTCCCTCTCCACAGGATCTTCCTGGCACAGGGATCGAAACTGTGTTTCTTATGTCTCCTGCATTGGCAGGCAGATTGTTTACCACTAGTGCCACCTGGTATCAAGATAAATCCCATTGGTCATGGTGTATAATCCTTTAAATGTATTATTGAATTTGATTTGCTAATATTTTGTTGAGAATTTTTTTCAGTTTCTTTTTTTTAAATTTATTTAACTGGAGGCTAATTACTTTACAGTATTGTGGTGGTTTTTACCATATACTGACATGAATTTTTGAATCTATGATCATCAGGGAGAGTGGCCTATAGTTTTCTTTCTATCTAATGTCCTTTTCTGCCTTTGGTGTTAGGGTGATGTTTATCTCAAACTGACTTTGGGAGTGTTCCCTCCTCTTCAGCTTTTTTGAAGAGTTTCAGAATGATTGGCATTAATTCTTTAAATATTTGGTAGAATTCACCAGTGAAGCCATCAGTCCTGGGCTTTTCTTTGATTATTGATTCAGTCCCCTTATCCTTTCTACTTATGGTATGTTCAGGTTTCCTTTCTTCATGATTCAGTCCTGGTAGGTTGAATGTTTCTAGAAATTTATCCATTTTTTCTAGGCTATTATGAGCAATTATATGCTCATAATATTTTATGAAATTATGCTCATAAAATTTTATGATTCTTTGTATTTTCATGGTATGAGTTCTTAATACCTTCTCTTTCATTTTTGATATTATTTATTTGGGTCTTCTCTCTTTTTTCCTTAGGTAGTCTAGCTAAAGACTTGCAAATTTTGTTTATCTTTTCAAAATGCCATTCTCTCTGAGTTTGTTGATCTTTTCTATTGTTTTTGTAGTCCATATTTATTTTTGCTCTGATCATTCTTTCTGCTCACTTTGAGTTTTGTTCCTCCTTTTCTAGTTCCATGAGATGTAAAATTGCTTCTTTGAGATCTCTCTCTTTTTTAAAAAAAAAATATAGGAATTAATTACTGTAAAGTTTCCTTTTAGAACTACTTATGCTGCATTCTATAAGTTTTGGTATATTGTTTCCCTTTTCATTTGTTTCAATATTTTTAAAAATCCCCTTTTGATTTCTTATCAAATCCATTGATTATTCAGAAGTGTATTAATTTTTACATATTTTCAAAATTTTGTTCCTGTTATTGATTTCTAGTTTCACATATAACATTGCACATTGTGGTTGGAAAAATTACTTGATATAATTTCCAGTCTTCTTAAATTTGTTCAGATTTGTATGTGTCTTAACATATTATATATATATGTGTGTGTGTGTATGTGTATATATATATATATATATATATATATATATATATATATATATGATATACTAGAGAATGTTCTGTGTGCAATTTAGAATATGTATTCCAGTGCCATTGCATGTATGTCTATTATTTTCATTTGGTCTAAAGAATAGTTCAAGTCCAGGTTTTCCATATTGATTTTCTGTCTGGATAATATATATATTGTTGAAAGTGGGTTATTAACCTGACTTTTATTGTATTGCTGTCTATATCTCCCTTCAGATCTGTTAATACTTGCTTTGTATATTTAGATGCATTAATTTTGTTGTTATTGTTCACTTACTCAGTCACGTCTGACTCTTTGTGACCCTGTGGACTATAGCACACTGAGCTTCCCTGTCATTCACTATCTCCTGGAGTTTGTTCAAATTCATGTCCATTGAGTCGATGATGCCATCCAAACATCTCATCCTCTGTCATCCCCTTCTCCTCCTGCCCTCAATCTTTCCCAGCGTCAGGGTCTTTTCCAATGAGTCAGCTCTTTGCATTAGGTGGCCAAAGTATTGGAGTTTCAGCTTCAGCATCAGTCCTTCCAATGAATATCCAGGACTGATTTCCTTTATGATTGACTATTTTGATCTCCTTGCAGTCCAAGGGACTCTCACATGTCTTCTCCAGCACTGCAGTTCGAAAGCATCAATTCTCCAGCACTCAGCCTTCTTTATGGTCCAACTCTCACATCCATACATGACCACTGGAAAAACCATAGCTTTGACTATATGGACCCTTGTTGGCAAAGTGTCCATACTTGGTCTTGGTTTGTCACAGCTTTTCTTCCAAAGAGCAAGTGTCTTTTAATTTCACGGCTGCAGTCACCATCCACAGTGATTTTGGGCCCCAAGAAAAGTCTATCACTGTTTCTATTTTTCCCCCACCTATTTGCCATGAGGTGGCTCAGATGGTAAAGAATTCTCCTGCAATGTGGGAGAACTGGGTTTGATCCCTGAGTTGGGATGATCCCCTGGAGGAGGGCATGGCGACCCACTCTGGTATTCTTGCCTGGGATCCCCATGAACAGAGGAGCCTGGTGGGCTACATTCCATGGGGTCACAAAGAATAGGACACTACTAAGCAACTAAGCAATGGGACCGGATGCCATGATGTTAGTTTTTTGAATGTTGAGTTTTAAGTTAGCTTTTTCCACTCTCCTCCTTCACCTTAATCAAGAGGCTCTTGTTCTCTTCACTTTCTGTCATTAGGATGGTGTCATCTGCATATCCGAGAAATATTGATATTTCTCCTGGAAATCTTGACTCCAGTTTGTGATTCATCCAGCCTGGTATTTCATATGATGTGCTCTGCATACAAGTTAAATAAGCAGGGTGATAATATACAGCCCTGACATACTCCTTTTCCTATTTGGAACCAGTCTGTTGTTCCATGTCCAGTTCTAACTGTTGCTTCCTGACCTGCATACAGGTTTCTCAAGAGGCAGGTCAGGTGGTCTGGTATTCCCATCTCTTTCAGAATTTTCCAGTTTGTTGTGATCCACACAATCACACTTTGGCATAGTCAATAAAGCAGTCTTTGAAAAAACAAGAGAATTCCTGAAAAACATCTACTTCTGCTTTATGGCTTTCTTATCTACCACAAATTTTGCTTTTATCTTGGAGTTGAAAATCTTTTCATCTTTTAAGTTTTTCATATGAATATACCTAACTTCCCCCAATTACTTTGAAAAGTAACAAATCATCTCTCAATTATTTTTCTGAATGCAAGAACTGCAATTCCATTTCTCTTTTAGAAACCTCCCTCCAAAGTAGACATGGCATCTCTAGCCTGGAGACACGGCTGTCATCCTAGACTTCCCTTTGCTGTTTTTCTGGTGGAATCCTCAGCCCCTTAGATCCCATTCCTATCTCTTTACTGGGTTATGCCCTAATTTTTCCAAAACCTATCTTCTAAGAGACTCCTTTAAAGTCATGTAAGGAAAATTTTATTTAAAGAGAGTCAGTGTATGTCTGAAAATATCTGTATTCAATCCTCATACTTAAATTTAAATGAATGTAAGATTTTATGTTGAAAATAATTTTCCTCAGAATTTAAAAGTATTTATCCATCGTTTTCTAGCATTCAGTGTTGTGTTGAAAGGTTCCATGTTGTTCTGATTCTGTTATCTGTTTCTTTGAATGGTACATGTGTTCTCTCTCTCATCTCCTCCTTTGTTTCTCTCTTTCCCTCTTCTTCTGCTCCACTCCACCCTTTTAGGATATATATATTAAAGTATTTTTAAGTTTCCTGATGTGATGTTTCTGTGCTTGGGTACTGAGTAGGCTTTTTCAATATGGAGACTTTTCCTTTAGCTCTAGGAAATTTCTTTGTATTTTAGATAATTTTCTTCCCTCCATATTCTCTGATCTCATCTTCTGAAACTTCTGTTATCCCCTTCTGTTATTCTGTTATCCTAGAATACTCTTCTATTTTCCTCTTATCAATAATTTCTACCTCTTTGGTTTTTGTATTCTATTATACTTTCTAGAGGTTTTCCTTAATATTACCCTTGAACCTTCTATTCCACCCACCATGTTTTTAATTTTGAAGAGCTCTATCTTATCTGATTGTTCATGGTTTTAGATGTCATATTCTTAGTTCATAGATGCAATAATTATATTATTACTCTGATGCTGTTAGTGATCATTTAAAAATATTTTTCTTCTGTTCCCTGTATAGTCTCTCTTTTATACAAATTGCCCCACTTTAGCTTTTTCCCCCCAGACATTCCTAATGGAATGAAAACCAGGTAAATTTTTTTTTTGGCCACAGTTGTATCTTAATTAAAGACAAATCATTATTTAACAATCTATAATCATAGAATAGAAACTGTAGGGAACACATTTTGACATGACAGAAGAACTTTTGTTTTACCAAGGATCCACGAAGGGCCCCTCAAACAGGCTGCTTCATTTCACATATACCCCATCATGATTTTAAACTTTATTAAAATTTTTTAAAAATTTTACATGAATTTTAAGTTATTTCCCATTTATAGCTACTATTTCCCCATGAATACAGTGCAATATTCTACTGCCCACTGTCCTAACCCTTCATGCCCCATCTCCACCCGAGTTTAGCTTTATAATTGAGATTTAACTCACTTACTGTATATAGGCTTCAGTTATACAGATGACAAATTTTACATATCCTTACATTCATATAATTACACCCAGATCAAGATACAGAATATTCCAATAACACAAAAAGCTCCCTCGTTTCCCTTCCCAGACAATACAATCCCTAAGAAATAATCACTCTAAATGATTTCTATCAACAGTTTGTTCTACTTGTTCACCAACCTTCTGTTGCTGGATTCATATGTTTGTTCCATGTCTGATTTACTTCATTCAATAATACAATGTGTGTGAAATTCATTCATTAAACCAAATATAGCAGTTGTTAATTATTTTTATGGCTATATAGTACCATATTGTGTATCAGGATTTATTTATTCATTTCTTATTGACCTTTTAAATTGTTTCCAGTTTATACCTATTATGAATAAAGCTATTATAAAAATTATAATAGATGTAAGCACTCAGTTCTGTGGAGTATTTAGGAGTGAAATGTAGATTATAGAGTTTATGAAGGTTTAGCTTTAAATTATATTTTCAAATCATTTTTCAAAGTGGCTATATCAATTTATACTCCTGCCAGCAATGTATGAAAGTTCCAGTTGATCTGCAGCCTCATCAACACTTGTTATTGTCATCGTAGTTTTAATTTGAATTTCCTTGCTAAGCTTATTGTGCATGCTCAGTTGCTTCAGTTGTGTCCTACTCTTTGCAACCCCATGGACTAGAAGCCCTCCAGGCTCCTCTGTTCATAGGGATCTTCCACGCAAGAATGCTGGAGTGGGTTACCATTTCCTTCTGCAGGGGATCTTCCTGACTCAGTGACTGAACCCTCGCCTCTTATGTCTCCTGCAGAGAAGTTCTTATCACTAGTGCTACCTGAAAGCTAAGCTTATTAGCTATTTGCATATCCTTTTTGTGTATGAAACCCCATTTAAGTCCTTGTTCACTTTTAGAAAATTTGGTTATGTATTTTTTCTCTATTTTGAGTAATTACCTCAAGACATACTGGTTGAAAACACCAATAAACATATATTATCTCAGTTTCTATGAGTCAGAAATTCTGCTTACACTGGTGGTTCTGGCTTGGAATTTTTCATGGAGTTAGCATCAAGAGGTTAACTGGGCTGTAGTCATTTGCAGGCTTGAGTACAGTTGGAGGATCCATTTCCAAGGTGGTGTACAAGGCTGACAAGTTAGTAGCAGCTGTTGGCAGGAAGCTGTAGTTCCTTGCCTCGTGGATCCTTCATGGGATGTTTTGACTTTCTTCAGAGCCGTGTTGCTGGCCTTGCCCAAATTAAGTAGCTCAAGAGAGAGCAAGGCAGAAGCTTCTATGTCTTTTTGATCCAGCTTTTGAATTAACAGTTTGTCTTTCCGTAACACTGTTCATTGCATAAATCAGTCTAGTTTGATATGGAAGGCCACTAATTAATTGAGGGTGTAAATACCAGGAAGCAGTGGCCACTGGAGCCATTTGGGGGATCTGGCTTCTACAGGTGTCTATCCTTTTATACATATTCTGACCAGAAATCCTGTGAGATATGAAAACTCTGTGAGAGTGACTTGAATTTTCACTGTCTTAATACTGCCTTTTGAGGACTAGAAGTTCTTAACAGCCTTATTAAAATTAATCCATCTAAAGTGTACAATTCCTTTAGCACATTCACAAAGTTATGTAATCATCACCACAGTCAGTGTTAGAATATTTTCACCATCCTTAAAGGAAATCCCACACCTACCATTAGTCACTACTCATTCCTTCTGCAAACTTCCAGCCTTAGAAAGCCACAAATCTACCTTCTCTGGATATAAAATTGCCTGTTCTACAAATTCATATGAATTAAATCCTATTCTTTTTTTGGATTCACTTCTTTCATTTAGCAAAATGTACTGAAGGATTATCAATGTTATAGCATGTGATAGTACTAGATTCCTTTTAATCTACTTTAAGGATATTTTATTTATTCACTTATATTTATAAGTGAATATTTTTTTATTCATTCAACAGTTGGAGGGTCACTTCAGATGCTTCTACTATTTGGATATTATAAATAATGCTACTATGAATATCCATGTATAAATTTTTGTATGAACATATTTTCAGTTATCTTGGGTAAATACCTAGGAGTGGAATTGCTGGGATGTGTAACTCTGTATTTAACTTTAAAAAGTCTGTATTCTTTCAGAGCAGTTTTATGTTCACAGTAAAATTGAGATGAACGTACACAGATTTTGCATGTACCTCCTACCCCAACACACAGCCTCTCCCATTGTTAACATCCCCCAACAAATTGATGCATTTGTTACAATTAATGAATATGCCATATCATATTACTCAAGGACCATAGTTTATATTACAGTTTACTGTTGGTACTGTATTGATACTTTCTAAGGATTTCAAAAAATGTAAAATGATGTGCATTTATTACTGTAGTATCATATAGAGTACTTTCATTGTCCTAAAACTCCTCTGTGCTTAGCGTATTCTTCCCTGTCATTTGCCCACAATCCCTGGGAACTACTATATTTTTACTGTCTTCATAGTTTTGCTTTTTCCAAAATATCATATAGTAAGAATCATACAGTATATTGCTTTTTCAAATTGGCTTTTTTCACTTAATAATATGCATTTAAGTGACTTTTCATTACTTGGTAACTCTTTAGCGATAAACAGTATTGGGCTTCCTCACTGGCTCAGCAATGCAGGAGATGTTGGGTCTAATCATGGGTTGGGAAGATCCCCTAATGAAGGATATGGCAACCCACTCCAGTATTCTTGCCTATAAAATCCCATGAACAGAGGGGCCTGGAGGGCTACAGTGGGGTCACAAGAGAGTTGGGTGTGACTTAGCAATTAAACAATATTACATTGCGTGGATGGACCACAGTTTATCTATTCATCCATTGAAGGATAACTTGGTTGCTTCCCAGAGGGGGAAATCATGAACAAAACTGCCATAAACAAGGATTTGTGTAGACCTAAGTTTTCAACTTCATTAGATAAATATCAAGGAGTGTGATTGCTGGATTGTATGTTTAGTTTAGTAGGAGGCCTGCCATGCTGCACTCCATGGGGCTGCAAAGAGTCAGACACAACTGAGCAACTGAACTGACTGAACTGATGTTTAGTTTTCTAAGAAGCTGCCAAACAGTCTTCCATAGAGGCTGTACATTTTACGTTTCTACCAGCAGTTCCTGTTGTTTTACATTCTCATCAGCATCTGATGTTGCTGGTGATCGGGATTTTAGTCATTCTAACAGATGTGTAGTGGCATCTTGTTTTAATTTGCATTCCCTGGTGACATATGATATGAGCATCTTTTGTTTATTTACCTTGTGTCTATTTTCCTTTTGGCAAGGCTATACAAGTCTTGGGCCCATTTTTTCATTGAGTTGTTCATTTTCTTATTGCTGAGTTTTAAGAGTTCTTTGTGTGTTTTAGATAAGTCCTTTATGCCTTTTGCAAATATTTTCTCTCAAGGTGTGGCTTGTCTTCTCATTCTCTTGACATTATCTTTCACAAAGTAGTTTTAAATTTTAAATGAGTCCACATTATTGAAATCTTTCATGGATTATTTCTTTGCTGTTATATCTAAAGAGTGACTGCCATATCCAAGGTCATCAAAGTTTTCAACTCTGTTACCTTCTAGAAGTTTTTTTTTTTTTTAATTTTCTTTACATTATCATGTTGGTTTTGCCATACATTGACATGAATCTGCCATGGGTATACATGTGTTCCCCTTCCAGAACCCCCCTCCCACCTCCCTCCCGATTCCCTCTCTCTGGGTCATCCTGGTGCACCAGCCCTGAGCATCAAACCTGGGCTGGTGATTGATTTCACATATGATGATTAACATGTTTCAGTGCCATTCTCCCATATCATCCCACCCTTGCCCTCTCCCATAGAGTCCAAAAGACTGTTCTATACATCTGCGTTTCTTTTGCTGTCTCGCATACAGGGTTCTCGTTACCATCTTTCTAAATTCCATATACATGCATTAGTATACTGTATTTTTATTTTTCCTTCTGGCTTACTTCACTCTGTATAATAGGCTCCAGTTTCTTCCACCTCAGTAGAACTGATTCAAATGAATTCTTTTTAATGGCTGAGTAATATTCCATTGTGTATATGTACCACAGCTTTCTTATCCATTCATCTGTTGATGGACATCTAGGTTGCTTCCATGTCCTGGCTATTGTAAACAATGCGGTGATGAACATTGGGGTACACATGTCTCTTTCAATTCTGGTTTCTTCGGTGTGTATGCCCAGCAGTGGGATTGCTGGGTCATATGGCAGTTCTATTTCCAGTTTTTTAAGGAATCTCCACACTGTTTTCCATAGTGGCTGTACTAGTTTGCATTCCCACCAACAGTGTAAGAGGGCTCCCTTTTCTCCACATCCTCTCCAGTATTTATTGCTTGTAGACTTTTGGATGGCAGCCATTCTGGCTGGTGTAAAGTGGTACCTCATTGTGGTTTTGATTTGCATTTCTCTGATAATGAGTGATGTTGAGCATCTTAAAAATATGGAATGCTTCACAAATTTCCATGTCATCCTTGTGCAGGGGCCATACTAATCTTCTCTGTATCATTCCAATTTTAGTATATGTGCTGCCGAAGCGAGCACACTTCTAGAAGTTTTATAGTTTTGTATTTTATATTTAGGTGCATGATCCATTGAGTTAACTTTTGTAAAAGGTGTAACATCCGGGTCTACATTTTTTTTTTTTTTGGCATGTGAATGTCCAGTTGTTTCAGCACTATTTGTTGAAAAGACTGTCTTTTCACCATTGTACCACCTTTGCTCCTTTGCTAAAAATCAGTTGACTGTTTATATTGCTCTGTTTTCTAGATTCTCTATTCTATATTATTGACTTCTGTCTATTCTTTCTCTAATACCACACTGTCTTTATTACTATAGCTTTTAGTAACTCTTGAAGCCACATGTTATCTGTCCCTCAAATTTATTCTTTTCCTTTTGTGTTGTGTTGATCATTGTGGGTCTTTTGTCTCTCCATATTAAGTTTAGAATCGCTTTGTCAATGTCCACAAGATAGCTTACTTGGATTTTGATTAGAATTGCATTGAATCTATAGATCAGTTTGGAAAGAAATGACATTTTGACAATATTGAATCTCCCTTTCCATGAATATGGAACACTTCACTTATTTTTTCTTGGGTTTGGTTCATCACAGTTTTGTAGATTTCCTTATATAGTTCTTACACATACTTGTTTAGATTTACTTACTTCAATTTTGGGGGTGGTATGTAAATAGCATTTTAAATTTAAAACTCCACTTAATTGCTGGTATATAGGAATGTGTTAGCCTTTGTATCCTGCAACCTTGCTATAATTGGTTATTAGTTCCAGGAGAGTTTTTGGTCAATTCTTTCAGATTTTCTACCTAGAAAATCATACCATCTGTGAATAAAAAGTTTGATTCCTTCCTTCTCAATCTGTATTCTTTTAATTTCCTTTTCTTCTGTGATTGCCCTAGCTAGGACTCTGAGTGTGACATTGAAAAGGAGTGGTGGGAGGAGACATCCTTGTCTTAAGCTTGGTGGGGAGGTTTCTAGTTTCTCTAGTAAAATACTAGCTATAACTTATTTTATAGATTTTTTTTTTTAAATCAAGCTGAGGAAGTTCCCTCCTATTTTTAGTTGAGAGTTTATCATGGATAAATGCTTAACTTTATCAAATGCTTTTTCTGAATGTATTGATATGATCACGTGATTTTTGTTTTCTCCTTTACCATGTGAATATAATGGGTTATATTAATTAATTTTTGAATTCTGAACCATTGTTGCATAACTGGAGTAAATCTCACATTGTCATGGTGTGTAGTTCTTTTTTACATTGTTGGATTTGATTTACTAATATTTTGTTGAAGATTTTTGCATGTGTGTTCATGAGAGAGATTGGTCTGTAGTTTTCTTGTATTTGTCTGGTTTTAGAACTCGATATGGAACAATAGACTGGTTCCAAATTGGTAAAGGGGTGCATCCAGGTGTCACCCTGCTTATTTTACTTATATACAGAGTACATCTTGCAGCATGCCAGGCTGGATGAAGCACAAGCTGGAATCGAGATTGCCGGGAGAAATATCAACCTCAGATATGAAGATGATACCACCCTAATGTCAGAAAGTGAAGAGGAACTAAAGAGTCTCTTGATAAAGGTGAAAAAGGAGAGGGGAAAAGCTGGTTTAAAACTCAGCATTCAAAGAACTAAGATCATGGCATCCACACGTATCACTTCATGGTAAATAGATAGGGGGTAAAAATGGAAACCGTGGCAGACTCTTTTTCCTGGGACTCCAAAATCACTGCAGATGCTGACTGCAGCCACAAAATTAAAAGATGCCTACTCCTTGGAAGAAAAGCTGTGACCAACCTAGACAGAATATTAAAAAGCAGAGACATCACTTTGCCAACATAGGTCCATCTAGTCAAAGCTATGGCTTTTCCAGTAGTCATGTACAGATATGAGAGTTGGACCATAAAGACTGAGTACAGGAGAACTGATGTTTCTGAACTGTGGTGTTGGAGAAGACTCTTGAGAGTCCCTTGGACAGGAAGATCAAACCAGTCAATCCTAAAGGAAATCAACTCTGAATATTCACTGGAAGGACTGATGCTGAAGCTGAAGCTCCAATACTTTGGCCTAATGTGAAGAACCAATTCATTGGAAGAGACTTTGATGTTGGGGAAGATTGAAAGCAGGAGGAGAAGGGGATGACAGAGGATGAGATGGTTGAATGGCATCACCAACTCAATGGATATGAGTTCTAGCAAACTCCTGGAGATAGTGAAGGATAGGGAAGCCTGGCATCCTGCAGTCCATGGGTCTCAAAGAATCAGACATGACTTAGGGAATGAACAACAACATTAGGGTAATGCTGTTGTAGAATAAGTTAGGCAATATTGCTTTTGCTTCTGTCTTCTGAAAAAGACTAAAGAGAATTGATATAATATCTTCTTTCAACATTTGGTAGAATTCACCAGTGAATTCATCTGAGTCTGGTGCTGTTTTGGAAGGTTATTCATTAGCAAATGAATCACATTCTTTAATAAGTATAGACCTATTCAAGTTGACAAGTTTTTCTTCTGTGGGTTTTGGCAGATTGTCTTTTAGAAATTGGTTCATTCCATCTAGGTTATCAAATGTGTGGGGAGAGTTGTTCATAGTATTCCTTAATTATCCTTTTTAATGCCCATGGGTCTGAGATGATGTCCCTTTTTTTCATTTATGATATTAGTGATTTGCGTCCCCTCTTTCTTAAAGTTTGCCTTGCTAGAGGTTTATCAATGTTACTGAACTTTTCAAAGAACGAGCTTGTTGTTCTTTATTGATTTCCTGTTTTCAATTGGTTTCTTCTCCAACTTTTTTTCCCTGCTTACTTTGGATTTAATTTGCTCTCCTTTTTCTAATTTCTTAAGGTGGAAGCTTAGTGGATTGATTTTAGACCTTTCTTCTTTTCAAATAATTTTGGCTGCACCACACAGCATATGGGATCTTAATTCTTTGACCAGGGATTGAACCCGTGCTCCCTGCACTGGAGGTGAAGAGTCCTAACCACTGGACCACTAGGGAAATCCTGTGACCCTTCTTCTTTTCCAATATTTGCACTCTATGCTATATGCTTGCCTCTAAGCACTGTTTTCACAGCATCTCACAATTTTTAATTGAAAATGTTTTAGGAACTCTTGAGATTTTCTCAATGACCCATGTGTTATTTAGAAGTGTACTGTTTAATCTTTAATTATTTGGGGATTTTCCCAGTTGTCCTTCTGTCATTGACTTCTAGTTTAATTCTATTTTGACCTGAAAGGAGGCATTTTTTATTTTTAAAAAATTATTTTTAATTGGAGGATAATTCAGTTCAGTTCAGTTGCTCAGTTATGTCCGACTCTTTTCAACCCCATGGACTGCAGTATGCCAGGCTTTCCTGTCTATTTCCAACTCCTGGAGCTTGCTCAAACTCATGTCCATCAAGTTGGTGATGCCATACAGCCAACTCATCCTCTGTTGTCCCCTTCTCCTCCTGCCTTCCATCTTGCCCAGCATCAAGGTCTTTTCCAATGAGTGGGTTCTTTGAGTCAGGTTGCCAAAGTATTGGAGCTTCAGGATCAGTCCTTCCAATGAATATTCATTCACAGAGGATAATTGCTTTACAATATTGTGTTGGCACCTGCTATGTATCAACATGAATCAGCCAAAGGTATACAGATGTCCCCTCCCTCTTGAACTTTTCCACCTCCCACTGCTCTAGGTTTTCATAGAGCACCTGACTGGAGTTCTGTGCATCATACAGCAAATTTCCGTTGGCTAGTATTGAGTTCTAGTTTAATTCCATTTTGTTATGAGAGCAGGCCTTGGATGGTTTCTCTTTAAAAATTGTTAAAAATTTGCTTCCCTGGTGGCTCAGATGGTAAAGAATCTGCCTACTGTGCAGGAGACTTGGGTTTGATCCCTGGGTTGGGAAGATCCCCTGAAGGTCATTGCAACCCACTGCAGTATTCTTACCTGGAAAACCCCCATGGATGGAGGAGTCTGGTTGGCTACAGTCCATGGGGTGACAAAGGATCACACTCTTTTAAGATTAGTTTTAATTTATGGCCCAGAATGTCTCTCTCTAGGTGAACTTGAGAAAATGTATATTCTGATGTTGGTATGAACCAATCTATAGATGTCAAATATATCCACTTGATTGTTGGTGCTGTTGAGTTCAGTTGTCCTTACTGATTTTCTGCCTGCTGGATTTTGTTCATTTCTGAAAGGGGAATTGAAGTCTCTATCCAAACTAGTGGATTTATCTGTTACTTCTTGAAGTTAAGTTTGTGCTACACATATTTTGATGCCGTTGTTAGGTGCAAATTCTTATCTTCTTAAAGAACTGACCCCTTTATCATTATGCATTGCCTCTTTGTAAGCCTGGTAATTTTCCTTGCTCTGAAGTCTGATCTGTCTGAAATTATTTAGTAGAGTGCTCCTGCTTTCTTTCCATTAGTATTAGCATGGTATATCTTTGTTAATTTTTTTGTATTTACTTATTTGATTGTGCTGGATCTTAGGAGTGGCACATGGGATCATGGAATGTTAGATCCTCACTGTGGCATGTGAACTCTTTAGTTGCAGCTTGTTGGATCCAGTTCCCTCACCAGGGACTGAACCTGGGCCCCCTACATTGGGAGCTCGGAGGCCTAGCCACTAAACCACCAGGGAAGGCCCCATCCATTTATTTTTAATCTATATATGGGTTTAAGGTAGACAATAATATTTGGGTTGCTTTATGAACCACGTTAACATTTTCTGTCTTATAATGTGTCTATCTGTACCCCTGGGCTTCCTGGTGGCTCAGCAGTAAAGAATCCACCTGCAATGCAGAAGTCACAGGAGATACAGCATGTGGCATCACAGAATCAATCTCGGTGGCGAAGATGCCCTGAAGGAAGGTACAATAACCCATTCCAGTATTCTTGCCTGGAGAATCTCAAGGACAGAGGAACCCAGTGGGCTGGGCCACAGTCCATGAGGTCAGAGACACAACTGATGAAAGTTTAATGTCTTCCATATTTGTTACTATCTTTTATGTGTTATACTTGTTCTTTGTTCCTATTTTTGTTCTGCTTTTTGTGGCTTTGATATTGATAATTTCATTTTCTTTTATTAGCGTATCAGTTATACTTCATTTTTTAGTTATCGTTGTTTGCAATATACATTTACAACATATCCAAGTCCACTTGAAAATAAGACTACTGCTTCACCACTGTGAGCACTTTACTTTTTAATCAAGTGACTCTAATTCCTCTCTAGCACCACTTGTTATCATTCTTGTCATTCCATTTTTATAACCATAAGCATACATAATCACATATTGTTAATCAAATAGTACTGTTGCTATTATTTCCAACAAAATGCTATGTTCAGTTCAGTTGCTCAGTAAAAAAATATTTACCTTTCCTTAATCCTTGATGCTTTTCCTTTATGTAGATCAGAGTTTTTAATCTAGATTATTTCCCTTTTCTCTCTGGAGCCTATCCTCCTAAGCAGGTGCACTAGCAGCAAATTAACTCTACTTTGATAGTCTTTACTGTTCATTTTTGCATGATAACTTCATGAGGCAGATAATTCTAAGTTGGGGGGGGTTTCTCAACATTTTAAATGTTATACTACTCTCTTCTTGCTTTCATGGTTTCTGAAAAAGATTCATTCTTATCTGTGCTCCTTTATAGGCAAGGCGGATTTTTCCTCTGGCTTCTTCCTGGATTTTTAATCTTCAGTTATCCGTGCTTTGAAAATGACATGCCTTGGTGTGGTTGGGGGCATTTACCATTTGTTGTTCTGAGTTTCTTGGATCTGTGGTCTGGCATCCAGCCTGTTCTAACCAGAGTATCATAAACTGGTGGCTTATAAACAAAGAGAAATTTCTCAGAATTCTGGAGGTTGGGAAGTTCAAGATGGAGACACTGGCAGACTCAGTGTCTGATGAGGATCTACTTCCTGATTCAGTCATCTTTTCACTGTGTGCTCACATGGTGCAGAGAGCAAGGGAGCTCTCTGGTGTCTATTTTATAGGACTCTAACCCCATTTATGAAGGCCCCGTTATCATGACATGACATCAGGGATTCAGCTTCAATTTACTGAAGGCACACATTCAGTCATGGCAGTCTGTAACAGTCAGACATTAACGTGGGGGGAAATCCTGTCATTACTGTTTCAAATCTTCTGTTCTCTACTGCCATCACATTCTTATGAATTCCTTAGGCTCAGTGATTATTTCCTCAGCTTGTCCTGTTAACAAGACTGGTTAAGGGCATTCTTTATTTCTGCTAATGTTTTTTATCTCTAGCATTTTTTTGATTTCTTACAATTCCCATATCTCTGCTTGCATTGCCCATCTGTTCCTGCATGCTGTTGACTTTATCCATCACAGTTCTTTGCATGCTAATCACAGTTAAATTCCCAGTCTGTTAATTCCAGCATCTCTGCCATATCCCTGTCTGGTTCTAATGCTTACTCTTCAAACGGTCAATTTTGCTTTTAATATGCCATGTAATTTTTTCTTTTTGGTGTTAGCTTGACGTATTATTACACTCAAATTGCTGTTAAGCCTTTAGTAATATGTGGGTAAGGTCTATACTCTTTTATGATTGTTATCTTTTTGTGCTTGTGCCTTTGCTTGTAAACTTTTTAAGTGCTCCTGGGCGTCTTCCTCCAACAACTCCTTCCCTTTAGGTGGGACAGGATGGCTAGTGAGCTAGAGTATTTCCATTTTCCAGGTCAGTGAGGCTCTGATAAACCCCAGAATGTCGGGCTCTGTTTAGTTTCTCCTTGGACCAGATCTTAAGAGGTACAGAAGCTCTGGTGAAATCTCATGGTGGTTCCTTTTCCTCCCCAAGGCACAAGAGGACTTCTCAACATTCACTGAAAAATTAGTTGGCCTGGCAAAGCTCATAGAACTGTGAGGATTCCCTTATGGCCACAGTACTGTTTTTGGTTGTTTTTTTTTTTTTTCCCCGATTTCTACTTGTAGGTTTCTGCTCCAGTATCTCTCTCTAGAAATTTTATTTGCCTGTCTCCAGTTTGGGGGGCAGCAGTTTGCCCCATGACCTTACCTCTCTTATGAATCTAAAAACAGATGTTGACTTTTTGTTGCTTAGCTTATTTGTTGTTAGAATGGAAAGGTGACTTCCAAGCTCCTATGTGCTGAAAAAAACAGAAATCATTTGATAACCTTTAAATCCAAAGAGCCCATTTGGACTAAAGCAGAGAGCTTTTTTTTAATTATCAGATAATTGTCCTTATATTACCTAAAGGGACAATCTTTTGCAGGGGGAGAATCTTATGAACTTGGTGACTTCTAGTTTTTAATAAACTATATATCCATTGTATTGAAAAAGTAGATCAACCTGAACCTAAGTGGCTTTACTTTAGGAAATTTAGTTTAAAACATTTTTAAATGAAGAATTTTGAGCTGCTGATACTTTAAAGCAAGCTTTAAACTGTATCACAATTACAAAAGTCAAGCAGGCAATAAGCCAAATAAAAATTAGGGGAATTGGTCCCAAGTCTGATAAGTAACATAATAGGTACTTAGTTACAAGTTTTGTCTTCATCTTGCCTCTTCTTTCCTCTCCACAATGAGCTTATTGTTGGAGCTTCTATTGAATTTACTAAAGCTGAGGAAGCTCCTGCTTCTAGTATGGGGAAGAAAAACTGGGAGATGTGGTTGGCAAGACCCAGTGGGTTGTGCAGTTACATAGTGGAGGTCTTTGCGGGTCACTACAAAGTTTGGATTTATATCTAAATCCAAGAATCAATGAAGGGTTTTAAAGCAAAGGGATGATGCACTCACTTTCACTGCCTAAGTGAAGAACGTATTAGGAATATAAATTTAGACTAGAGATGGCTACCAATTAGCCATCACGAATGACAGTATTTGTCAAGACTTTTGACTGTAAATAAAAAATGCCAGATGACAAGCAGAGCATTTTGGGGGGGTCCATTTTTAAAAACATTTGAAGTTCATAGACTGGAGGAGGAAAGAACCGGGTTATGAAGTTTAACAGCCAAAGCCACACCGGGAAGTCAGTTCAGTGAGGTCATCAGCACTGCCAAATCCTGGACACCACAGCCTATCCCACTGCTGTCAACACTCGACAAGGAATCTGTCAGCTAGAGACAGAACTACCTCTCCACTCCTCAGGTCCACCCCTGTACCCATTCATCACCTACCCACTCTACATCAATCTTCTACCACACCTGCTTCTTGGGGTTAAGGGTTACCGATTAAAAGTGTTGTGCAAGCACTTTCTGCTGAAATACTCTCAATGCAAAGGATGGCTAAAGAAGTATTTGAGATTTAGGGCGTCCATGGTATGTGTAGTACAGTTGCTAAATTGTGTCAAACTCTTTTGCAACCCCATGGACTGGGGCCTGCTAGGCTTCTCTGTCCCTAGGATTTCCCAGGCAAGAATACTGGAGTGGGTTGCCATTTCCTTCTCCAGGGGATCTTCCCAACCCAGGGACTGAAACTGCATTGGCAGATTCTTTACCATTGAGCCACCAGGGAAGCCTCAATATTCACTGGAAGAATTGATGCTGATCCCAGTACTTGAACCACCCGATGCTAAGAACCAGCTCATTGGAAAAGACCTTGCTGATGGTAAAGACTGAAGACAAAAGGACCGGGGGAGGGGGGGCGCTCAAGGGACATGAATTTGAGCAAACTGCAGGTAACAGTGGAGGACAGAGAAGTCTGGGATTGCTGCAGTCCACCAGGTCTAGGTCTCAGCTGGATACAACTCAACAACTAAACAAGGTTAGGTGGGCTCTACCTCTCAGCAGGACTGTTTGGGGAATATCCTGCTGCCACTGGGATATATTCCCAGCATCTCTGTGTGCTGGGAAGCTGAAAAAACACATATACCAGTATGGCAAACTGCTTTTGCCTACAAGATGTTAATACAAAAGCTTGAAAGGTACTTGGTTTATCTTGTCTTCACATCACAGTGGGAGGAACCTGTTCTGGTTTGTCTACTTCAAGGAGGCTGAGCCATGTGAAACAGATCCACATTATCTGCAGTGTGAAGCCGACCTGTCTCTGCAAGTACATCAGTCAACCCCAGATGAGTGAGAGCCTGGCTGAGAATAGTAGAGAAGTCCTTGTAGTATGTCTCTGAGTTTTAATGATTATGCAGCAACAGCTTATCAGATACGCTTGGAAAGTATTCTGAGGAACTCCAAAGGGGACAAAAAATTGGGCAATTAAGTATGTAAGTTTTAATTATGGGAGTAAAACTTACATATTGTAAATAGTTTAAGTCTTAAAGGGATGTGTCTGTACTAAATTCTGTGACTATCTGGCTTTCATGTGCACAGTCTTCAAAATTCATGTGCTTATAGTTTTATGGCTTACAAAACCTTTTGCAAACAAGATGACCACCATCATAATACACTAAGATCTACTATTTGCTATCCCAGAATAGGATTCTTACCACTCTTCAATCCATCTCATCTGGTAATTCTATTACCATTATTTTTCATTTGGTTACCATCTGGCATTGTGATTAACAGCAGACTACAGATTGAGACTGGTCAAGTTCAAATCCTGGCATTGGTATTTTAATTGCTTTGACCCAAGGTAAATTACTACTCCATTATGATTGATGCAGCCTAAGCATATTGTGCTCAGTCGCTTCAGTCGTGTCTGACTCTTTGCTACCCCATGGACTGTAGTCTTCCAAGCTCCTCTGTACATGGGGTTCTCCAGGCAAGAATACTGGAGTGGGTTGCTATGCCCTTCAAATACACAGGACCGAGTATTTGTATATAAGTAAAAAGGGTCAGCAGGCTAACAAACTTATTTACATGCTTAGAATTGACCATGAAAATATCCTAGAAAAATGTTCATTTCAGGCAGCTTCAGGGCAAGTGTGGATAATATTTTAATATAATACCATCCCCAAGTGGAGATGTTCATTCCAATACCTGGTTACTTACTTTAAATGTATTTTCCAGGAATACAAAATTTACCTATTTAAAACAATTTTAACAACAGAAAGTATTACATCTCAGTCCAAGGAATATGGTGTAAGGGACTAAAAACTATAAAAGAACTCTATGTAGCAAGGTTAAAACAAAATCCCTATATAAACTGAGTTTTACCAGCCTTTTTACTCTTTTCATTTGCGTTTATTTAAACACAGTTCTCAAAACATTTGAGTGAAATTGGGCCTCCTTTGGTAAGCAAAGGACCTGAAAGTAATATTTAAAAAATGAACAGGCAAAGTCTTCAGATCATCCACAACACAGGTGTAGTGTTCCCTTCTTTTTTCTCAAAACTCTGAAGCACCCAGTTTTCCCACAGTCTTAAAAGATAGAAGAACAAGAGTACATTTGTGGTGGAATGTATTGTCACTTGCTGATAACTAATTGAAATACCATTATCCCCTTGTAACAGCTTTAAGAAATAGCCTTTTTAAGGCATACATTGTGTAACTCATCTTATTCCCTGCTATATATAATACAGATTACATAAAGGCTGACAAATTCACATTTATATAAGCATTAAGCATATGCTGTATTGAAAGATCTTTAGTTTTAACACTAGCAGTATAGAGTTACAGAGCGTAATTTTTATCACTTAATTGCAGGTATATTAAGTATGGTATGTTTCATGGACTGGAGGAAAACGGGCATTTTTTTGTCTTTAATTTACTAATGATAATCTAATCTGAACAGTTCTGCTAAGCATTGATATGTTAGAAAGAAAAGTAAAAACCAAACTTTATTGTTGCTTTTTGCCATTTGGTAGCATTTTACACACAGGCTTCGATCTTCAGAATACCCTGGATTCAGTAGAAAAACCATTTAAATGAAGTTCTGTACAATAGAAACTTCTCAGCAGTCAAAATTTTAGACTGTAAAAAAATACATGCAAAACATACTTTTCTGAAAACACTTAACTTTGAACAAAGCACCGAACTACACAAATGCAGAATGAAAACAGCATTTCAACTCCACCAAAAGTAGTCATCATAAAAGGTGTAAAAGTCACCTAACTTCACTAGGCACTGTTCACTTTTTAAACAGGAGACAATAAAAAATATTGTCCACAAACAATATCCCAACTCTAGGGCAGGTTTCAGAAAGTCTTCAACTTCATGCTTTAATAGCGACCTAGAAAAAAAGAAAGAAATATACTTCAATACTCAAGTGCATACATTTAATGTTGAGAATTGTATCTGTCATCAGGAAATTTCTATGTACCAGATTCTCTTGTGAAAACCTTCACATAGTGCAGAACCAATGTTAAACAGAAATAGCTAGGAGTTTACCTAACTCAATCTGAAAGCTAAAGTTTTAAGTCACTCAAAATGTTTCTAAACTGTAAAAAATTTTTAAGAATTCCTAAAAAGAAAAGCTACAAATGGTGACAGAATATACATGCACTATTTTAATTAGCAACAAGAGTAAGATCCAAAGGTTGTTTTCATATACTTCCTTGAGTTCCCACAGAAAAATTTGGGTGATACTAAATGAATCAACCCATTATCTGCTATGGTAGCAAGTCACACTATTATAATAAAGTTACATCAAAATAAAAACTTACGAGGTGAGTATGATCGAGATCTGGAACGTGATCTGTATCCTCCACGACTATAGTAGGGAGAAGGTGACCTTCTTCTGTAAACAAGTATCAAGACCATCTAAGACTCCATAGATCACAGATTAAAGTGACCATTAAGATTTTACATGATCCCTTTATCAGTTTACAACTAGAAGACCCTCAGCTGACCTTCAAAAACACTGCAGTTGTAACATGTTTTAATCCTGAGAATAAAGCACATTATCAGGCCCAGTACCCAAAACTCCTCTAACTATCAAAGAGGTTGAATATTCCTTACTACATCTGATCCACTGATCATCTGCTAGTTAACATTATACCTAACAAATTTAAACTGGATTAGAGAAGAAAAAATTCATTACCACTAATTTTAACCACATCCTATGAATGAACACCCAAAATTTCATTCATAGTGCTTCAGTGATTTAGTTTTGTGTTAAAATAAACTTGAATAATTACTTTCTTATTCTGAAATACTTATAAAAAGCTAATGAAACCATTAGGGATAAATAAGATTAAAATATTATGGACTCTTAATTTATTCCATCATCTCTCATGTTAAAGTATAAAATGGTACCACTGAGTGATTAACAAGTACAAGCCTGATTTCTATATACACAAATTAAGCCACATACAATGTCATTTGACTTCAGTTACAGTATTTTTATAAACTTCTCGTGTAACATTTTGTGAATGCCATTTATCACTTATCAAAATATGAACAACAAATGTCTTTATGTGAGCCATTCTACTATTGTACAGATTTAAATCTTTTCCTGGCCATACCTGTATATCTGATCCCTGTCTTGAGCAGCTCTCCATCCTCCTCCTCCTCCACCTCCACCTCTGTGAAGGCAGAAAACAAACATTAAGTTTTCAAAAATGCACAATTCAAGCAATAAAATTAAAACAGAAGTGAAAGCTAGTTTCCTTTAAGCAATAGAGCTGCTTTTGCCACCCCTTTACAAACTGACATAAGAGCTCTCCCTGGTGGTTAAAATAAGTATTCTTAAGACTAATCTTTGCAGGCTCCACAAATCAATCCCTTACAAATGCCACTTAAAGTTCGTCATTGCTAAATGTCACGACTGCTTATTTTCTAAAAATTATGGAAGAGTGCAAAAAATGACAACAGCTCACGGCCACACCAAAATAGGGTATCAAGGATTAACTGTTATGATCAACATGTACTACCCATTTACATTCTGACAAACAATGCAAGATCTAAATTACCTGCTGTTGCTGAAATAGAGAACTTTATTTCATTTTTACTTTCCAAAGTATTCCTAGTATCATGAGTGGTTCCCTGTCAACCCCTGAAAAATGTATCAATATAGTATTAATAATAAACCTCTTACCACTCTTGTAGTAAATTAGTCCTTAAATAATTAGACTTTTCCAAGAATTAGACTTTGCCCTGCCCTTAACATAATTCCTCAGCTAATCTGCTTTATAAAGCAATGATTTCAAAGTCATGAAACTCACTTTAAACAACAAAAAGGGGGGGGACTGAAGTATGCTCTGTAATTTTATTGTCCCATTGGTTTACAACTTGGGTGCTTAAAAAATACACATACCAGAAAAAAAAAAAGTATAACCATAAAATCCAGAGACTTCCCTGATAGTCTAGCGGTTTAATATTCCACTGGAGGGGGGCACAGATTTGGTCCACATGCTGTGTGAGTCACCCCCCAGAGGAGGGCATGGCAACCTACTCCAGGTATTCTTGCCTGGAGAATCCCAAGAACAGAGGAGCCTGGCAAGCTACAGTCCATAGGGTCGCACAGAGTTGGAAACAACTGAAGCATCTTAGCACACATGCCTTGAGATGTGGCCAAAAAAAAAAAATCTAGTTTAAACTCAAGATCTCCAATTTAATATTCAAAGGAAATACCTTTATCAAAGGTCAAAACACTGCTGCTTTATGTTGCAGCTGAACCAGAAGAGCTGATTTGTCTTTCAACAACTTAAAACTTTGTATTTTGGTTAACATACCTGTACGATCTGCTGTAATAGTCTCGATCATCATAGCCTCGATCATATCCTCTATCATAGTAATCTCGACGGCGCGAGCTGCCACTGTGAATAAGATTTATACAAACTTGGTTTTACCTACATTAATACTTAATAGTTCCCAGCATGGGAAAACTGTTATGGCATTTCTTTATAATAAAAGTAGGATGTGATCTATTACACATCAGATTTTATGGTACCAACCAAATGTTTTCTACTGAATATATTATATTGAATTTAAAGTTTTAGTAGTTGGAAATGCCAAAAACCTCGCTGTGCCTTAAAGCGAACTGTCAATATTTTAGCAAACTTGAAAACAAACTTACTAGGTAGGTCTCCCCATGTAAATTCCTGGTGTTGGGGTATGTGGTCTTTTCGTTATGGAGAAGTCAACTCTGATCCTACGTCCATCAAGCTCCATTCCATTGGCACGCTCTTTTGCCTTCAAAATATATGTGAGTTGTTATATACATCATGAACAAAGCCCCAAATTAACCATTATCTATAAATAAAACCCAACTAGATGTTTCAGTTAGGCCAGAGCATATCTGACAGTTTATTAATAGGTTTTTCTGCCTATCAAATCTTTACTTACAAAAGCTAGCCTAGAAAAGTTCATTAAAAAAAAGCCACCCATGAGAGCAAACTTAAGCCACGAAATAGAAATTACTGTACCAACTATAGATTTGACAGTATCTGTAGGTCTATAAAATTGTACACCGTTGGCAAACTATGACCCATGAACTAAGAATTTAAAGAGGTGTGTGTGTGGGGTCAAAGTCATATTTTATCAGAAATGAAATTCAAAATCAAGTGATCGTGTTTTACTGAAACAAAGCCCCACTCATTAATTTGCATTTTATATGGCTTTTACGTTACAATGGCAGGGCTGAAAAGCTGTCATTGAGATCTTATGACTCCCAAAGCCCAAACTATTTACTGTCTAATCCTTCACACAAATTTACAGATCCCTGCTATGAAAGCAAAGAGCTGGGATGAAAGCTTGAATTACATATAGTTCCTACATCTAAAATATTAAAATGAAAATATAATGTACTTAAGGAAAAAAAAACCAGTTTGTTCACAATTTAAAGAAACACCTCTCCATCTAAATAGAATTTAGATTTCTAATTCCAATTATGCTATTTTCCAGTTTGATTGTTTCAAGCCTCAAGGCAGCTTCTGGCATTACTGATTTAGATATACTATCTTTCAGAAAGGGAACTGTGGTTCTGTAGCACGCACACACACACACACACAGAAACGAAGAAGCCAATCCCTGTAAGTAACCTTGAACAAATATTTACATTTTTCACCAAAATGAAGTTGAATGACATCCTAAAGCATTACTTAAATCTCTTAAATTATAACCACTTGCATTCAGCTTTTAATTCTTCCTTTAGTAGATGGGTTTACTCTTAAAATTTATTATTTTAAAAATTAGTATAATCCTAGCAAAATTATATACATATAAAAATTTTAAAATGTAACAATTCTATTTAATTCAGAGCTCAAAATTATTAATCTCAATATTAACCTCAGATGGCTTGTCATTAGGTTTCTCAAGATTCTCCCCCTCCTTATAATGTCCTTGGAGACGACTTTAGCTATCATCCCCATGTATCTGAAGTTCAAATTTCTTAACTGGGCCAGGAGTCAAGCAATGAATTTTCAGTCTCTGTGAAAAAAAATTTTAGGGAGGTCCCTGGAGGTCGAATGTTTAGGACTTGGTGCTTTCATTGCCATGGCCCAGGTTCAATCCCTGGCTGGAAAACTTAAGATCCCATAAGCCTCAAGGCCAAAAAAAAAGTTACTTCCTGTTTTACCTCAACATCCAAAACATAAAATCACTTGCCAGTATACATTCAAAACCAGTTCCTTTCTCCTGAGTCATAGCTTTCTCACTTTTTAATGTTCTTTTCTCAGTTTAGAAAATAATCTGATGTAAACATTAATACATTGATTAAATATTACAAATTGGAGTATTAATATTCTTCTATTTTAGAAATATCTGTATCTAGGCACACATATGGAAACAGTTGACTATGTTTGAATTTACCTCAAATAAAATGGAAGAGACTGAGTTGGAATTTAGAACCAAACCATCACTTTTCTGCTATGCTACAAATCTTTGAAATTTCCACATTAAAAGATTTTTTTAAAAAAAGTTCCAATTATAGACTTTAATATATATCCCCAGAAGAATGCATTTCCTTTCGATCAAGCTATATATAGATACTAAAAGGGCTTCCCTGTTAGCTCCTCAGCTGGTAAAGAATCCATCTGCATTGCAGGAAACCCCAGTTCGATTCCCAGGTCCCCTGGAAAAGGGAACAGCTACTCCAATATTCTGGCCTGGAGAATTCCATGGACTGCATTGTCCATGGGGTTGCAAAGAGTCTGACAGGACTGACTGACTTACTAAAGCAAAAGTCATCCAAGGAAGAATAGTTAAAATAAGACCGTCTGTGTGTAAAAGTGAAAGCATGTGTATATACACTTTAAAAAAAAAAAAAACAAAGGCACAAGACTTTTACTTACTTCCTTGGCATCATCTACATTTTCAAAGTATACAAAGGCAAATCCTCTTGAACGTCTAGATTGCTGGTCATATACAATAGATACATCAGCAATTGGGCCATATTTAGAGAACACTTCTCTTAGATCTCTTTCTGTAGTGTACAAGCTCAATCCAAATACTCCAAGACAACAGTTGGGATCAGGATTTGCCTAGAAAAATGGATTAAAAAAAAAACTTTTAAAAAGCTCACATTTCAATCCTTCCCCCCAAGAACTGTCACTAATATGAAAACATTAACAATGAAATAAAACAGTATTTTAAAAGGAATGTTACATCAGCACCACAATCATGTATGCACAGAGAACTACTGTCTCCATTAGCCGAGGCAAGAGAGGTAAAACTTCAAAATGGTGAATTAAGACATACCACTCACACAATAGGAGGCTCTAAACTGCCAAAGAGATACAGAACGCATGTTCAGTTTGATTTCTATAGAAAAATCATGTGTTTAAATATACACACAAGTGAAACCACAGATGTGTACCAAACTTTTTTTAAACAGATATTAAGCAGCTTCAATTATTATAATAAAGATAGACAGTGAACTAAATGTTGCTTACATCCCAACTGCCATGAGTTTCCTTAAAGGTTTCACTACTTCGCACATACATTTACTATAGTCAAATTCCACCCCACTTTCAAAAACATACACTCCCTATAGGTCTACTTGTATATTATTCAATAAAAATCACAAAGGAACACACTGAATGCCATCTCATTTGTAACTTTTCATGGAAGACAAGCAAAGCTTTAAAACTGGCGAGAAACTTGCTTAAAACTAAATGGGAAAATCAGAGCTTATTTTAAAACATTAAACCCAGAGAACTCTAACAGTATGGAACATAGATATATGATCTAACTATATTAACCATAATGCACAGAGAATTTATTTGATGTGCTGTTAACGTGACAGTATCTTAAATGTGATCAACAGCTCAAATGTAGACTATATGGGAGATATATTTTAAAAAGAAAAATAATCTCCAACGCTGAAAAGGCTCTAGAGAAATCATGCTAAAGCGCCACCATTAAAAGTATCAGTTTCAAATTATATAACAAAACACCAAAAACAGAGGAGAATGTATTACATATTAATTATAAACTGGCTTCATACAGTGTCAGCTGCTTCAGAAACAACTGTTTTCATCTTACCCGATTCCCAACATGACGCCGGCGAGTAGACATGGGAGAATGACTGTGGCTATGCCGTCTTCGATAATCTCTGCTGTAAGATCTGCTACGAGATCTTCTATGGGACCGGGACCGAGATCGTGACCTTGTATAATGCCGCCGAGAACTTCTTCTGGATCTAGACCTGAAAGACAAAGGCTTCAAGGTTATGACTAAATAGCTGACAGTAGGATATGGCTTTTAATTCTTTGAATACTTTATTCTAAAGTTAAGCTTCAAAAGCTAAAACACAATATCCAGGGATATAGTGGCATCAACACTTTGCTCTTGTATTTTGTCATTTCTGTGCTAGAAGAGTTCCAAAACCACCACTAACTACAGCTCCCTTCCATCTTAGCTTAAATAAGAGATTAAACAACACAGTATCTTCAACATTTCATACTAGCCTGATTTGTGCCCACCTTTACCCTTCACAATACCATCCTTTATTTTTAAGCTTCTTGCATTATGCCCATTATTCCCTTATGATAACATCACCATTACAAGCAGTTTTCTCCAGCAGTGTTTTAAAATCAACCAGTTGCTCTCAA
The DNA here is from genome assembly GCA_007570785.1 of Antilocapra americana. Lineage (NCBI taxonomy): Eukaryota > Metazoa > Chordata > Mammalia > Artiodactyla > Antilocapridae > Antilocapra > Antilocapra americana. The sequence goes on from ML664161.1 coordinate 22,055,721, forward strand.
CTACAGTGATCATATGAACTGTCATTTAAACAAGGAAGAATACAGTATGAGAGAGAAAAAGGGCACTGTTAATTATGCCTGACAATAGGCATTAAGCTGGGGCTGACCTGGGCAAACCAGGATAGCCTACACTTGAACATTAAAAAAAAAAAAGTGCGGTGTTAAGGTTTTTTGTTTTATAGTACATTTGTCATACTAGACTACACCTATTTATCAAGAATTGCAGTTACTAAAAGCCAAGGCTCTGCAGTCTTTTTTCTGCCGTACTAATAAGCAGTTCACGGTGAATCCTCACAACAATTCTGAAGAACTGGTACTATTGCTAATTCATCTTTTATAGATAAGGAAGTTAAGATTGAAAAGGTTAAGTAATCTGCCCAAGCCAGAAAACAGAGGTAAGATATGAACCCTAACACCAAAAGCCCAGGCTCTTAGCCACTTAAGTCTTCTATCTCCCAGAACTTAACAATTAAGTTCATTTCTAGTACCAATATTAAATAAGCCAACAAATGATCTAACCCTCTCTATCTTCCTAGTTTACAAAAGCACACACCAGTTTGAAAGCTAAGAGTAACAAGAAAATCCCAAGACAGTCTTTCTTACCTAGATTCAGATCTGGACCTGGACTTTGATCTGGAACGCCTGGAATCTTCCTTGGAGCGAGACCTTGCAGGGGTATGCCTTGCAGATTTCCCAGATCCATGAGCACTTCCACTTCTGGAAGCAGAACGGGATTCCTACACGTAGATGTCAAAAGTTTAATTTGTATACTTTCTGGGCAACTTTAAAAACAAATAAGCTGTGGTGAGATAAATGGTGAGGGAAAGCAATCCCCTTCCAAGATAAGAAAACATAGGTAAGGGCAGGAACTGAATATACCTGGTTTAATAGTTACGTTGCTCCAATTGACATCAATTGACATAAGCCAATTAACTTGAACTGTCACCTTTCTTGGGGAGCAGGGATAAGAGTTAACTGACCCCACTCTCTTCAGAAATGGGTGCCAAAGCCAAGCAGGTAAGGGAACTGCCCAAGGATTGTTTTGGGAATGTTACTCCATAAAGACTAGGGTGAGAAAGAACCTTATTAACTATGACACCTATACCTCATACCTATAATTTCAGTCAAACTGCCATCCATTAAAAAAAAAAAAAACCCTATGCAATTTGTAAAATTTACTTTATTTTCAACTTTAATTTATTGCTGAGTGGAGAAAAAAGACAAGGACAGTATTGTTTCAAGTCACAGAGGAAGACAGAAACCTAGAGAGCAAGGACCAGCTTGAAGGAGACTAGATCTGTAAACCCTGTCCATCCAACTATGAAGGAAGCCCTTACAGATCTCAAAGCAACCAGATGAAGCTACAGTAGAAAGGCAGTGAATGAACTGCAGAGGTAAGAATTAAGAGGGTACCAGAGATTTCTTTCCCTCAGCTAAGTGTAGATGAGCCAGGGCCAATCAATGGAAAACTAGGAATAAGCAGTTAGAAAAGTTACATACAAAAAGGACATTAAAACTGAAACAGATCACAGGCTCCTAATCTAGGTTCAGGAAGGGAAGTTCAGGAACTGTATGTAAAAAACAAAATCTAGATACATACTTTGTATCTAAGCTTCCCCCTATCATAACTGTAACTACCTGGTAGGTAGGTCGTACAAAACCAAAATCTCTAAAAGGAACGAGCAAACAAATTGGTATACAGGATAACTAGTTTGGTGAACTAAAGACATATAATTAGAAAAAAAAAAGAAAGCTAAAGGAATGCTATACCAAGACACCAAAATAGAAATAGTGGAAAAGACAGCAAGTAACTCAGTCTGACAGCTAACAAGGTGTCATCAAACAAAGACAACATCTCAGGTTATCCGCCTTCATCAAATTTAAAAGCATTAATCTCATGAATCTTTCTGCCCAACACAGAATAAAACTGGCTAGACTCAAAAGCAATCAACATTACAGTTAAGTTGCTGTAGGGCTAACAGTCAATGTTGAAGTGGCTTAAGTTTATCACAAGAGACCTCCCTGTGTGGCAGACCTTCAGAATGAAACACTCCATTCATTCTTAAAAGGATAAAGGTAGAAAATTCATATAAATCACAGTCCAAAACATTTTGGAATATGTTCTGTGACTTAGAGAACAGTGGAGAAAATTTGAAAGATCTCTCCTATGACGCTTAAGGCAAAACTTATATGCAACACATAAGAGAAAAGCCTTAAAGTTTAGAACAAGAGTAACTCAGTGGGCAAAATGAATTCTGGTCTCTATACCCAAAATGACTCTAAATTTCAAAGTCACATGAAACACGGTGTGAAGTTACATGAAAACATGGCTACTCTCCTTCCTGCCATGAGTTAATAAAGAGAGTCAAAGTAAAAGAAGAACACCCCTAATTATTAGTGAAAACAAGCTACTTTTATCATCAAGGAATGTTTAAAAGATGCACTTCAGCTTTGAGGACCCCAACTGACAATCTCTTGACTTTCTCTGGCAAATATTCTGGACATTTAAAAGCACAATTCTTCTCCTCTCCTTGGATAAAGAGGTTCTCAAATTGGGGATGCAGTTTCTGCAATCATTCAACAGGCAAAAGCTAATCTAGAAGATAAGGTAGAAAGAGGGACTCTAAGACCTTTGTTTATTCCAATGCTAGAAAGATGACTTCATGCTAAGATTATGACCTTTAGTGGAAACAAAAGAAAACAATCTGTTCTAGCAGGAGAGAGAATATGGATGTAAGAGTTAAAAGATCACCAATAAAATAACTATAGTTAACAGAAATCAGTCTGTCTAGGGATCTGAAAAAAAGGAGTAGAAAGTCAAGATCCTCTTCTAAGCCTTTTGCTTCAGTAAAACAGAAAAGCCTTATTTAGAATAAGGCTTTTCTGTTAAACTGAGGTGCTTTACCTATCTGTTCACCAAGGAAAATAAAGTCCTTATAGCCTCAGAATAAACTTTAACAAGGTTTCTAACAGATCAAGGGTCAAAAACAACAGTATCTGTGAAATTATAAGACGTTTCACTCAACCTCTAAAACTAATTGGCTATATGCAGATGCATTTTATGAACAATAATTTCTCAGACCAGGAATAGGAGAAACCACTAGAACACTTAGGCTAACACAGAAACAGTCTATCTCCTACTTTTCATATCAGAGATAGTCTTAAAGTTAAACCCTTTTGCAATTATGTTGGCTACTAACTGGTTTGGAAATATATGCAAGGATATTTAGCTTGTCTAGAAAGCCAAATCTTAAAAGCATAAAGTTAGCTTTAAACCTTGGTCCATGGTTAAATCTGTAAAACCAGCTAAAAAAGCCCCTAAACACAAAGAAAACCCAAAGACCACTTTCAGGACTCACAAAACTCTTCAATGCCAACACATTAAAACCCTATCATAAGAAGCACTACTCTCAACACCAATACCTCAGCATGAACAACACAACCAAAAAGTCCCTGAAAACCACACAGGGAATCAAGTTCTTATAAATTGAATCTTAGTCATATACTAATATACAATCAACAGGGAACTCAAAGGAGAAGAAAACAGCCTTCCAACAAAATACCAGCCAGTAATCTCCCTATTCTGAGAATGACAGAATCTTAAAAAAATTTTTTTGAAAGAGATGAAAGAAGTTGGAATAACCGTCCAATTGCTAGGTTTCTCACATATTTTAAAAAACAGATGCAATAAAGTAGATCTTCAACAAAGGCTCTTACAGATATGCAGCAATCCTACCAAGCATTTAAAAATAGATCCCCAACTAGAGCTTATTTTAGTAGGTCTGAAGTTGGGCATCTGCATTTCTTAAAAACACCATACATATTTGTGATGCTTATTTAAGTCTCACTGATTTAATTTCAAGTTTTAGGCTTCTTATCTGGTTTTTCCAACAGTCATTTCCCTGAAACCTTGTTTTCTGTCACTTTCTCTGTCCCCACCTCCCCCCCCCCCCCGCATTTATCAGCTGTCCTGAGGGCATGTACCTTACATGTGCCCCAGAACAAGAAGTCTCTTTCCCCCTACATCCCAGGCAGGAGGTGGAGAGAGGTACTCTCAGACTCAAAAATGCTTGGGCCAAAGGGGGATAAAAAACCTGAATGGATGAGATGGTCCACTAGCATCAGTGTTTACCTTTGCTTTACATCTTTCCAGCTTTTGCCATAAAATCAAACTCCAAACTGCTTCTTCCCCTTACATGACTAACAGATCCTTTCTCTTTCAGACCCCGACTTTTCAGGTCTCCCAATAAAAGAAATCAATGAGCTTGAATAAAAATACAACATCCATTCACATCACTTGCCTCAACACTCTGCCTAACCTAAGTAATTCAGAATGCAAAACTAACATTACCAATTTAATGTTATTAGTTTATATGTGGCAAGTTCTACAAAGTAATTATCAGGGCAAATGAATGAAATTATAAATGGGTGTAATCTTCTGCTTGCAAGATACAGAACTGAAAAAGCACAAATTCGACACAAATAGGCTCTGCAGTAATCAGAAAATGAATCCCTCTAAGAAGTCATTTAAGACACTTCCCCAAGAACTGTAAGGTCCAAAAACTCTCAAAGTTTAGGCTATCTTAATTTCAGGGAGAAGTGATAGCCTTAGTTTTCCCGATAGGGTAGAAGGTATCTGTTGGTTGCCTACTACTGGGTATTATTTTGACACATGAACTTTCCCCATCCAACTGAAAGTTTAACACTGCACCAATCATTTGACTCTTCTATTCAGTTAAAACAAGCATACAGAAAGGGAAATGACAGAACTTTGGGGTCTAATTTTCCAGTAAGTGGTAGGAGTAGAGAACCAGAAACAAAGCTACTTTATGATCTGTTTATCTCTCACACCATTTTAACAGTTAATAGAAAATGAGAAAAGGGAATAATGCACTTACTGTTACTGCCACTGTTGAGTTAGGTATCCTGTTCACTTACGCGACCTATCTCATTCTAAGGGAAGCCCCTACAACTTTTTAGCAGTAACCCCAGTCATTCAGCTGGAATAAGCATTAAACAAAAAGAATTAAGAATCATCTTGTAGCACACATGCATCTTAAAGTTAGGGCCTAAGTGGTCATAGTTTTCCACTATTGCCATCTTAAAATAAATTAATTTTTTCATAAATGCCCAAAGGGACTATCCTGTCCAATGGATTTTGGGAGTTTGGTTCTATAACCATCCTGGTAACATTCTTTAGGAAAACGTTGACAAACTTACAACATTCTACTGATACTGATCTGTACTGAAGCAAAGGGGTCAGTACATTTGAGTCCAGAGGGTGGCATAGACCACCTACTTCAATTCTGGAAGTACTCACGCCCCAGGACCAGCAATGTCAGAGATGAAAAATCCAGGAGACAACATGAAGCCGGCTGTTACCCAAACTGGAGAGCTCATTCCTGCCTCCTATTTAACTACAAAGGGTTATTTTTTTAAAAAGTTGCATTTCAATCAGTTGACTAAAAAGTTAAAATTAGAATTACCTAATTTAAACGTTTCCCCTGGAAGGCACTTCTTTACCCTGTATATATTTCTTCTATTAAACAAATAATGCATGCATGTTTAGCAAAATATACAGGGACACATAAACAGACTAGTAATTACTTAGCGTAGTGCTTTCTGATTCCAGATTACTTCTTATCTTAACTTCATTTTTATTTCTTTTCTTCATTCTTCCGTTTCAAATTCTGACTTCTTTCATCTTCCCCACTTCACACAAATTGCTCAATATTCTACAAGTGGGACTTCTGGTCTGATAATTAGCATGCATTCTTTCTTTTATTTTTTCAAATTTCAGCTTCACTTATTCCTGAGCTTCAAATACTCATTTACAAAACTTGTCAAATGACGACTTCCGCATTTTCCTTCTTCAACATTAACCTTAATAGAAAAAGAACAGGATGAAGAATATTTTAAAACTCCAGGATAAAAGCCAGTGCCAAAACTGAAACTAGAAAAAAAAATCCCTCTTGCTTTGGATTTTTTAGAAAAACTAAAATACGCAGCTCAAAAATCTGAAACTAGTTTCCTGCTGGTTCTAAAATATAGTCAATCTCATGTCTATTCCATGTAGATTTTTCATGCTCAAGCTGAAATGTGAAGTGCACAACTGAACATTTACTGTTCATCTAACATTAAGAACTGTAATTACATTTCACACTTCTTACTTATTGTATTCATCAATATAAAGTATGTTAAGTGTCAAAAGCACATCTCTAGTCGAAAAATGACACATTAATACAAAAGTGCAAGAAAGGAAAAGCACGGACAATTCATTTGCACAATGATGACAAGGCTCAGGGTTGAAGAGGTCTACAAATTGTGACTAAGGTTAAGATATGTATTTCATGTCACACTTTTTACTGAAAAAGTAGCCTGTAGAAAAACAGTGTCAGGGAATTTGAAAATTTGGACGTTTATCCCACCCCTAGAAAGCTGCTCTACTGAGATTTTATAATATGAATGGCCCAACTTACTAACTTAAAACTAAAGCATAAAAAGACCAAATCAAGTCAACCAACTACTGTATACAAGGAGCTGTGAAGGAAGCAGAGCAAACTTATATTCAACTGTGGTGCTTTCAAAGAATTTTTTGGTAAATCCAGCCCCCTAATGATTATTAAAATCTTCTGTAGTCCAAAGGAGCAACCCTACTTTTAAAGGTGGCAATGCTGTGAATAAAACTGCAGTTCACCTCCTGAAATTATTAAAAAGACTCAATATCACTTAAAAGATCAATGAGTTGAAGTGTCTACTGAACATCCTAAACAAAACTGTCCTCCTAAAACATCCTAGTTTTCTTGTACTTTACACTTTATGATCCTTCTCTGTCAATTTCCTCTACTAGTATTTTTTTTCCTGAAAATAAACCGTTCCTTAGGAAAAGGGGGAGGGGGGAAGAGAAGTCCTTTATACCTATCTGACCACAAAGACAACCACGCATGGCTATGATGGAAGTGTTATGATGTCTTTTCTAAGAGGGTAAGCATAATCTTCAGTCTAGTTTTTCAAAGTCAATTATTGCTTATTTAAGCCAGGAAAAAAAAATTTTTTAAGCTATTTAAAAGGGAATCACAGTAATTGTTTTCTCTTAATATCCATCACTAAAATGTAATGGGAAATGTTTACTGGCAGCACAATTGTAATCGTGGAATCAGAATGCCCAAGCAGGTTTCCTTTAAGGCCTCCTAAACTTTAAATATATATACATGGCTTAGGTTCAGAAAATGCTGAATAGAGGCCAAAGCTCTAGATACCACAAATTTTCAATATGAATGCCTTCCTGCTGTTATTTCACTACCCCTTCCCAATCTTTATATTTGAAGAACAAAATAAGCTGCTAGATAATATAAGTATTAGATTTCTTCAAACTCAGCTAGGTTGAGGTGGCCACTTAATAAAACCAGAAGACCAATACTGGGCTGATGTTAAACACATATTAAGAGGTCCTACTTAGAAATAAGCAGAAATTTGTCTCACGACCAACATAATTTTTGTTAAAATCATTCTAGCGGTTATAACTGGAATTTATGCAACATTAATAAGTGTAAACTCATTAGGTTGACTAGGTAGTATTTTAAAAACTGGACGGGCAAAGGAAAACTCATTGATTCCGCTATATCAATGCTCATATCAACATTAAGACTATTTTCTTTCTGCAGCTAAAGTCTCTTCAAAGACTGAGAAGGTTCTGAAAAAACTATCATGACAAGCCTAAATCAGCTCTAACTCCATTTTAAAAGATCCCTTGCAAAAACAGTAGACTGAATTTACATTCATAAAACATTCAGTACTTTTCAGCAGAAATGCCAAGTGTGTTTTATCACTACTTTTAAGTCTATTGTCTCAGCACAAAAATCAATGCAAAATAAAGGTACTCATCCATATTAAGCAATCGTATTGATAAAAATCACAATATAACCTCCAAAACCCAATTCAAAGCAAAGATTTTCGAGAATTTGAAAACTAATTTTCTGTAATGAATACCCCAAGTTTAAAAACAAGGCTAAATGACAATACCTAATTCTGTTCTGTGACCCACACCCCTCAAAAAAGCAAAACACTTAAAATTCCCCAACTTCAACCACCACCTCATCACTGTATCTTATGAGGAAATAAAGCAATTATGTGTTTAAATAAAAAGATAAAACACACATGCTAAGGCTCAAAAGGTATACACAGCTGTAGCCCTGTCCTTTTGGGCAAAATGTAAAAAAACCCATGAAAGTATTAATATTTATCATTTAGGTTTGGGATTTTATTGGAGATAACGAATGGAAAAGGCTGTACAAAGCAAATTCCATTTAACATTATCTCTCATCATCTAATTGATTTCCTGTTCAATCACGACAAAACCAGTACTTACCTTGCAACCACTTGTATTTTCAGTTTGAAAGTGCCACCTTCTAATTCCGAACCATATCCACAATATTAAATTACTCTTAATTAAAACCACCAAAAAATATTCAACTTTGGTTTCAAGAGACTTGTCGCCTAACCAGAGTCAAACTGCAACAAAACTATTTCCTCCCACCCAACATTAACCCTCTATTTAACGAACTTGGTGCAATGGCTACAACGCTTTGGGAAGAAAAAGACAGATGTTTCAGTTTTGAAAGTTACTAAAAATTCAAAAAGACAACCCAAGATGAAGCAGAAGAGGAGAAACTGCAGAGTATGAAAGGCAGTTTGATGAGATGGTATACAGATGCCATTCATCTCTACAAAGAAGACTAAAGGTAGAATACATACAATGTAAACCCATTACTTTTGCAAAAATAAACAATACTCTACCAGAGTATGTATCATAGTCTTGACAGCAAAACAGATTAAAAAGATTTGGTCCGTACAATACTGCTTCCTTACGTAATTTCTAGCAATTGGTATTGGTAAAGACCCAATTGAAGAAAAAAAAGAAGTTAGTTATGAGGGTAGAGCATCAAACGAGTGCCAAGGCCAAACTTGATCGCACTCTAAACTGTGAACACAATTAGGCCATAGGATTTATAGCCTCCCTCCCTCTCCATTACCATACACCTTTACACCTGGCTTACAAGACCCAGTCTTGTTCTTATTCTCCCAAATCTTGACATAACAGATCTAAGACTACACCTCTGCTTTCCAAAAGTGCTAGCCAACTTCTCTGCAAAAAAGATGAGAAATTTGGGGGATTACTGGAAAAAACTTGGATTCGAATAAGTAATATCTTACTTTAACGTGGGTTTGGCCAGATCAAGGAAGTCAGCTTTAACCAGAAACATTTTAATTTATATCTACCAACGGAGACATCAAAAATCCCGTTATCGATTAAAAAATACAGTAACCAAAGTGTTCAACAAATCACAAAAATTTAGGAATGCACCCTAGCCGCACATTTAAAACAAGGGAACACAAAGAACCACAACTCTAGGTGTCAATATTCACCACGCTATAAACAACCGAACTGAAGGTGATTTATTGCTCTCACCTCCTCTACTCCGGTCTGGTTAGGACTAAAACAGGAGAGAAAAAAAAATCTAAAGTGGCGGCAGGGCCACGAGGAGGTGGCGGTGATTAGTGACCTCAGCTGATAAGATTTTAATATTACATTATCACTAGCTGATTAGATTAGTAGGTGTTAGTGATTTACACTATTAATTTGTAATGTCTGAAAACTTAAGTACTATGTTAGTAGCTCAGTGGTGTCCGACTCTTTGCAACCCCATGGACTGTAGCCTGCCAGACTCCTCTGTTCATGGTGGGTTGCCATTCCCTTCTCTAAGGGGTCTTTCCAACACAGGGATCGAACCGGGTCTCCCGCATGGCAGAAAGCTTAGAGGAGAATGAAGGTAATTTTTCAGGCTCTTGATAAGCTATTCATAGCAGCCAAGTACAAGATCATTACCCTGAACTCGACAGTTTTCCCGCTGTTTGCAGGCACTTCCAAAAGAAGTTTTTAGCCAATTAGACCTGACTGGTCTACCTAATGCTTTTGTGGCATTGTACTTAAACTATTCCATTGAGCTTTACGGTTTTGCCAAGCATTCTTTGGGAGTCCCGAAGTGTTTTGTTTTAGGTCTAGTCTAACCACTTCAGGTTCCAAAAAACCAACTGGAAAGCAATCTACAGACAAAACAAAAGCCAAAGAAAACAGTGTGGAAGTACTCCACATCGTCGAAGTTCAGAGATCTCTTCCAAGTCAAGACGCTTAAGACAACATCAATCTATAACATGTACCTTTATTACTTTCTCTTCCTCCATTAAGAGTTTGCTGAATAACCCTATGTAACAAGATTGTGAGGTAACTAGGATGTATATCCTACTAATAGAAAATACCAGTTCAAAAGCTTGATTAGTGGGACAATGTCTCCCGAGCTATCTCAAACCAGGACCCAATCCCTGCAGTTGTTTCCTCTTTGGAGAACTTCCACAAGTAACTAACTCAGGTTTATTTAACCGAGAGTTCCTCCACTGAAACCAGTCATTTTTTATTCTCAAAACTATGCAAAACGCACCTAATAATTGTTTTAATAGCTTAAGACTGAAATTATCACTTGCCTTCCAGTCCAAACACCGACACCCAGTTTCCACAGTTATTTTCAACTGGCGGAAACGATAAACCAGTTTTAACAACTTGTTCGCTTGATCCAAGCTTTCTCACCAAAGAGCTTAAAACGATAATCACACACACACACTGGTGAGTGGAAATTAATCGTCTTTAGGATAAAAAAGCCAATATTCATCTGCATACATAAAGGCGAGGACTGATTGGTTCAAAGCAAATTAATCAGATCTGCCCCCAAAATTACACAATAAATTAAGATTCCAAGAGCTAAAGTCTTTCTTTTAAAAAACGCCCTAACGAAATCACCTAGAATGTTTCTAAGTTTGCGAAAATATTGGAATAGATTTACCTTATAGATAGATTCTGGCAAGACTGACATTTCTGTGTCTTAGTAGTCACGGAACCGCAACCAAGCTTTATATTATGCTTTTTCTAAGTCCGGGAACTTTATTTCTCCAGTTTATCTAGTCCTCACCAAACTCCACATTTTGGGGTGGAAACTTCAAAAAGTGCACCAACACAATTCGTGGTTCACAAAATAGGTATGGTTCAAAACAAAGGAAACAACGGCGCCAAAAATTGTTGCCCGCCAATTTCTCCTTAACCATCCAGTAGAAAGATCTACTTGATCCGCAAAAAAACTTCAGCGCCCTCGTGGTCTACTTGGTTACCGATAACTATTTGCGGTTTAACAGCCCTTTTGGCATCCAAGAAAAGCACGCCATTTAGGCCGACCACAAAGCTCGCGCGCAATCCCCTCTAACGGGCCCGGAACTCAAGCCTACGTCAGACTAGTTTGCCATCTTTAAAGAAGCCGAGAACACCATAGATCCCCATCCTTCCGGGGCCCCAAATATGATCCTGTCCTAACCTAAATGCTGAGCGAAAACCTTGAATAACATTGCTCTTTGCATCCCAGTTCCCCGCCCGCGGCCTGGGAATCGTCGCGCGGCGCCTCCGCCATTTTGTGCCTCTGGCAGTGCGCCCAGCCCGCCAGCCCAAGATGGCTGCGGCGAGGCTTCGCAGGAGAGCAACGGCGAAACGAGATACCGCTCCCCTCCCCCACCACTGAGGGGACGCAGCGGCCATTTTTAATCTTCCCCTCCGATAACGGAAAAAACCGCCGTTTCGAGTACCGAGCAACCTAAACGCACCGACGGCCTCCTTCACGGATACGGACAATACTACCAGGGCTTCTTAACCTGACTCGGACCCCTCCCGGTCTCAAGACTTCGGAGCCAAAATCGCCCCAGTCTCCCGGCCCGAGGCCGATGGGCCTGGAAAGAGATGCAAGAAGCTGGGACCACACAGCCTCCCCCTGCACCACCGGTACCTACCCGCTCGCCGTAGTTCTGCTCGCCGCTGTCGCTCATGACTTCCACTGCTGTCGCCGCTCGACGTGCTTCAATGGAAGCTGCCAACCTCTCGCGCCTTCAGTGTAGAGGCTCCGCCGCAGCCTCGCACCACACACGGGTTCCCGAGCCGCTGAGAGCCGAAACGCTCCGCGCCGCCTCCGCTTGGGCTCTAAGTCTCCCGGACGTGACGCGGCGCTCTTTAACCTGGCCCCACCCCTTCCCAGAGGGCGCGCTTTCCTGGCTCCGCCCCTCGGCGTTAGGCCTTCGCTTTCCAGCTGTGGCGCGTCCCGAGCCGGACGTGACGTAAGCCCCTCCCCTCGCGCTGCGCTAACCTCATCTCCGAATTGCTTTGAGGCGGGAAAGAGCGCAGTGGGTCGTTTCTGTGGTGGTCGCCCTGGGGGTTAGTGATGTCACCACCACCCCCACGCCTGACTCCCTTCTGTAATTTTCCAGGGAAACTGTCGTGGAAGGTGGGGGATGGAGAGAGGAGATACCCACCTTTTCTCCCATCCTTCTTGCTTCCGCTGTACTCATTTTTTGTGTGTCTTTATTTGGTTGCAGAGGACAGATATTCGTATACAGGGTTCCGTGCATTACTTTGTTTTTTTTTGTAGCTTCAGTTGTGGATCACTCCTACCTGAAATCCATTCATGTGAGCATCTGTCGAATACCAAATCGCGTTACCAGATCCTGATGCACTGAAATCAAGCACGATCCCTAACCCGAGGAAGTTAGTGCTCTAGTAAGGGAGAACCGTTAAACATATATTTGCAAACTGATTTGGTTAGACATACAACTGTAGTGGTGTCTCGGAGTAAACATTAATTATGCCATCACCCAACAGAATGATAAAGAGCTCGAACTTGAAAGTTCAGACATCTCTCTGTGCCTGCTGTTTCCCTTAAAAAAAAAAAAAAAATATATATATATATATAAAATATGTGTGCGTGTGTGTGTGTGTGTGTGTGTGTGTGTGGTACCCGGCTCATAAGGTACTCTGATACCTATAAAGGGCCATTTGATTTTTTAAAACAGTTTTCTTGAGATATAATTCACATACTATGCAATACTCTTATTTAAAATGTACAATTCAAGTCATTTTTATATTTACAGAGTTGTGCAACCATTACAGTTTTAGGACCAGTTCATCACTCCCCAAAAAGAAACATGTCATTAATAGTCATGTTTCATCTTCCCTCCAGCTTCCCCCACCAATTCTCCTAGTTCTACGGAATCTAAAATCTACTTTATCTATAATTTTTCATATTCTGAATATTTCCTATAAATGGAATCACATATGTAATATGAAGTCTTTTGTGACTGGCTTCTTTAACAAAGTTTTCAAGGTTCATCCATGCTGTAGCATGCATCAGTTATTTCATCCCTTTTTATTGCTGAATAATATTTCATTGTATAAATGTATCACATTTTAATTAACCATCAGTTGGTAGACTTTTGGGTGATTTTCACCTTTTAGCTATTATGAATAATGCTAATGAACATCCGGATACAAGTTTTTATATGAACATGTTTTCAATTCTTTGGGGAATATACCTAGTAACGGAATTTCTGGGTCATGAAGGTAATGCTATTTAACTTTTTAAGGAACTGCCATTTAATTACAGATACCCTAGTGGGTGTGAAGTGGTATGCTATTGTGGTTTTGATTTGCCTATCCCTAAGAATAACAGTTGAGCATCTTTTCATGTGTTTATTGGCCATTTGTCGATTTTCTTTGGGAAAATGTCTGTTCAGATAATTTGCCCACTATTACTTTTTATTATTGAGCTGTAAGAATTGGCAATTTGATTCTTGATTGATTTAAAACAGTCATCTGGAACAGCATCAGTACTTAAGGTACCTGAGATCCAGAGATTTGGTGATGACTCACGGTAACAGTTGTCCTTTTTACATGCTCTTCAGAGTCAACTTCATTGCTTTCATAGCTTAAGTCAGGGACCTATATGATTATGGTTCCAAATATATATTTACTTCAACACCCACCCCCGCTACAGTTCCATGTTTAAATTCTGCATGTTTACTGGAATATTTACCTGGATATTTCAGAGGCTTATAAAAATTAGCATAAGCATTTTAATAATATGCCCTAGAAACATCTCTGTTAAAACTTTCTTCTCTCCCTCATTTAATTAGTTAGCACTTCTCATTAATTCTACTTCCCATACATCTTTTTTTCTCCATTCCTCTTGCCACCATTTGTCAGGGCTTCATCAACTCACTTATCTGATGAAGTGCAAATTATCTTAGACACTAAAGTGTTTGTGGAGTTTTTACCTCTTTAAACACTATATTTCAAGTTCTAATAAGAAAATCATGTTATAAAAAATTCAAAACTATTACCTTAAAAATATTACCTTATCATTTCAAAGTTAAAATGATACAGTGTGTACCTGAGAAAACAACTCTAGTACACTTTTTCCTAATAATTGTGCCTGAAAGTCTGTGATGATCCCTTGCGATTTTGTGTATTTAATGATTTCTAGTCATTGAATCAAGGAAGCTCCTGGTGGCTCAGCAGTAAATAATCCACCAGCAATGCAGGAGACTTGAGGGACATGGATTTGATCCCTGGGTCAGGAAGATCTCCTACAGGAGGAAATGTCAACCCTTTCCAGTATTCTTCCCTGGGAAATTTCATGGACAGAGGAGCTTGGCTGACTACAGTCCATTGGGTTACAAAAAGTCAGACATAACTGAGCACCACACCAAATCATTGCATCAGCTAGACTGTACTGTTTCTAAACTTTCTTGTATTTTCCCTAGGATGAAGAAATTATATTTCCTCCTTTTTAACACCTGCATACCTACCAGTGTGATGTAATTTAAAAATTAAGTCAGGAGTAAAATGTTAATAGTAAAATCTATGTAAGTCAACAATATGGGTGTTCATTGTACAATCCTTTCCACTCTGAATATTTTCATAATAAACTGCTGAGAGAAAAATAACATAAGTTAGGCCATGATATCGAATGCTTTGAAACCTTCAATGGCTCCTTATAACTTTTAAAACAAGTCCAAAAACCTTAATACAATTTGCAAGTCTCTGCATGATTTGTTCCTTACCTGCCACCGTTCTCCTTCTGTTCTATGCAGTAGGCACACAGCTTCTCACGCTCCATGTGTCATCAAAGCTGTACCTTTGAATGAACTGTTCCCTCTTCCTGGGGCGTTTAACAACTACCTTCCTCCCAACACACATCTAAACCTGGGCTCAAACTCAGATCTCTGGTCTTGACTTGCTTTAGAATAGATTAGATCCCTTTTCTATATACTCTTATAAGCACCCCTCATATCATTCATAATAATTGTAATTAAGCAATAGTACTTAAGGACTTCCCTGGTGGTCCAGTGCTAAGACTCCAAGCTTCCACTGCAGGGGCACAGGTATGATCTCTGGTTGGGGGGTTAAGACTGGATGCTATGCTGCATCAGCCCCCAAAACTGAATAATAATAATAATAATTATATAATTATTTAATTATTTCTGTGATTTTGGCATTTATGTCTGTCTTCCCCACTTTAGCCATAGTACCAGTGCCTGGCACATAGTAACCCTTCAGTATCATTTGTTGATAAATGAAAGAAAGCAAAGTATGAATTTAAAATTTCCTGAGTAGGCAACAACATGTCTTTATAGACTCCCAAGAAGGGAACTGACTTGCTGAAAGCAGGAAAGATTGTCCTGGCAAAGACATGGACATCAGGCTGGAAGATTTATATGTCAGTTCATGTCTGTGTCTTCAGCAGCTTGCATAGTGCTGGGCTGTTGAATGAGTGGCCTTGTGGAACATGGTCCCTGTACTGTGTTCCACATAACTATGAGGTGAGGAGGACTGACAGCACAAATGGAGAGTAAACAGTGGGTGAGAAAACCCTGAAAAGGTGGGCCTCACTGGTCTTAATGATGGGAATATGAGGATAAAATGAAAAACGATAGTAAAAAATGACCATAAAAGTTTATGCCTTGGTAGGGGAGAAAAATGGGGGCTTCATGGTGGCTCGGTGGTAAAAAATCTGCTTGCCAATGCAGGAGACATGGGTTTGATCCCTGGGTTGGGAAGGTCCCTTGAAGAAGGAAAAAACAACCCACTCCAATATTCTTGCCTGGGAAATCCCATGGACAGAGGAGACTGGTGGGCTACAGTCCATGGCATCGCAGAAGAGTCAGACACGATTTGGTGACTAAACAACAAGTCTCTGTGTACACAGAGACTCACATACATGAGTAAATAATGTTCCCACTTGGTGTACTCTCTAAATGAGGCTTATTCTACCACTTGTGGGGAAGATTGAAGGCAGCAGGAGAAGGGACAGAGGGTGAGATGGTAGAATGGCATCACTAACTCAATGGACATGAGTTTGAGTAAGCTACAGGAGTTGGTGATGGACAGGGAAGCCTGGCAAAGAGTTGGACATGACTGAGCAACTGAGCTGAACTGAACTACAGGAAAGTCAGAGGCTGGCCCCAAATTTAATTATTGTATCTCTTTATAGAATTGATGCCCTCTCCCCCAACATATTTTTATATTAAACTTTCTCTATTCATATTACTTGGAGTAGGAAAGGGCAACCCACTCCAATATTCTTGCCTGGAAAATTCCATGGACAAAAGAACATGGCAGTCTACTCTCCATGGGGTTGCAATGAGTTGGACATGACTGTGAAACTGAGCATGCACTTACTCTTATTACTGTGTGATTGGACTCTAACTGGTTCAGAATTGTTCTCAGGAGGGGTCTCCCAAGATACTACAGAGATGTGAAAGTGAAGGCAAGAGAATAGCTATACCAACTTCTGGGTTCTGGCTTGGGTGGCCAGGTGAAAGGACAATGGTACCATGAACTAAGGGGAAATGAGGAAAGGTGGGGCAGAATGATGACTTCAATTTAGGACAGCCAAATGACAGTGTCTAGTGAGTACTGATTATAACAGTCTGGGACTTAGGGAAGATCTGAGTGGAATATACATCCTGAACTAGAATTAGCAGTATAGAGATGGTCAGGAAAACCTTTCATTGAATAAACAAGATGCTCAAAGGAGTCATGTCCTCATGTAACAGAAAACAACAAACCTGAGTCCATATTAGGTTTATTCTCTTAGTTCTAACCTTTGTGCTCTGTGGCTTGTACTTTGTCATGTCTGTACCTTAATTTAAAAGAATGTTGCCTAGAGACTGAAATAAATGTGATAGCCTTTTCTCAAGGCTCTGCCTCTCAGGCTTGACCTTTAGAGCCGTTAACACTTTTTATTCACATAAAGATAAAAAGTTGTAGATCATTCATACAGAGATAAAAAGTTGTAGAACAGGAAATAACATTTGTTTGAGCAAGCTCCAGGAAATGGTGAAGGACAGTGTGCTGTAGTCCATGGGGACTGAGCAACTGAACAACAACAAAGTGGCTGAACACTTATTCATTGCTTGGAAACATGAGCGTGGAAATCAAAAGTTGGCGACTTAGTTAAGGCTGATTTTCATGAACCAGCTTAGAACTGAGAGGAAATTAGGAAAACATTTAGTTAATAATGATGGCTATAGCTGCATAATGTAAATAATTGTGGTGAAACAGCCAATCATTTTGGAGTATCCTGAGCACTAAAGAAAAGCTCAGCCTATAAAAAAAATTAAAAAATTAAATTAGGCATCTTTTCTAGCTACCTAGAGAAAACTGGGAAAGGGATAAAAGCAGCAAAAATTAGAATACCAGATGACAAAATTTAGCAATCAGACATTTAGCATATAAAGAAAATATTTGCCTTAGAATTATTCTTACATTACTAACATAGTCTGGGAATAAAAATATTCAAACAAGAACTGTGCAAGGTAGAAGGTAAAAGTCCTTTTTCCTATTTTTTTTTCCATCTCCTCAGAGGTAACCTCAGTTAAAAATTTAATGTCTGAATCTTTAGACCTTTGATAGATAGACAAATTTATTAATGTCAGGCTATATATATTCTTTTATTTTAACATATTATCCTACAGCTTGGCTTTTTTCACTTAATAATCTAAAATGCTCTAAATTCCATATTAGTACATATACATTTAGCTCATATTTTAAAACTAGTTACATAGTATTCCACTGTAAGTATGTGCCATGATCTATTTTATTATTCCCTTTCTATACAGATGAGAAGCAGCAGCTATTTAAAGAGAAGTGGAAACTGTGTCCCCGGGAGGGTCAGGCCAGGGCACAAATGCATTAAAATGAGGACGTTGGTCCGTCTCCAGGAGCCTAGCGACTAGACCACAGGATCCCCGTGAACACAGCCAAGTATTGGAGGGGGCTAGTGGTGCTAAGAGCAGGGGCTAGACCACCCGGGTTGAACCCTGTTTCCATCATTACTGAGAGCTCTTAGGCAAATTTAACCTCTGTGCCTCATTTGCCTTGACTGTAAATTAGAAATTACAAGAATACCTACTTCACAGGCTTTGTTAGGATTCCTAGAGTTAGTAAATACTAAAACATTTAGGATAATTATCTAGCCTATAATAAGTTAGCAATTATTATGTAGGTCATAGAAGGGTGTTGAATGTTATATAAATACAGTGGAAAGCCATTGAAATGTTTTCAGCAGGGGAAAGAGTTGACTCACTTTTTATTTTTACATGATCACATTCTCCACTGGATGGTGAATGGGTTGGAGGGAGGTGAAAACTAGACCACTTATGAAGCTATTGAATTTGGTCCAGGAGAGAGAGACAGTTGGTACACAGTGGTGACAATTGGTACACAGACAGAGACACATGAACAGATCTTAGATCTATTTTGAAGACAGAATTGAATGGACTTGTAGGAGGGTGAGGGGATGGAGACATCAAGAAGCTCTCAAGAAAGGCTGTGGTGTGACAGACTGGGGAAGCCTGAAAGGGAAAGAGTTAAAAACTGGGAGGGGATTAGAGTTTGATTTTGAACTCATTAAGTTTGCGATATTATGAAATACGGAAGTAGACGTTGTCAAGTAGGCAGTTCCATCTACAAATACAAAATTAGATATATGTTAAAATCTTATAATGCATTGAGGCTTCATAAATCTTATTTGTTGTCCATCATGAATTTGTATTCAACAAGTAGTTATTAAGCAGTAAATTATGCATTGAATGCTAACATATTTTGTTGGCAATGGGACATTTTAATTGGATTCTTTCCTCTAACTAGAAAAGTGCTGTATCTTGCATGTGCACTGTTGCTTGTATAATATTCTACCATATGGCTATACATAATTTAATCATTCTTTGTTTTTTTTTTAATTTTTTGACATTTGAAATAATACTTCAACGAATATTTTTTGTTCATAAATCTGCATCTGAGCTTTTAAAATAATTTTTGAAGGGGTTTAGGATAGGTTTGTAGAAGAAACACTTGGTCAACAAACATGATCTTTTTTAGGATTTTTTTTTAGTAGTAAAATACTATTGTCTATATTATATATTCATTATACTGTGTACTAGATCTCTTTTATAGGACTTTTGAAACATACTGTCAACTTAATTTCCAAAAAAGTTGTATTAATTTACATTCTTGGTTACAATCTATGAATGTTCATCATACCATGGAGATCAAAATTAAAAACTTTGCTAATCTAATGTAAAAGGTGAATCTAATGTAAAAGGTGAAACATGTTAGTTGTTTAATTTGCATTTCTTTAACAACCAGTGGTAGGATTATCTCTGCTAATCTCCTATTGCTTTTACCACTGACAGAAGGTGTGGTTCTCCTTACCTGCAGTCTTCTCTCTGCTCATTATCCCTTTCACCTGGTTTGTGTTTAGTCTCTGAGTCACGACTGATCCTATGGACTGTAGCCTGCCAGGCCCCTCTGTCCATACAATTTTTCAGCAAGAATACTGAAGTGGGTTGCCATTTCCTCCTCCAGGGGATCTTCCCAACCCAGGGGTCCAATCTCGTCTCCTCTGTCTCCTGCATCGCAGGCAGATTCTTTACTCACTGGGACACTGGGGAAGTCCCAATGGTTTATTCGACCTAATTATTTACCTTTCATCTCCAGTAACACTCCTTCAGTTGTGACTGCATTCCTCCCTACTTCTAGTATATTTCTATTTTCTTTATGTTCTCATAGACCCATGTTCTTCTCCTTCAGAGAACATATTTCTGTTTATAATTATGTGTTTATTAGCATAAGTGTTTGATTAATGCTTATTTCTCCCTAAATCCAAAGCTTCAAGAAAATGCAGGAATATTTTGTTCATCATTGAATCCTCACTCCAGAAACTCTTTTGGAATGAATTAATAGACAAAAAAAAAAATGAATAGGAAGTGGGAAGAGAGAGACACTATAATTGGCTAGCCTTGGTCACATGCCTATGCTGGGAGGCAGGTCTATTACTGAGAAAAAAAGCAGTGGCACAAAAATGGTCAATGGGAAATTATTATGAGCTGGGCAACTATCCCAGTTTATATCGACCATAAGACATTCTAAATTTTCAAGAGCTGCAGATTTTCCTTGTTAGGAATTTCTTTATCACATATAGATTGAAAAAGTCCTCATCCTGAGTAAAATTAATGTACCTTTACATTTTCTTCTAGGTGTTTTTTTTTTATTGTTCCCTTTAAACATTTGCTAGTAGTTGGACAGGTGTCATTGTGAAAATGTGAAGAAGACACAGAAAACAAAGTGTGGCATACAGGAATACATTTTCTGAACTGGACAGATGTGAAAGAAAGGAAAACTCTCTTTTGTCTTCTGATACACATCACATCAGACTGTCTTTGTGGGGGGGGTGATGCTGTGTGTCTCAGGAGAAGGTTAGTTCCCTAAATAAGGGTTAGAACCAGAGCCTTCTCCTTGGAAGCACAGAGTCCTAACCACTGGACCACCAGAGAATTTTCTGATATGATTTTCTTTTGCTGGTTTGCTAGGGTAAAATGGAATATCTTAATGTTAATATTGTCCTCATCAGAATATTTATAGGGCCGGCATCATTAAAAGAAGACTCAAAGAGTCAGACATACTAAGCCACTAACACAAACACACACACACATAAAGAGTGGACTGAGTTTTCTGACATGGATCAAAAGACAGCTGTAGATTGCATTGGGTAGTATGGCCATTTTAACTTTATTAATTCTTCCAATTTGAGAGCATGGACTATCTTTCCATTTCTTTGAATCATCTTCAATTTCCTCTATTCAATGTTTAGTAGTTCTCAGTATAAAAGTCTTTCACCTCCTTGATCAGGTTTATTCCTAAGTTGTTTTTTTTTTTTTGATGCAATTTAAAAACGGATTTTTTTTTATATTTCCTTCCTGATATTTCATTGTTAGTGTAAAGAAATGCAACCCATTTCTGTATGTTGATCTTGTATGCTGCTACCTTGCTGAATGACTGAGTTTTTTAAGCATAACACAAATCTTCTAAGACCACATCAGCATGCCAAAGTGAGAAGCTGAATGAGCGATTACAAAACAGTATTTGACGCTCAACCAGCTAAAGTTCCAGAATCCTCTCCCCCATGCCCAGCCAGCTCCAATTCCTCCTGATAATCCAAGAATTTTTCTAAGGCAGTGTCCTCACTTGCTTCCTCTTTATGGCATTTCTCTACCACCCCCAGTCAGGACCATGGGGGCTGGGGCCTCTGACTCAGACTGCATGGCTTGTCTTTCAGTTTTTTTAAATTAATTTATTTTTTATTTTATTTTGGGCCCCATGGCATGCAGGATCTTAGTTTCCCAAACTTTGCCCCCAGCAATGGAAATGTGCAGTCTTAACTACTGAACTACCTGAGAAGACTATGTAGTTTAATTTCATGTAATTGTCACCACATCTATAAGAGGGAGATACTACAATCATTGCCCTCTTCCTACCTTCCCCCCATTTTATAGATGAAGAAATTGAAGTTTAGGGAAATTTTACAAAGTGTCCAAGAGGTAGGATTGGGATGTTCATATTCTAAAGCTTTTGTTATGCGTTGCACAGCTTTCTAGTTGTGGATTTACTGGTTTAAGTTAATTACACTTGGAAGTAAGAAGCAAACATAGGCAAGAGACTGCACAGCTGAATGTTGAAAGCAGAGTCCTGCCCATTCTCTCATTCTCTTGGCTGGGCAGACCGAAAAAGCAAACTCTTCCTATCAAGGAGACCCTAAGTAAATGTTGAAACATCAGCTTAGGATGCCTTCAAATTACAAAGAAAACGGCATCACTGACTTCTGTTTGAACACCTAGTCTCTTAATGGGTTACTACTTGCCCTGGTAGGGATTAGCTTAGTTAAAAAGCTAACTTTTTTATTTCCACAGGACAAGATGGTTGGATGGCATCACTGACTCAATGGACTTGAGTTTGAGCAAATTCCGGGGGATGGTGAAGGACAAGGAAGCCTGGCGTGCTGCAGTCCATGGGGTCACAAAGAGTCCGACGTGACTGAGTGACTAAAAAACAAAGTAACAGTCATTTAGATTGTCTCCGGGTGTTTTTTAATACAAATAATGCCATGGATAAACTTCCTTGAATATAAATCTTTGTTTTGCTCATCTGTTTGTAATGGCACTGAGAACTCTTCGTATGGCTAGGATAAAACTGTGTGTAGTGGAGGGTAGCAGAGTGTCATATATCTTTCTTGTGACATGAAATGGAAAGATGTGAATGATCAACTCTTCCAGACTGTAGCAATTCCAGAATTTACCTCTCTGTTTCCTTGTGGGTTATACTATACAGGGGGGTGGGTGGGAGAACTGCTTCCTCTTACAAGGATGAACGGGCAAGAGCAGGTGATAGGAGCAGGAAGGTGGAGGGAAAGGCAAGGGGCACACAGGCTTCAGGCAAGGGGCAGGTTACTCCCTATTTTGGATCCATCTTCACATTTTTTGGGCAGAGGGCTCCAGGTAATCCTGTGGTATCTGCTATTTTCAGCTCGTCTTCATTGTGATGCAGAGTTTGTGTCCTACAGCTTTCCCAGTGACCTAACTCTACCAATTATTCTTTCATTCATTCAACAAATATTTAACGTGCACCTACCATGTGCCAAATATAGCTGTAGGCACTGGAGATATATGCAAGTGAATAAAACAAAAACAGCCTAGCTATGGGGAGCAGGGAGCAGAAGTAAACATATGAGCAAATAAACATGCCTGTTACACATCAGTTCATAAATGTTATCAAGAAAAATAAAGCAGAGTATGGGGGTGGGGAAGGAGAGAACCACCTTTAATCCACAAATGTGTTCAAGTCTTTCCTACTGAAATAAAACTTTATTGTACCTTATAACCACAGTTCACTCTTACTTTTTTTATAGCAAGTTTCCTTAAAGGCAACATCTACATTTGCATTTGTCATTCCCTCAGCTCCTAGTTTCTCAACCAACTGCAGTCCCAAACCCAGAGGTCCAGTTCTGAGCTCATTTCCCTCTGAGCCCCACTGCTGTTCCTCCACTGCCAACCCCTCCAGTTGGCAGAGCAATTTTTAGTCCTTTCTCACTTTCCCTTCCCCCATCCAATCAATCATAAAGGCCTTCTTAGTTTACTTCCTGAATATCTTTCTCTTCACTCCCAACTCCCATTGTTACTGCCTCTGTTGGCTTGCTAGGGTTGCTGCACCAAAGTACCACAAAGTGGGTTGATCAAACTACAGAACTTTATCATCTCATGGTTCTGGAGGCTGGAAATCCAGATTTTGGTAGGTCTGATTCCTTCTGTAGGCTGTGAGGGAAGGATCTACTCCAGATCTCTCTCTTAGGCTAGTGGATGGCCCCCTTAACGTTCACATGGCGTTCTCCTTGTATTTTCACAGTGTCTTCCTTCTGTGTTCAAATTTCCCACTTTCTCTCGATTGATTGATTGGCCATGTTGTACAGCATGTGGGATCTTAGTTCCCTGACCAGGGATGGAACCCACACCCTTTGCAATGGAAGCACAGTCTTAACCACTGGACCACCAGAGAAATCTCCAAATTTCCCCTTTTTATAAGTAGATCAGTCATATTGGATTAGGTACATTCTAATGATCCCACTTTACCTTGACTGGACCTCTGTATATACTCTCTCCAAATAAGATCACATCCTGAGGTGTTGGGAGGTAGGACTTCAACCCAGGAATCTTGGAGGGGCACAATTTAACCCAAAACATCACCTCCATTCAAGCCTTTGCCATTTCTCAACTGTATCATTTCTTATTTGTCTCCTTAGGGGAGTCCCTGCTTCCAGCATCATCTTCTTTCAATCCATCCTCCACTCTGCTGCCAGAGAATCACGTAAAACCTGCTGTGGCTGCCAGGATAAATCCATAAACTGGCCCTTTGTCCTCTACCTTCTGCCATCCTTCCCAGTCTTACTTCCCACCATTCAAGTAGCATTGTTGCAGCCATCTTGAGCCCTTTGTCATGATTACCCTGCCTGTGAACTCGACTATGTGTGGCTCCTTCTGCCTGGAATGGTCTCTCTTCCTATTCTAACTGAATGCTTCATGAGGTCTTCAGGCCAGCTCCAATGACATCTTCCCTTGAAAGCCTTCCCTAACACCCCTATTCTGGGTTTTGTGTCTTCCCTCCAGGACCTATGTTCCCTCTGCATTTCTCTCTGCTTTTCTTTTACTTACTAGGCTGTCTCCCTTATCAGAGCCTCTAGTTCAGTGCCTAGTATACCAAAGGTACTCACTACACATTTGCTGAACACATGAGTAAGTGAATTACTGAAACCTCCTTTAGACAATTGCATTGTCAGAGTGAGTTAGTTAGGTGGTGATAACAGAAGCTTTTACAAGGGAGGGACACAGCAGTGGGTGTGGCTATCAGAAAGGTTTAAAATTCTCACCGGCAGACAGGAACTGCATTTCAGCTGCTGTCGCTGTTTGGAGGAAAGCACTGCTACTGCATCGACTCTTTGTTTAGTAACATGACCAGCAAGAAAATAATCGCAGTGTTTGGAGCTACAGGTAAAAAACTTCTTACTTTAAAAGTATATGCTGACTTGGCTTACTTTCTTGTTTTCCTGTTTTTAACTTCAGAGCCTGCAAGCATAGCCTGAACAAAGAGCCCTTTGGACAAAACTGAGAAGTTTATCATTTGCTTGCATTTCTGATGTGGCAAAGGGGCAGGGTGATTTGACTTGATTTGTTCAGAAATGATCTCAGAGGCACAAGGACATCTGACATATTCTCTTGTTCTTGATCATGGGCTGATTTGTTAGTCTCATTTCAGCACAAATTATCTGCTACAGACTTTTCTCCACTCGCTTCCTGACACAAGGAGCAAATGGGAGAGGGCCATGGGCATGTAGAAGATAGCCACATCCTGACCACTACTGGAAGGACTCTGAAAGGATGGAGTGGGTGGGGATTAGGAGAACGTATGCCCGGACTTCTCATATGCACAGCTGCCTGAGCCTTGAAACTGGCATTTCTGCCTCCACTCTGCCTCCCTCACAATCTGTTCTCCAACAGCTAGACCTATCTTTGCAAATCTTTCGAATCAGCTGACTCTCCGTCTGTCAGTTCTCATTTCTGCGTTTTGATGATCTGTTTGAAACTGTCAGATCATGGCAGGTCTCGGCTCAAAACCCCCCAACAGCGCCCCCTACCTCACTCAAGTGAAATGAAAGCGCGACTGTTGGCCTGCAAGACCATGCTCGCACTTCCTCCTCTGCCATTCTCCCTCTCTCACTCTGCCTGTTCTTCAGACTCTCATCTTAAGGCCTTTGCACTGGCTGCTCCCTCAGCCTAGATTAATCTTCCTTCCTTCGTCACCCACGATGTTTTTTTCTCTCATGTCTTCCAAGCTCTCTCCGTGACCGCTCTCCAGACTTACTTTTTTAAAATGGCAACTTCACTCCACCCTGCCACCATCTGACTCCCCTTCCTGCTTGATTTCTTCCTTTACCATCTTCTCTCCACACTAGGATAGAAGCTCTATGAGAAAAAAAAAAAGGAAGCTCTATGAGGACAGGGGTTTTGTCTGAAGGGAGGCAAGTGCTGAAGTAGGGAGAAAAGAAAAGTAAATTCTCAAAAAGACCAACAGCCATGGGCTTCCCAGGTGGCTCAGTGGTTAAGAGTCTGCCTGCCAATGCAGGAGACACCAACCAGTTCTATCCCTGGTTTAGGAATATCCCACATGCTGCAGAGCAACGAAGTCCGTTTGCCGCAGCTGCTGAAGCCTGTACCCTCTAGAGCCTGTTCCGCAACAACAGAGGCTGCCAAAATGAGAAGCCCTCATACTGCAACTAGAAAGTAGCTCCCATTAGCCTGGACTAGAGAAAGCCCACACAGCAGGGAAGACCCAGCCCAGCAGCTCCCCACACTGCCCTCAAAACAACCCCAAGAGCCAGGTATGACAGTGACTTTAAAAGGGAAAAAAAGGTAATCAGATGAGGGGATGACTGTGTATCGTATTAGGGCAATAGTGAAGTTGTTCGTTTTTCCTGAAAGAGATGAGAAGTCACTGAAGGGTTTTTGAGTAGAGGTGTGACATGATAAGACTTGGTGCTAAAGTTTCATGTTGGCTTCTGTTTGGTGAAGAAGCTATAGGGGGCAAGGGCTGAAGCAGGGAGACTTATGAAGCTGTTGCCCTAAACCAGGCATGATTGACAGTGGCTTAGACTAGGGAGTGGTCAGATTCCCAGTATGTTTTAAGGAGTGTTGACTTGGTTCCCTGATGGGTCAGGTATCAGAGGTAAAGAATGACTTCTAACTGTTCTGGATTGAGCAACTGAAAGAATAAAGTTGTGATTCACTGAAATGGGGAGGACCTGGAGGGAGCAGGTCAAGACAGGTCAGGAGCTCTGTTTCAGTCTCTTTAAACTTGAGTTGCTGCCTAGGCATTCAGAGTAGAAGGATGGTAAGAGCCTTGGGAGTGTGTCCTAAGGAATCAGATTAGATGTGTTAAAGTTGAAGAAAGTTGATTTGCAGTTGGCTGAAGAGGTGTGCTGATTGCTTTACTGCCCAGTTTTAATCCTTTGTTCAATAACCTTGGAGTTCTGGGTATATGTTTGGGGATTTGGGGAAGGGTTACTAGATTTGGCAGATAAAAATACAAGATGCCTAATTAAATGTGATAGGGAAAGTGTTAACCCTTATTTGTGTATGCGTTTGCATGTCAAACTCTTGAGCATCATCACCAGTGTCTGCCATTAAAATGCTGCTCTCTACATGGACTCACCCACAAGGGAGCACAGCCAATATGGTTGAATTCATCTCCTGGCTTGAGTTTTAATGAGACATTAAAGTGGGTGTGGTTAGGAGAGCCAGTCCTGGCTTTGGTTCAACTCCTCTTATTTTTTCATACTTGTCCATATTGCTTGCTTCTCCTTTTTACGTGGGTCCAGGCAAAGACTGTCCACCTGAAAGCTGAGCATGCAGAGCACAAAGGTTTCATTATTTGTATTTCCTTCATTCACTCATTCTTTCATTCAATAAACAGATATTGAAAGCTTGCAATGTTCCAGGCACTAATCTCAACACATGGTTGGCAAATGGGGATAAAGAGTAAACAGTTTGTCTTCAAGGCAAACTTTAAGTTACAGTACAGTTATAAGGAAATAATTACAACAGTGTTTTGAGTTGTACCATGTCCCTCCCCAAATTCATATGTTGAAACCCTGATCCCTAGTACCTCTGAACGTGACAGTATTTGCACATACACAATGTGTTACTGTATTGTTAAAGAGGTCATTTAAAGAGGCGGTTCAGTTAAAGTGAGGCCAGAAGAGTGGGCCATAGTTCTCATGAGAAGAAGGAAGTTTGACACAGAGACTCAAGGGGCTCAAGTGCACACAGAAAAGACCACGTGAAGACACAGTGAGCAGCCTCTCTTTTTACAATCCAAGGAGAGAGGCTTCAGGAAAAGTCAAGCCAGCCGAGGACACCTTGTTCATGGACTTCTGGCCTCCAAGGATGTGAAAAATATGGGCTGTTTAAGCCACCATTCTGTAGAATATTGTTATGGCATCGCTAGCAAATTAATAAGGTCAACAGATTTTTTTATTGAATTTTAATTTTTATAGATACTGCATTTCAGAAATAGTGTTCTCAATAGAATATCTTCTCCAATCCCTGAGGATATTAATTCTTTAAGAATTTTCTTCTGTTCCCTGCCTTTTTTATCTTTTCTTTTTTTTTTTTTTATCAGTTTGTTTATTTTGGTTTTACCTTTCATGTTGGAGGCTTTCCTCGAACATCTGATGAACTTTGGCTATCCGTTCATATTCAGCACAAGAGTATAAAACTGGCTAAGGGTACAAAGGCAAAGCCCACTGAACGGCAGGCTGACAGGGTTAGCAGTGGTCTATCAGTTGAGGTACCCCCAAAAAGAAGTGCCGCACTCTTTCAGAGAAGTTAAGAAAATTTAGTAAAGATGGGAAAGAACAGAAAGACTAAGCAACACGAAAGGACCAAAGGACAAGAGAGATGACCAAAACCTGGGAAGCAGCACTGTGAAGGGGTCACCTCTGCTCTAACCCTTGGGTGCCCTGTTGATGCCCTCCTCTGGCCAGACCTAGACTGAAGGCAAAAGAGCCCACTGATGGAGCCCATACAGGGCAGCCTCTCGGGCCACTGGCAGGAGAGAGAAGGGAAGGTGTATTTTGAACCACACACACAAAATTCAGGGCAGATGTGGGGCCAGTTCAACGGAGGATCCCAAATATCAGTGAATGTGTAGAGTATGTGGCATCCCCCATAGGACATTCAGTAAATATTTTGTAGAGTGGGTAAATCAGGTGAGTGATGATCACATCATGAACAGTCTTGAACACCAGAAAAAGAAATTTCTGCAAGTTTTCAATCTTTTTAAAAAAAATAATAGAATAGGAACTTCTTTTGAAAGTAAAATTCTATGAAGAACCTAAAAAAATGAAACCTATGACCAGTTAAGGCTTCCCTTGTGGCTCAGATGGTAAAGAATCTGCCTGCAATGTGGGAGACCCAGGTTTGATCCCCAGGTTGGGGAGATCCTCTGGAGAAGGGAATGGTAACCCATTCCAGTATTCTTGCCTGCAAAATTCTATGGACAGAGGAGCCTGACCAGTTAAAAGCAGAGCTGCTTAGCGGACTCTGGGGTGGAGGGTCTGGCCCCCTGCTCTCCTGGCCTCCCTGTTGCCTCCGGGCTCCCCCATTCTTTTTCTCCTCAATGGCTCCTGCTAAGCTACCTCTGAGAACGCTGTGAGAAACCTAATTTGAAAACCGCTCTTGCAAGCCATGGGAATTCCTCCTGAAGCAGTTACAGCATCAGCTTTACTCTGAGTAATGGGATTCCCTGACCAGCTTCTTTTAGTGAACATTCTTCCTGACTCTTTCTGTATTTTTTCTTCCCCAATTCTGCAGGAGCTCAGGGCGGCTCTGTGGCCAGAGCCATGTTGGAGGGAAAAAAGTACATGGTGAGAGTGCTGACTCGAGACGTGACCCAGCCAAAGGCGCGGGTGCTCCAGGACCTCGGGGCCGAGGTGGTTAAAGGGGACCTGAACGACAAAGCATCGGTGGAGGCTGCCTTGAAAGGAGCCTATGGGGCCTTCCTGGTAACCAACTTCTGGGACCATTTCAGCAAAGAGAAAGAAGTGTGTCAGGTGGGAACCACCTTCTAGCCTTCTCTGTTTTCCTGCCTGGCCGTGCTGCCCTCCTTGGAAGGGGGTGGGCCTCACCCCATCACTTCTCTCTGGCATTTATGAAATCTGTGTACTTTAGGTGGATTGTTAGGTGACTGTAAAATCAGTGTCATGTAACATCTGTCCGAAGGTGACCTTGGAGATCTGAGAGTGGTCATGTAGTGGAGCCAGTTATTAGAGCCTCTGATTCTTACCATTTGTTGTAGATGGCACGTGAGGGTTGGCAGCAAGGACATCCCATGAATTAAGGTTACTCTGAGAGTGAAATGGAAAGAACAAAATGTAAGGACTATGTTTAGACTTCTGGCAGAGAATTTGGGAATTAATTAGCAATGGGTACCTAAGAAAAGAAGTAGCAAACAAGCAAATGAACCACAAGGATGAACTCCAGGGAAAATGAAAATTTGTAGAAAAAGTGAATGTGACCAAAATATCATGTGGCTCTGCTTCACCTATGTTAGCACTGATGAAAGATGTAGCCCCAAATATGATATTCTGAGGATGAAAAAAAGGAATTTGTGTATGTATGTGGTGGTTATGGTGGTGGTGGACTGTGTGTGTGAGAATTCTGTTGTGCTAGGTTGTTAAGATGTGTTCAACTCTTTGCAACTCAATGGGCTGTAGCCCACCAGGCACCTCTGTCCAGGGGATTTCCCAAGCAAGGATACTGAAGTGGGTTGCTGTTTTCTTCTCCAGGGGATCGTCCCTGACCCAAAGATCAAACTTGCTTCTCCTGCTGCATCTCCTGCATTGCAGGCGGGTACTTTACCGCTGACCCACCAGGGAAGCCCATGTCAGAGAGACAGAGACATTGAGAGAGAGAGAGCGAGCTGAAGATGAGGTTCATCTGTCATCGTAGAAATTTAGTAGATGATTTTTTTAAACTGTGAAAAATCAAGAATTAGCAGTAAAACATGTTATTTAGAAATAAAGGAGCAGCTAAAAGATGAAAATGAGCATGTAGAATATCAGGAATGAGCCCATAGTATTTCTGGAAAGTAGTTATCACCATGGGGGATACAGGGAACTTTTCTGTCATTATAAAATCTACTTTCCCCTCCCCCATGCCAGTACTATTTGCAGATTATATATTTATATTTAAATAAAAAATATGAAAATTAGATTTTTAAAATGTAATGGATGGGATCAGACTTTTTCAGAAATGGTAAAATTCAAAAAATTAAGAGCAGGATTGAACCATTTTAGGAACGTCTGTTAATTACATCACTTACAGCTTGTCTTTAAGTGATAAATTTAGGAAGGGCTTATTTTAGGAACTCTGAGTTCTAATTCTGATATTCACTCACTGTGGAATGTAGGGATACAAGTCATTTCTCTGTCTCAGTTTCTCAACCTAAGCCAGATTAGTTATGTCTTCTCTGTCTGGTATGGGGTTTTGTGAGGAAAAGAAGGAAAGAAAAAGAGAGGGTGAGAGGGAGAGGAAGGAGCTTTGAAAAATTTGGAACTAAAACTACAAAAAAGAAAATATATGTATATCCATGCCTGCTTGTATGCGTGTGTGTGTTTACAAAAACCAATTATATGTGTATCTCCCTCCATTTTGCCCTCAGTATCCAAATGGTGAGGAGATATAATCTATCATCAGAAAACATCACACACTGCTTTCTCAGGTATCCCTGAGCCTCTTATATATATATATATATATAATGTGGTAGTGGATCACAGAGTTACTGACAGCCCAGAGGCAGGGGCTGGATTCCTTACTGTTTGCACCAGAAGATGGGGTCAGCCTTTTGACACAGTGGAGCCTCTGCTCCTGGATCCTGGTGGCCTCTCCCATGATCTGAGGCTGGGAAAGCTCTCCTCCAAGGGCCAGTAAGAGAAATGGGGGTGGGTGGGGAGTAGAGGACCCAGCACCAGCCCCCCAGTCTGCATGCAAATTCAACCTTCTCTATAAGGCGTCTACCTTTGTCCCTCAGGGAAAGGTGGTGGCTGATGTTGCCAAGAGCCAGGGTCTGAAGCACGTGGTGTACAGCGGTCTGGAGAACGTCAAGCGCCTGACAAACGGCAAGCTGGAGGTGCTGCACTTTGACGGGAAGGGAGAGGTGGAGGAGTATTTCTGGTCCATTGGCGTTCCCATGACCAGCGTCCGAGTGGCAGCTTACTTTGAAAACTTTCTTGGTCCACTGAAGCCAGTGAAGGCCTCTGATGGAGATTCCTACACCCTGGGTAAGTGGAGGGTTGTAGTGAAACTAACCTGACACCAGCTTTCCTCCCCACCCAGCCCCCTCTTCCCCTCCTTCCTCTCTTCACATGCCATCTGAGTGCCCGCTGTGTGGTCGGCTCTGGGTAAAGTGCTAACAGGGGCCCCACGTTGTCTTAGATTTCTCGGGGAGCCGGATCTTGGGCTGGAAACACCAAGGATTACACTTCCTGTCTCATCCAGCTGACGCTCCTCATATAAGCAGTAAGCCATGTGGCCTCAGGCCTCAGTTTCTTCATGTCTAATAGGAAAGTTGGACAAGATGACTTTCCCTTCTGGCTCATCCCTCTGCCCTTCTGTGGCCACAGGGAACACATTCTTCTCTTGACCTGGATCCCAGGGTCAGAATCCTGAGAGGGTCCATGGCCATACCACCCTGAACGCACCTGAGCTTGTCCGATCTTGGAAGCTAAGCAGGGTCAGGCTGGTTAGTACTTGGATGGGAGAATCCTGAAAGGGACATGGACTCCCTGGGAACAGGTTTCCAGCCCTGCCTGCAGAGTCTGCTGGGGCCTGCAAGACTATAGTTCTAACCAGGACTCCTGGTAATTCCAATGCTGCCAGTCCACTGGCCAGCACTCCCCTGCCCTTTGGGGACATTTTCTTTGCCGATAGTCCAGGGTGGTTCTGTAGAATGGAGGGAGTGTGAGAGAATCAATGACTGCAAGTCAGTCTTTCTTCCCTGGCACATAATTAAGGCTTATCAGGGACCTAACTAGTTGCAAAGTAGGTCTGAGCTAGAGCCTGGAGCACCTGCTGCATGTCACAGATGACTTGGGTAACAGTTCAACAAGTAACCAGATAAGTGTATAAATGTGATACATCTCTTCACCCCACTTCCCTTCTTCCTATGCCTCTACCAGGTTTCAGAAGCCTGCACACCTGACGTTTCCCAGGTTCTAAACTAGGATATTATAATCTATGAATTAGATTGGCCCTAGGTGAAGAGGTGATGCTTTAAACTTTTGCTGGTACCCAGTCCCATTTGAGTTCCCCACATCTGTAAAACCCAGCCTCAGCTTTCCCTGAGCCTCGTCCTCTCCTTTCCATCAAGCACCGCCCCCTCCATAGGGAATAGCTCCCTGCCACCCCACCAGCAACACACACCGTAGGGAATGTCTAACATTTACCAAGGACTTACTGGGTGTTTGGTGTCTGTTTCACAGATAGGGAAACTCAGACACAGGTAGACTAGATTGATTTTGCCAAGATCAATAGTAAGGTAGAACCAGAACTTGAACTCTGGTAATCTGACTCCAGAACAATACTCTTTTAATGAAAAAAATTTTTTTTCTTTTTTGGTCACGCCATGAGGCATGTGGGATCTTAGTTCCCCAACCAGGGATTGAAATCGTGCCCCCTGCAATGGAAGTACAGAGTCTTAACCACTGGACCACCAGAGAATTCAGAACCATATTCTTTTGTTTTTGCAGTCAATAAGAAATTTACTTGTCTTAAAAAAATCCAAACGCCAGCATTATCCAGAAAACTTTAACAGGTTTATTTATAATTGTTATAAAGTTGAACTGTTGAAACTTGTTCACAGAAACATTTTGATATTCATTAATGCTTTATGTTCTGCGTTTATATTAAAAATTCACACACAAATGAAAATGGAAAAACTGCCAATACCTGATTTCTGTCCCCTATTTTTCCACTTGCAATCATATTCTTAGGTACATTTTAGCCCCATGGGGCAAAAAATTTAACGTTCAGAACTACCAACAGCAGGAAGAAGAGTTTTTTTTGTTTTGTTTTTTTTAATGAAATGTTTACCATTTTAGTGGATTCTCCACGTATGCTGCATGCTAGCTGGATGTCTTTTGGCATAATTGTTACACGTTTGGCATGGATAGCACACAGGTTGGTGTCTTCAAAAAGGCCAACAAGATAGGCCTCACTTGCCTTCTGCCAAGCACCAATAGCTGCACTCTGGAAGCGCAGATCTGTTTTGAAGTCCTGAGCAATTTCCTGCACCAGACGCTGGAAGGGAAGTTTGCGAATCAGAAGTTCAGCGGACTTCTGATAACGTCTAATTTCACCAAGTGCCACAGTACCAGGCCTGTAACGATGAGGGTTCTTCACCCGTCCAGTAGAGGGCGCACTCTTGCGAGCGGCTTTTGTAGTGAGGGGCTTCCTCGGTGCTTTACTGCTGGTTGATTTGCCTCCATACAAGCCATGGCATAGAGACCTTACTAACCCCTTCTCCTTTGGCTGGAGCTAAGCGAACTAGAGGCGACGCTGGCGTTGGAGAGCGATGGTGGCCGGCTGCGAACAAAATTCCAGAACTATATTCTTTACCACTGTCCCTTAGCACCTTTTAAACTCAGCCCAAGAACCTCAATCTTCAAATAAAAGCAAACCTCAGAGTCAGAATAGACTTGATTCTGAGTGCCTCAAAAAAAAGGAGACTGTTTTTTTACGATTATAATTTACTTATATTTATAAATTTATAATTTATATATTTTATCATTATAATCTATGCAGGGGAATGAGCAGACATTTTGCCTACCCAGAAATCAGGTAGGAAGTTAATTTTGCTGCAAAAAGACAAACTGTGACATTTAGTTCCTGGCTGCTAAACCTTATGTCACTTTTACATTGGACTGGAATTCAGAGACCTTGATTCTTATCCTGGCCTGTTGTTTCCTAACTGTAAGGCAATGGGAGAGTCAACAGACTTAGATTCTTCAGTTTAAAAATGACAGTGCTGGGGCTAGATCATGTCCATACTGGGTTCCAGCCTCAGGAGTGTGGACTTTGGGAATCTGTGAGAGGCTGTACCCACCTGTAGGAAGGGCACAGAATTCAGAGTGATGGATGAGGGCTTGAGTTCCCTTCTGCTGCTTGCTGGCTGAGTAACCTCAGGCAACTCCTTGATATTCCTATGTTTCAAGGTTGTTTTGAGGATTAAACCAGCCAATATGTTTGCTAACTGATTCAGTCAATAAATATTTGAAGGCCTCCTATGTGCCACTCACTTACTTCGCTTTACTAGGGATCCAATAATAAACCAGACAAAGCTCTGCCATCATTAAGCTCATATTCTAGTCGAGGAGGTGGATAGCAGAGAAGCATAATAGAGAAATAAAATGTATTATATGTTAGGAAGCGGTAAGTGCTCTAAAAAAATAAGGCCGAGTTAAGTGTATGTGGAGTGTTAGCAGAAAGGGTGGTGTGTGAAATTTAAATTAGATGATTGGTGGGCTTCTTTGAGAAGGTGACATCTGAGCAACTTCTGATAGAGGTAAGTAACTGGCTTTGTGAATATTCGGGGGAAGACATTTTCAGGCAGACAAAACAGCCAGTGTGGTTGGATCAGAGCAGGTTGGGGACCTGGGAAGCGGGGAGTAGGAGGTGAGGCCAGAGCTAGTAGAGGGTCTGGTCCTGTAAGCCATGGCTTTTCTTCTGAGAGACACAGAGGGCCATTGGAGGGGTCTGGGCAGATATGACACGAGCTAACTTTAGTTTTTACAGAATCACTCTGACTTTTGTGTTGAAAAGAGACTATGGAAGGGCAAGAGTGGAATTGGAAATAAGGGGCCCAACTTTGCAATCATCCAAGTCAGAGGTGATGGTGGCTTTGTTGTTCAGTCGCTGAGTTGTGTCTGACTCTTTGCAATCCCATAGACTACAGCACACCAAGCTTTCCTGTCCTTTGCTATCTCCCAGAGTTTGCTCAGATTTATGTGCATTGAACTAGGATGCTATCTAACCATCTCATCCTCTGCTGCCCTCTTCTTCTCCTGCTCTCAATCCTTCCCAGCATCAGGGTCTTTTACGAGTTAGCTCTTCTCAGATGGTGGCTTAGACTAGGGTAATACCAGTGAGGATGGTGATAAGTCATCAAATTCTGGACACTATGAATACGACTACAAAAAAAAAAAAAAGGATCTGGGGTGGGAGACACATGTCAAAGTTGGCTTTAAGATTTTTAACTCGAGAAACTGGAGTCATAGAGTTGCCATTAACTGAGAAGGAAGTCTGTAGCAGAAGCAGGTTGTCCCGAAATTCATTTTGGGGCACAGTGAGTTTCTAATATCTATTAAACATTCAAGTAAGGATCTTGAGTAGGACATGGGACATATGCATCTGGAGCTCAACAGAGATGTCGGGGTTAGACATAACAATTAATCATACTTTGCACACAGGATATGCTTAGTAAATGGTAGTTCTTTTTTTTTTTAAATCAATACCCAGGTATTATGATATTTTCTCAAACAAACCTTATAACTGCATAGATGGTAGCGACCCAGTGTTACATGGTGTTCCCATACCTTTTGTTTAACTGGTTGATTAATTTAGATTGATGGGACCTACCAAGGATGTGATGTAATTAGCTATTTTTATCTTTTTATTTTTTAAACTAGCACTGCCTATGGGGGATGTACCAATGGATGGTATCTCGGTGGCTGATATTGGAGCCGTCGTCTGCAGCATCTTTAATTCTCCAGAGGAGTTTGTAGGCAAGGCTGTGGGTCTCAGTGCAGAAGCACTGACTATACAGCAATATGCTGATGTTCTGTCCACCGGTTTGGGGAAAGAAGTCCGAGATGCAAAGGTGAGTTTTTAAGAGACATAAACATGATCACAAGAGGTCACATCCCATTAACTTACAAATTCTGGGAGACTTTTCACAGATTTGGGCAGGGTTGAGCTGAGGCTGTTGGAAGAAATTGGAGAGGATTCCTGTTCTATGAATCTGTCTTCATCTGTTGGTGCATGTGAATCCTACCCTTAAGACTTTATTGCTTTGGCTTCAAGTTAATCAGCTTATTAAAGTACAGTTCCTTTTGGGTGGGAAGAACTTAGACTCTGAAGGCCAAGATACAACGTTCTCATATACACCATCCCATCTCTCCCCTCCCAGGGACTCATCGCTGATCAGGCCAGTGTGCCAGAGTTGGCCAGCATCAGGCAAGGCACTTAGCCTCTCTGAGCTGTGGCTTCCTCATTCACAAAGTGGATGAGAGCATCTACGTGGGGCGTTTTGTGAAAATTAGGGTATACTTAGGGAGCTTAGCCTAGTGTTGGGCATATAACAAGCACATCTCAAGGACCTGCTATGTACCTGGTGCTACCTTTGAGGACTTCACAGCAGAGTTGGGGTGAAGATTCTCACACACATGAAGTCACCATGATCAGACAGGAGCAGAACGCTGTGGTGCTTGACTGTGTTGCCCACACTCTATGATTATGGGTGGTCAGAGAGAGTAGGAGAAGGCTTCACGGAAGGAGTAGCTTTGAGGCGGTCCTTGAGTCTGGGCAAAACTGGGTATGGGTGGAGGGAGCAATAGAGCTGGCCTGACTAAGTTCTAGAATCAACAGGAAGGAACCGGAGGCAGTCTGGGGAAGTAAGCAAGTCCTGGCTCTGCCCTTATCCCTCTGAGGACTCTTGGAAAGTTACTTATCCTCTCCATGGTTGTGTGTATGTGTTCAGTCATGTCTAACTCTTTGTGAGCCCCTGAACTGTAGCCCGCCAGGCTCCTCTGTCCGTGGGGATTCCCCAGGCAAGAATATTGGAGTGGGTTGCCTTACCCTTCTCCAGGGGATTTTCCTGACCCAGGGGTTAAACCCATGTCTCCTGGGTCTCCTGCATTGACAGGTGGATTCTTCACCACTGAGCCACCTGGGAAGTAGACTTAACCTCTCCAGCCTCCGTTTGTTCATATGTTAAAGAAGATTATTAGACCTGCCATAGGCTTGTTGTGAAGATGTGGTGAGACCCCTGTGGGAAGGGCTAGCATTGGGTCTGGCATTTAGTAAGCCCTCAATAACTAACTGGGTTGGAATGGCCTGGGCTTGAGTGTGGTCACGATAGACATTTTATAGAGAGGTGAGGGCAATGGTTCATCCTGAGTGCTTCCAGCCATTTCTCCAGGCAGCTGTTGTCAGAGGATGGAGAGAGAACAGTGTTTCTGAGAAGGAAGTGTGCGTCTGTGTGCCTGGCCTGGACACTGTCGCAGCTGAAAGGAGGACCCTACCTTCTCTCAAGCTGGCAGGCATCAACTAACACGGCTCTTTGCCTCTCCTGGCTGGTATTCTCCCATCTGTGAAAGGAGAGTATAGTCTGGATGGTTTCTCAGGTTCTGCCCAGCACTAACAGTTTTCCAGAGAAGAGAGAGTCCCTTCCTCTTTACAAGAGTTCGAGTCTGCTTTTATAAATTAGAATCAATTGGAACACACCCACGCTTTTGTTTGTGTATTGCCTCTGGCCGGTTTCAGGATACATTGGTAGATCTGAGTAGTTGTGACAGAGACCATATGGCTGGAAAGCCTTAAATATTTATATCTAGCCCTTCAAGAGTAAGTTTGGTGAACCCTGCTCTGGAATGTCTCCTAGAGTTAGGGGCAGAGGGTTGGTTTTCATTTTCATTTTGGGCCAGTGAATCTTGAGAGGCTATCTAGACTCACCTCAGGTACTGGCTCTGTGAGGCAGCTGACAGATATTTTGGGAAGAAAATTATTGTAGGTATCAATCCAGCTATAAAACCACATTTGGGGATCTCACTGAAAACCACACAAATTTCATGGAGAAAATGTTACTCCCAAGCCCAAGAAGTCACCACCCATTCAAACGATGGTGAGAGAACATCTTTTGTTCTTATGAGAACTTCTGCAAAGTCATCTATCCCTAGGTGCAAATTTACTATTTAGTGACTGATCCCTCTTCCAGTGCTTTGCGTTTGGGTCTTGTATTCATTTTTTCTGTGGGGTCTGAACTCTATAAGGGGAGGAAAGTGAAGAATGTGGGCGTACGGTGTGTGCGCGTTCATTTCAGAATACCTGGTAGACATTGTTTGGGATGGCTCAGGACTGTCCAAGCATCTCTCAGTCACATAACTGGTTTCTGACGGCTTTGGGTACTGATTGTTTCACAATGCAGCAGAAACTTCTGTGGCACACAGAATTTTATGGGATTAGAAGCTGGAAGTTCTACAGAATGCTTAATGCTGTTCTTAGAAACCAGTTTGACTTAAAGCCGCTGGTGTTGGTCTGGAGTAGAAAAAGGTTTACAGGCTACTGTAGTCTGGGGAAGGATGCCTGTGGCCACAAGGTGGCGCTCCAGCCCCGGCAGTCTGACTTTCGCTGTCTGGTCAGACGGTCCCCGTTTGCTTAATTACTTCACTGACTACCCCCTCACACCGCTCCCCGACCCCACTCCCGAACTCCCCAGAATAAACTCCCATGGGAAACTCTGATCTGGCTGAAACTGCCTGTCTAACTCCGAAAGGGACACTGTTCTCTCAGAAAAGTGAGACACAACAGAGCAAATTTCTTTTCTTAGCTACCAAAGTTACAGGATGAGAGAGTAACTCAAGGAGACAGACATTTTAGAAGTCACCTTCCATGCTTCTCTGGTAGTGTTCTATTTTCAAACTCACTAAAATTTAAAAATGTTTCCTGATTTCAAAAATTATAAATGCTCATGGCAGAAAATACAGAAAATTATTTTAAAAAAGAATATAGAAGTTTAATCTATCAGAGATAGTAACTGTTAAGATTTATTCATTTTCTTCTAGTCTTTTTCCAGTATATATGTAATAAAATTAAAACAACATGCTATGTACCATTTTGTATCTGGCTTTTTCACTTGACATTAAATTATGAGCATATACTTCTATTCAACTTTTTAAAAAATATTGACTGCATAATATTTCTAGAGTAGATGTACATAGTTACCATAGTTTATTTTACCATTCCTCTATTTTCTGGATATGCAGATTGTTCCTAATTTTTCATTATTATAAATGGCATGACAGTCATTGTTTCATATGAGTTTGCACCTGTCACATTATTCTAAGGTCAGTGGAGGTTAGAGTTTTCTAGGCGAGGTTAGAGTTTATCACTGGAGGCTAAAGGCTGATTATATTGGATCCAATAGTTAGAAATGTTCTTAATGGGAATCCCATGGTTTTCCAGTGGTTAGGGCTCTGCACTTCTCCTGTAGGGGGCAAGGTTTTGATCCCTGGTCAGGGAACTAAGATTCTACATATCATGTGGCATGGCCAAAAAAAAAAAGGAAGAAAGAAAGAAATGGTCTTAGTTGATGCAGATGGCATTACTATAGACCCATTTAGTGTCAGAAGGGTTTTGCAGAGGGTGACAGAGAGTGGCTCAGTGGGTATGTGATGGGCAGTGTTTGTTGGGCTTGGCCCTGGCAGAGGCTGCATGGCTGAAGTTCAGATGCTTGTTTCCAATCAGGAGGGAAGGATGGAGAGCCTAGTGCCTTGATGCTGCATGGAGGACTTGATGGGTTGAAGATCTCGAAGGAATGCTGAAGAATCCCAGGAGG
Source organism: Antilocapra americana (assembly GCA_007570785.1). Lineage (NCBI taxonomy): Eukaryota > Metazoa > Chordata > Mammalia > Artiodactyla > Antilocapridae > Antilocapra > Antilocapra americana. Next base: position 22,095,700 of record ML664161.1, read on the forward strand.
AAATGTATATGAAAACCAGTCAGATGAAGGGGCTATACATCCATGTTACCTTATCCGAAGGGCTTGCGGCCAGAAACATTTCAGCTTTCAGAATCTTTCAGCTTTTAGATGGGTTATGTCTACACCCGCTATGTAACATCACCATCAGGAGCTGGGGCAGGACCCTATAACCAAACATATCAATATCTCTGCAGAAAAAGAAAGGGCAATTTCCACCTAACAGGATGAAGACCATAAATAACTTCTCATAAGTTTAGATAAGATTTTGCCCCCAAATTAGTTCAGGAAAATCAGTATGTTGCCGAATTGCTTATGAAAAAAACTTCAGTGTTTCTTGGGTCTTGGGATTAGGCGAAAGAATTGTGGATTTGTATCATAGTGAAGGTGAGCAAGTTCTTCTCCAACTGTTTTAAATAAGGGCTATGACATTTCCTATTGTTTCTTTTCTTTCTTTCTTTTTTAATTTGTTCTTAAAAGATCACCCCAGAGGCATACGAGAAGTTGGAATTTCCTGGAGCAAAGGAAATGGCCAACATGTGTCGTTTCTATCAAATGAAGCCAGACCGTGACATCAGGCTCACCCACCGACTGAATCCCAAAGTCAAGAGCTTCAGCCAGTTCATCTCAGAGAACCAGGCAGCCTTGAAGAGCGCCTAAACTGTTCACACAGGCCTCTGAGAACAGTGTTCTTCCTCCCAGATCCTGGTCTTCCTTACAGCACTAAATCTATGTTTATAGAACAGGTAGCTTAGAATACAGTTGTTATACCCTGAAGGCTTCCCTGGGTTGGGAGCGGAGGCAGGGGGTGGGGGTGGCAGGACACTGCAAAGCGGAGTGACACAGTAATGTGACCCGCATGTAACGTTCCAGCTTCTAATAAACACAATACACCTGTTAGGTTAAGTGAGAAGCTCCCGGCCTGCCACCCTTTGTAGTTCTGTCTTCCCAACAGCCACGTTGCCTTGGAAGGCGCCGGCCTGAGCAACTTGGAGCTCCTTCCCTCTCACAAGTCAGTGGGGATGGGGGAACCCTCAGCTTTCTCCTTCCTAAGTGACCTTGAGGCCTGTCTCTGGAACTCCCCTAGACAACTCCAGTTTTTTCAAGTGCATTGTCACATCCTCCATGAGGTTTTAAGTGATTTTAATTTTCTTAAAAATCTTTGTAGAGGGTTTTCTGGGGAACTTGGTGTTCAGTGAACAAGTGTTGGAAATGGAAATTCAGTTTTGCTTCAAGATGGGAAGCTCATCTCTGATGCAGTCATTAAATCAGCTGTTGAATCATCCCTCAGTTACTCGTCTTTTCATTCACCTACCCCTCATTTATCCATCCCACAAGCTTTCTTTTCAGCACCAGCATCAATGGTGCGTTTGTAGGCCTTGCTCCCCTCCTGTTTTCTTATTGTAGTGGCCCACTCTCCAAAGGCTGCCAAGGCCCCTTTTCAGTTTGTGGTTGGGCTTGTGTCAAGCCAGGGCAAGAGGGGCTATCTCACTACTTAATACTTAACAACAAGTGAAGCCCAGAGGCTCTGCAGTGGGTAAAGTCCAGGAGCTTGAGACAATGTCTGGTGAAAGGTAGTAAAGTGGAAAGAGAAGGTGATGGAAGTGCCCCCATGGTGTCTTTTTCTGTTTCTGGCTTAGCATTTTTCTATTCCGTATTGTAATTCCTCTTGGCTGTGAGAGACTTGGACCCCTGTTTACCCAGCACCTGGCACGTGGTAGGCGATCAATAAATGTTGATTGACTAAATGTGTGAATAAAGTTAACTGATCATGCTGTTACAAGAAAAGGGAAATAAATATGTACATGGGTTGGAGAGTGGTGAAAACCAGCAACTGATACTTAAAGCGCAAGAGGTTGTCCACTTCCGGGAGAGGGGTTGACCCCCGCTACTCTGGGGCAGGCAGCGGATGGGGCCAAACAGAGATGGGGCGGCAGTGCCTGTGTGAAAGGACACGGTGGCCTGGGGCCTGGCTCAGAAGAGATGCTCAGCAATGCCAAACGTCAGCCTTTCTGTCTCTTAAGGCATCCAGTGGTGTTTGTTGAATGAATGAGGGAGGTTATTGCAGGCAAATTTTGATCCTTAAGGGGAAATCAGTCAACTTGAGGACCATGCTCCTTTCTGAAGCGCACTCTCCTTATTCCTCAAGTGATCAACTCGATTTGGCCTAAGCTATCCACCCTGAGAAACGGGTCTGGATAAATTTCTAAAACAGGAAAAGAAAAACAAAGCCCTAAACTAAAAATAGGTGGCTTATTACTCATCTGGTGGGCCAGGCAGGAAGAATGGCCCCTGTTTCCCAAATAAACCTCAGCATCCCCTAAGTGGATGTGTCTGTAGGCCAGCGGGTCCCCTGGGCCCCCTGTGTGTTCACTGGGGTGGCAGGCTGGTTCTTTCAGCCTTTGGGACAAGACTAGGGTAACTCTGGGCCAGCCCCACTCTTGTTCCTGGAAAGCCCAAGAAACTCATTTTGGGTTTAAAATATTTATTTACTTATTTGGTTGTACCAAGTATTAGTTGCAGTACGTAGGATCTTTGATCTTTTTTGCAGCATGTGGGATCTTTAGTTGTGACATGCAAGCTCTGAGTTGTAGCATGTGGGATTTAGCTCCCTGACCAGTGATAGAACCTGGGTCCCCTGCATTGGGAGTGTGGAGTCTTAGCCACTGGATCACCAGGGAAGTTCCCCTTTGTGGATTTAGAAGCAAACTTTACAGTGGCTGATCTGAAATGAGTCTGCCTTTTAGAGATCTTGTTTGCATCTCCATCTCACACAATCAATAAATGGAAAGAGCTGTTAACGTTGGTCTAAAACATTTTAACATTTGTGGACAGTAGATGAGGGACCCTACCACCACCCCTGCCCTTCTCCCCGCTACGATCTCCAAGCCTATGGAGAGAAAAGCTTCCCTTCCAAGTTTCTCAGAGGAGAGACTTGGGGACCCACAAGAGGCACAGCAGGTGGAAATGAGCTATGCACCACAGGAAACGCAACCACTCTCTGTGGTCCAGGGAATGGGGTGGGTAGGGGTGAGGGTGGAGGTGCAGGAACAGAAGGGGTGCAGGGGGCGGTATCTCTCTGTGATTCTATAAATGTTCCTAGAAACATTGGCTATAAAGTCACACAATGCTGGGTTTGACTCCTGTCTGTGCCACTGACTAGTCGTGTGGATTTGGCTTCAGTTTCCCCATCCTCACAGGCGCTGCTGGGCTCCGGCTACAAGATTAAAAGTGGAAAAAGCACTTGGGACAGTCTTTGGCAGGTAGTCAGTGCTCAATAATTATTATTGAGAAAAATTCCTGCCCTCACTCCCTTTGGGCTTTCCTGGTGGCTCAGATGATAAAGAATCTGCCTGCAATGCGGGAGATCCAGGTTTGATCCCTGGGTCAGGAAGATGCCCTGGAGAAGGGAATGGCAATCTACTCCAGAATTCTTATCTGGAGAATTCCATGGACAGAGCAGGCTGGCGGGCTGCAGTCCATGGGGTTGCAGAGTTGGACATGATTGAGTGACTAACACTCACCTTCTTCATATAGCACTCTGAGTTCTGAGGTACCTATGGGATACTCTGGGTCACGCCCTAACCTGCCATGCACTAGTGGCCTGGAGTGCAGATTCATCTAGCGCTCCCCACCCTCTGCTGGAGGTCCCTTTACCCACCACTAGATGGCAGGACAAGCCTAGCTTCTAGCATGGGAAAGGGTCCCTGCAATCTCATCCAAGCTGGTTTCTTCACCAGCATCCACTCTCCTGCCCAGGGGACACTTCCAACTCTGATGTCTCACCAAACTGCACAAGGGGCAGAGACGATTCTCCGAAAGGAATTCGGGGTACTGCTAGGAAAAGAAAGTGTCTACTGGACCTAACACCATGCATTCTCCAAGCAGCTGTTTCCTGGCAAGAGTCAGCTCCTGGAGTCCTTGCAGAAGTGAGCAGGAAGGCAAGAGCATAGACTTTAAAACACCCCAGAGTATAAGCTGTTAGAATATTTCTGAAGGGCTAGTCAGCCTAATGGTTGCAAGAGAACTAAAAATGTGCACACCCTTTGACTTGGCAATGCTTCTAGGAAACTCTTTTAGGTAAATAAACACAAATACAGATAACAATTAAATTTCCAGGATTTTATATGAAACAGTTGCTCATGAGTGAAAAAATGGAAATAAGCTAAATGTTCAGCATTAAAGGAATGGATTGAATAGTTTTAAAGTTCCCTTAAATTTTAAATTCTTAAAAGCTAGAATTTGTAAATAATTCTACTGGAAAAAAACTTATTATGTTTCAAGTGAAAAATGTTGAACTTTCCTGGTGACCCAGTGGTTAAGACTCTGCTTCTATCGCAGGGGGTCCAGGTTTGACCCCTTTTTGGCGAATTAAGATCCCATATCTGCACAGTGTGGCAAAAAAAGAAAATATTGTATGTAAAATAACGTTATACCCAGCTTAATTCCAGTTATATAAAGCATGCAGGTATATAGTAAAATATTGAAAGGAAAACCACCAGGAGATTAAAAGTGGTTTTCATTGAACAGTGAGATTTTGGTTGGTTTCTACTTTCTCTTTTCAAGTTTTCCCTTTTCTCCAGGTTTCCATAATTAAAATGTTAATTATACATTAAAATTTTATGTAAAAAAGTTCCTTTTAAAGTTTAACAAATATAATAGATGGTTTTAATTCTTTCTTATGTATGACAATTATAATAATTGTTATTTACTATGTACCAGCCACTATGATAAGAGCTGTATGAACATTCTTGCACTAAATCTTTACACAAACACTATAAACAAGATTATCTTCTCATTTTACAGATAAAGGAACATATTTTGAAGAGTTTAGGTAGTTTGCCCAAAGTCACACATTACTAGGTGGCAGAGCCAGGATTTAAATTCAGGTTTGTATGTATGCAAAGTCTGTGAGCTGTCCTGCATATCAGGACTTTGATCAATGCAGTTCTCAACTTAAGAAAGAACTGGGTCATCGAATTCATTCAAAATTTACTTGTTTGGAATTTGGGGCATATTTTTCTCTTAGAAATACTGTCATTGCTAACCCGTAACACTGTATAAAGACCAACCTCCAAAACTGGTGAAACCACATTTACTCATTTACTGTGAAACCACAACTTTTGATAAGGTGTTTCTTGCTAACCCTTTCTCCCAGATGTACAAGCAAGTTAATATTGAAACTAATATTGGGGTGAGGACGAGGCAGTACTTGGGGATGTCATGAGAAGGCTATCTCAAAGTGCATGTGTACAGTAAGAGAAAGCAGACTCAAGGTGTGACCCACGGTACAGAAAAAGCCATGAGGTCTGAATGGCTGACTGTGAGAGAGCATCCAGGACAGGAGGGGTGGGCCTAAGGGACAAAGCCCAGCCTAGAAACCTGGGAACCCTCAGGAGGGCTGGCTGTGTCAAATCCAAATGTTTTCTGGAGTCAGGCAGGTAAATTTATGAAGCAGCCAGATGTAACACAATAAAGGACGGTAGAAACCACAGCAGTGAGAGCCTGGGTGACCCAACTACAGGGGTTAAGAATAGAATTTAGCAGAAACACAATGCTACCAAGCATCATTGCGTCAACTGTTCCTAACATGATGGTTTTCTGACTTGCAGGTTTAATAGTTGAATCTTCCTATTTTGAAGGAGAGGTACCTGGTGAGGCTGTAAGGACAGATCGTGAGAGGAAGGAGCAAGAACAAGAGTCTGGGGTCCCTGCTTTGTCAATGGGGAAAATGTCAAAGGCAAGGGCTGTGGGGGTCAGGGAGGAGCTTGTTGGCAGCAGCTGCTCCAGTTTGTATGTCATTACAATGAAGCTTTCTCCATGGCCAGCAAAATTTGGCCATGGGGGGAGAGAAAGAAGAAAGGAATTAACATTTGTTGAGAGCCACACAATTTTATAATCATCATCTCATTTAAGTCTTATTATCTCCCTGAAAAGTTAGGGTACATGGCAAAGTCTAGCTAGATGTTTACCAAACCTGTTTCCTCATCTTCCTGGGCATGCAGCTGGACCTCATTTCTAAGTGTTCTTTGCAATTCATTGCAGTGATAGATAGATGCTAGCCTGCAAGTAGAAGGGATGCAGTGTGTTTCTAGGCCCAGCAGAAAACCTTCCACTGGCCATAGTCCTACATCATCTCCCACCTACCTCTGGATGGACATCTACAAGTCTGGTGACACTGAAAGCCATGCATAGAAAATGGGGAAGTCAGATAAGGAAAGGGCGCGGGCACCTATCTCCTCTCTTGGAGAAGAGCAGCTCACAGACCAGGAAAACCTGTTGTGGACTTTATGAGCATCAGAAATCAGCTTCTATAATGTTGGAGCCAATGAACTCTAACTGTGTGTTTGTGTGTTTATCACAGTCACTAGCGTTGCTTTAAGCAGTACAGCATTTTAAACACCCATTTTACAGAGAAGTAAAATGAAGGTCAGAGAAGTCAATCAATTTGCCTAAGGTCACAAACGGAAAATGAAAGAAATTGAACCCAGGTTTATCCTGTTCCCGAGCCCAGGCTCTTTCTATAAAAACATATTGCTTCCAAGGGAACCGATAAATGCCGCAGTCATAATTTGTGATTTCGTGTCTTATTTTAACCAGCACACCCACCCCCCAAATCTGATGGGTGCCTCCAAAATGCAAGCGAGTAGGAAGAAATCATGTATGACTCACCAAGATCTTGCTCTACCATCAAGTTGCAGAGGGGACAAGGCACAGGCAGATCCCTGGTCTTTCTCCTGAGAGCCAGGCCAGAGGCTGGCAGAGCAGCGTGACAATCCCGGGGAGGTTTTTCCATTCCCAATAGTGCTCTCACTTGGTCCTCTTGTTCATTAACATCTGTGTCCCCTCCAATTTGGGCTCTGGCTTGAACTCTGTGAACTGCTCAAAGAGGCCCTTGCTACCTCTTTGTTCAGACAGACAATGGTTGCAGTAACAAAGAGGAAAATCAGATGCAGGTGAAAGTTTATTTTTAACGTTTCTGAGGCCAAATGGGGATTTCACATGAAAATCAGAGCCCTCACTTCCGCCTGCTCTCTCTGAAAGTGGCTGGGGGTGCTTTGGGCTGGCCAGGACTCCAACACGCTTGGCTCTTTTCCAAGCAAGTGCACCATGGATGAGGTGGATGGTTCCATTTTTCTGGGGCCTTCGTTTGGCCAGAAATAGACATTTTGTTTGAAGATGGTGTTCAGCTTTGGCTGACAGAATGTGATAGTCCTAGGAAAGCAGGCATGCTGCTCTGGCCACCCAAATACGTGAGGTTTCTTTACATTTTAGTCAAGTCAGACTGAAGCCTGAAAAAAATGTGTAAGAAAGTGAAAATTCTTGGAAATCACTAGATGGAAAGCTCCCTTGGGAGTGGGCCTCTAACTCGTTCCTCCACTGTGGCTCCCCGAGAGGCCTGCAGGGAGCAGAGGCTGGGAGGCTCCTGGGAGAAACATGGAGGACCACCAGAATGAGCTCTTCAGGGCACAGCCGCATTGTGCCAAGAACTTGACTATGTTGCCTCCTCATGTCATCTTGGTAAGAGTCATTGTCAGCTGTGCTTGACCAATGAGGGGACTGGCTCTGAGAGGCGAGGAGTCAGCCCAGTAGCTGCAGAGCACACCTAAGATTATATGACTCCAAACTCACACACCTTCAGTCCGTTGTCTACAGCAAAGGAGGCAAGAATATGGAACGGCCAAAAAAACAGTCTCTTCAGCAAGTGACGTTGGGAAAGCTGGATAAGTGTGTGTTAATCAGTGAAATTAGAACACACCCTCACACCATCTACAAAAATAAACTCAAAATGACTTAAAGACCAAAATATAAGACGTGACAGCAGAGAAGAGAATGTAGTCAAAACATTCCCTGACATAAATCTTAGCAATATCTTCTTAGATGAGTTTCCTAAGGCAAAAAAATAAAAGCAAAAATAAGCAAATGGGACATACTCAAAAGCTTTTGCACAGCAAAGAAATCATCAATAAGTTGAAAAGATGACCTATAGATTGGGAGAAAATCTTTGCAGACAATGCAGCCAATAAGGGGTTAATATTCAAAATATACGAACAGCTCATACAACTCAATATAAAAAAAACACAAAAACAAAAAACAAACCCAAACAACCCAATCAAAAAATGTGCCAAAGACTTAAATAGACTTTTTCCAAAGAAGACATACAGGTGGCCAACAGGCACATGAAAAGATGATCAACATTGCTAATTATTAGAGAAATATAAATTAAAACCACAATGAGGTGTCACCTCACACCAGTCAGAATGGCCACCATCAAAAAGTCTACAAATAATAAGTGCTGGAAAGGGTGTGGAGAAAAGGGACCTCTTCTACATTATTGGCGGGAATGTAAATTGGTGCAGCCACTGTGGAGAACAGTATGCTGGTTCCATAAAAAATTAAAAATAGAGTTACCATATGATCCTGGGTATAAATCCAAAAAACCCAGAAACACTAATTGAAAAAGATACAGGCACACCCATGTTGACAGCAGCACTGTTTAAAATAGCCAAAACAGAAGCAACCCAACTGTTTATCAACAGATGATTGGCTTAAGAAGTATGCTGTGTATATGTGTGTATATATGTGTGTGTACGCGTACATGTGTGTGCGTGCTCAGTTGTGTCTGGCTCTTGGTGACCCTATGGACTGTAGCCTGTCAGGGTCCTCTATCCATGGGATTTTCCAGGCAAAAATACTGCAGTGGGTTGCCATTTCCTTCTCCAGGGGATCTTCCCGACCACCCAGGGATCAAACCTGCTTCTCTTGCATCTCCTGCATTGGCAGGTGGATTCTTTACCAACTCTGCCACCTACTGTGTGTGCGCATATATATATATGTATGTATACTGTATATATATATACACATACACATACACAATGGCATATTACTCAGTCATTAAAAAAACAATGAAATATTATCACTTGCAGCACCATGGATGGACCTAGAGATTATCATGCTAAGTGAAGTCAGACAAAGACAAGTACCAAATGACATCACTCATATGTGGAATCCAAAAAATAATACCAGCGAATCTATACACAAAACAGAAACAGACTCAGAGACGTAGAAAAGAAATTTATGACTACCAAAGGGAAAAGGGAGGGAGTGGAGAGATAAATTCGTAGTATGGGATTAATAGATACAAACTATTATACATACAATAGATAAGCAATGAGGATCTGTAGCACAAGGAACTATAATGTATACTTTATAATGGACTATGATGGAAAATAATCTGAAAAATATATATAACTGAATCACTTCGCTGTATACTTAAAACAACACAATATTGTAAATCAACTATACTTCAATTAGAAAAAGATTATTTGACTCCAAAGTAAATTTTCCCCATTGTCCCACAGTGAGGACAAGCATTAGCTTTTTTTTTTTTTTTCCTTCTTTAAAAGTCTTTATTCAATTTGTTACAATATTCCTTCTGTTGTTTTTTATGTTTTGGTGTTTGGGCTATGAGGCATGTGGGATTTTAGCTTCCTAACCAGAGATCAAACCCAAGTACCCAGCATGTGAAGGCAAAGTCTTAACCACTGGACTACCAGGGAAGTCCCACTTTATTTTCTTTTCCCTGATTTTCTACCTACCAGGGGGAGGCAGAAAAACATGCAGAAATGGCTCTGTGCTTGCACTCTCTGGAGCCCCAGCGGTTACAGTTTTCTTGCAGAAATGAGGTAACCAGAAGTTGTGGGTTCATAGTAGCCATGATTGTAATGGAATGTTTCAAGAAGACAAAATGAAACCAAACATGAAATGGCTTGGTCTTCTTTTTCACTAAATTTACTTTACATTAAATTGGCTTTCTGATACAAAGGATGTCATTGTTTCACTGGCAGGTCTTGGGTGAAGTGTGGATTGAGGAAGAAAGGAAGAGGAGAGCAAGCAGTCCCAAGAGCTAAGAGTTGCCTTCTTTTAGGACACTTGATGAATGGGCCTTCTTCTTGCTTGTATTTTTTGTTTTCCTTTGTGAAGCAGGGGAAAGGTGGGGTGACCACCCAGGGAAAGGGAAGAGCAAGGATGGGCATCCTGAGGAGGTAGGGTGAAAGTCCAAGTTTGGGGAGGGCCAAGTGCATGACTCTATGTGACCCTAAGGACTGTAGCCCGCCAGGCTCCTCTGTCTGTGGGATTCTCCAGGCAAGAATACTGGAGTGGGTTGGGGATCTTCCCCACCCAGGGATCAAACCCGCGTCTCCTGCAGATACTGCATTGCAGGCAGATTCTTTGCCGCTGATCCACCAGGGAAAGTTGGGTAGGGGCAAGGATTGCCTGTAAAGCCAGCTCCATGACGTGGATGGGGCTGCCTGAGGCAAAGCTGACAGCTGGGGAACACTGTTACATCCAAGAGGGTTATTGCCATGTACCTGCTTCCTCTCTGATCCAAGCACCCCTGACTGTCCGCCCCACCTGCCTCCTGGTGCTCGCTCCTTTCCCTGGGAAAAGAAACACTTCCGGAAGGTCACCAAACTGGTTCTCCCCAAATCCCCAACTCCAGCCAGTACTTTCCACCCCATAGTGCCCCCTAATACTCCATTTTCCTCACCAGCTACTTTTGTGAAGCTCAGGAAGGGCAAAGTCACTGCTAAATCTTCTCTTACAAGCTAATTTCTCCTTCTTTTTTCCCATTTTAAAAGGGCCATTGCCAGTGACCAAGGGCCCTGGAATGGAGTCAACATTGGCCCTTCCTTTCCTTGGAACTCCCACAGTCTCACTTACAAAATCCTATCAGTCCTTTCTCCCCCATGTCTCTTGTATTTCTTACTTCTTTTTACTCTTTCTGCCTCCATCCCGAGTCAGCATCTTATATCTGACTCTTGAGTCAGCATCTTATATCTGACTCTTGCATCTGCTCCTTGGCTGGTCTCTCTGTAGACTCTTTCCTCTTCAGACTATCATCCCATATCCATTTATTATTCATTCATCAAAAGAATATTTATTGAGCACCCATGAAGTGCCAGGTAATGCATTGGACACAAGATGTACCAGTGAGTAAGACAAACAGGGTCTAGCTGCAATTGTGAGGCAATTACAGTGCCTGAGGGTGAGTGTGTTGATGGAGGAGGTACAAGCTGCTGGGGAATGCCTCAGCGAGTCCAAGTCCAGGTGGGGAGAAGTGTTACGGAGGTCTGCACACTCCTGCCAGACTCATTTTCATAAAATAACAATTTTATCCTGTTTTAACCACAATGGGGCTCCGATTACTTTTGCTCCTTCAGGTCTGCAAAGGGATGAATGTGTCCTAACCCTCAAATTCATGTGTGGAGACTCTAGCCCCCAATGTGATATTATTAGGAGGTAGGGCCTTTGGGAAGTGATTGGGTCATGAGGGTGGAACTCTCAGGAAAGGGATTAGTGCCTTTATAAAAGAGACCCCAGAAAGCTCTCTTGCCGTATTTCTATTGTGTGAAGACACCACGAGAAGTCAGCAGTCTGCAACTCAGAAGAGGGCTCTCAGCTGAGGCTGACCCCAAGGGCATGCCAATCTCAGATTTCCAGCTTCCAGAATGGGGGAGAAATTAATTTCTGCTGTTTATAAGCCACCCAGTCCTTAGTACTTCATTGTAGCGGCATAAAAACACAAGATTCAAACTTCGCACGTTGAGATCCTAAGCCCTCTCTCTTCAGCCCAGCCTTATCCCCGGGACTCTGATGGCAGAAATAGTAGTAGCAGCAATCATAACCGTAACAGAATAGCAAAACTTTCTTGTGATTATATATGCCTCAGGTCCTCTTCTAAGTGCTTCTCCCACGTTCACTTTCACAGCATGCTCTTCGAGGGTGACACAATTCCTATCACTTACAGGTGAGCAAATGGAGACACAGAGAGGGGGCTAAATGGCAGAATCTAGGTTCAAATCCTCTCCATGTGGCTCCAGGTCTGATGCATGACCACAATGCCCCCGCCTGTGTAACTCGGCTCCATGGATCTTAGACTTTCTGTCAGCTCAGTTCAGTTGCTCAGTCATGTCCGACTCTTTGCGACCTCATGGATTGCAACATACCAGGCTTCCCTGTCCATCACAAACTCCCAGAGTTTGCTCAAACTCACATTCATCGAGTTGGTGATACCATCCAAACATCTCGTCCTCTGTCGTCCCCTTCTCCTCCTGCCTTCAATCTTTCCCAGCATCAGGGTCTTTTCCAATGAGTCAGTTCTTCGCATCAGGTGGCCAGAGTATTGGAGCCTCAACTTCAGCATCAGTCCTTCCAAAGAATATTCAGGACTGATTTTCTTTAGGATTTACTGGTTTGATCTCCTTGCAGTCCAAGGGACTCTCAAGAGTCTTCTCCAATACCACAGTTCAAAACCATCAATTCTTCAGTGCTCAGCTTTCTTTAAGGTCCAGCTCTCCCATCCATACATGACTAATGGAAAAACCATAGCTTTGACTAGATAGAACTTTGTTGGCAAAGTAATGTCTCTGCTTTTTAATATGCTGTCTAGGTTGGTCGTAGCTTCTCGTCCAAGGAGCAAGCACCTTTCAATTTCATGGCGGCAGTCACCATCTGCAGTGATTTTGGAGCCCAAGAAAATGAAGTCTCTCACTGTTTCCATTGCTTTCCAATCCATTTGCCATGAAGTGATGGGACTGGATGCCATGATCTTAGTTTTTTGAATGTTGAGTTTTAAGCCAATTTTTTCACTCTCCTCTTTCACTTTCATCAAGAGGCTCTGTAGTTCTTTTTTGCTTTTTTGCCATAAGGGCAGTGTCGTCTGCATATCTGAGGTTATTGATATTTCTCCCAGCAATCTTGATTCCAGCTTGTGCTTCTATGATACACCCTCAATTCTCCTTGCGGGCTTTTCCCCTGGTCCTCTCTCTCCCAGGAAAGCCCTTCTCTCTCTTAGAAAACCCCCTGTCTTTTACAGAACCACCCGCTATAGAAAAAGAGTGAAGTCTGGACTCAGTTCTGTGTTCAAGTCCCAGTTTCCAGATGTCAAACCCCTTCTTCTCTCTGACTCTCAGTTCCCCCTTCGCTACAAGGGGAATATTACTGTCCTCCTCCTAGGGCCTGTCTGAGTATGATGTGAGGATAACATATGTGAGTGTGCTTTGCAAACTCTGAGCCCTATGCAAATGTAATGGAATTTTTACCTCATGTTTCCCAAGGTAAGAGTATTTCTGTACAGCTTGTACTTCATTATAATAACATTTGATTATATATTCCCTTGGGCACATGATTTCATCCTTCTAAACTTCAGCTGCCTCATCTATGAAATGGGCATAAATATCTTCAGCTCTATTGGATGATTGTGGGAATTAAATACAACAGTGTTTCTAAAGGATCAGACACACAAGAATGTGCAATGTTTGTCTCCCAAACCTTGACTTTTCTCCAGCTGTTGGCGCTAAATTGTTTTTGTCTCTAACTAGAAGAAGGCTGTCCAAAATCATCCCTTCTCTTTCTCTCCACAATTTCTTTTTTTTTTTGGTAACTAAAGGAAAGGCACCTGTCTCTTTGGAGCTTCTGATTTAATTCAGCATCAACATTGGAATGTTTATTTACCAAAGAAAAATACTTTCCATTCTCCTTTTGACCATGTTGCCCACATGCTTCGCCACTGGCTGCCCAAAGCCCATTCTGAAGCAAGAGCATTTTGTGAGCACAGCCGCGCGCTGTGACCCTCCAAGTGCTTGTTCAGCTGAAATCACTCGTGTCTGGCACAGACCTTCTCTTTTCATTTTGGCAGAACTTCAGGGAGTGAAAAGCTGGGTTAGTGTTAGGGCTGGGATTAGAAATTGAGACTCAACAGATCATACTGTTAACACTTCTCCTCTTTGCTAACTTTATGAAGTTCGAGAAAAGCTTTCTGGGGAACGCGACACCAGCTTATTTGCCAAAAGCTGACATGGGCCAAGGAAGATGTAGTCAGCATTTGGAATCTCCTTGCCTTAGAATGTAACAGCCAAGGAGGGAAGAAGGATGCTGGGGAGCTGGGAGCCGGGGGCTGAGGCGGTAGGTGTGTGGAAAGGAATTGGAAGGATTCAGGATGCTGAGCGGGCTTGGCTCCTTGTGATTCCACCCCCACAACACAACATCTCTTAAGCCATTCCTTCCTCTCCTTCTCTAGCACAGCCCCTGTCCTGGTCCTCATCACCCTTACCAGCAACAGTGGTACTTTCTAATCCACCTCCTTGTCCCTCTTGTTCACCCTAAACATGGCTGCCAGTTTTTATTCCTCTGCTTAAAAACATTCAAGGCTCCCCAGTGCTTATTAAACAAAACCTCACTTTAAGGTGAATCCTCAAGCTCCCCTCTACCCCCGCCTTCAATCAGGCCCCAAACTATCCCCTGACCTCACCTCACCCGTCATCCTCCACAGAGCTAGGTAGACATGTGGTTATCCACTGACTTGCCAGTACTGTACCTTCCAACCTTTGAGCTTTTCCCCAGGCTGGTCCTTCTGCCTGGATGGCTCAATCCTAGTTCCCACCTTTACCTGGATTCCTCTGCAGGCTCCAAGACTCAGTTCAAGGATGGCTCCTTCTACAAAGCCCGTCTCAGCTTCTCCAGACAGAGCTGACACCACCTTCTCTCTGCTCCATAGGACAGTGTACCACACTTGTTCATGGGTGCCACTGGGGGACCTTGGAACTGGACTAGACCTCGTCTATGTCTCCCCCACCCTCACCTAGTGCTTGTTCGGCTTATACTCTGTTACTTGGATTTAAGAAAGCTGATGGGACAAACTCCCATGATGCCAAGGAGAAGCCAGAGAAACACAATGAGATTTTGGCTGTGTCAGGCTCATGGGTTCTGCCTGTCCTAATCTCCAGAGCAGTGCGGTGTGCTAGGGAAATGCTTCTCATTTACTCTGGGTTACTTCTCCCTGAAAACATGTCTCCAAGACAGTATCCCAACTGGCAACTACTCCAGCCCAGTTAAGCTCCTGGAGGTGATCCCAGTATGCGGCAGACGCTGTGTTGGACTCCAGGGACACACAAGTGAGTGTGATTCTGTGCCCGCCATGGCGGTCTTCACAGATAGCTGCAGCTAAGTCGCTTCAGTCGTGTCCGACTCTGTGCAACCCCAGAGACGGCAGCCCACCAGGCTCCACAGTCCCTGGGACTCTCCAGGCAAGAACACTGGAGTGGGTTGCCATTTCCTTCTCCAACGCATGAAAGTAAAAAGTGAAAGTGAAGTCTCTCAGTTGTGTCTTACTCTTAGTGACCCCGTGGACTGCAGCCTACCAGGCTCCTCCGTCCATGGGATTTTCCAGGCAAGAGTACTGGAGTGGGGTGCTGTTGCCTTCTCCACCTCACAGATAGACACACACATAATTTCAAGATAAGACAGAAGCTTGATGGGATGCTCAGTCCAGTCTGGGAGTATCAGGGTATGCTTCTTAAAGGAGATGATACTGGACTGAACATTAAAGAATGTACAGGAGTTCAGCAGGCAAAGACAGTGAGTCTAAACAACACAGCCTCAAGCTACCATGAGCATTCAGGACTGAAGGTTTATGGTGGGGTGGGGAAGAGGGTGAGAGGCAGAGAGGGATAGTGATAGAGAAGATGATGGCATTTGAGCTGGACTTAAAAAGATGAGAGTTTTGGATGTATAGAGATCTGAATAGGATAGAGGCTGAAGGACAATCTGGGCAGAGGAACAGCTTGGGCCAAAGCATGGAGCACTGATGTAACTTGCTTTAAGTGGTCAACTCCAAGAAAGTTATCACTGGAAAAGACAAAGGCTCTAATTTGAAAACATACATGCACCCCAATGTTCACAAAAGCATTATTTACAGTAGCCAAGACATAGAAGGAAACTAAGAGTCTATAAACAGTTGAATGGAAAAAGAAAATGTGGTGTGTGTGTGTGTGTGTGTGTGTAATAGAATATTACTCAGCCATAAAAAGAAAGAAATAATGCCATTTGCAGCAACATGGATGGACCTAGAGATTATTATACTAAGTGAAGTTAGTCAGACAGAGGAAGACAGATATTATAAGATATCATTTATGTGGAATCTAACAAATAGCACAAATGAACTTACTGGGTGGAGAGCAGATATGGGCTTCCCCAGTGACTCAGCAGTAAAGAATCTGTTTGCAGTGCCAGAGATGCGGGAGATGTGGCTTCAATCCCTGAGTTGGGAAGATCCCCCGGAGGAAGGCATGGCAACCCGTTCCAGTATTCTTGCCTGGAGAATTCCATGGAGAGAGGAGCCTGGCAGGCTACAGTCCATAGGGTCACAAAGAGTTGGACATGACTGAAGTGACTCAGCACAAATGCAGATATATTATATATATATATACTTTACATTATATTCATCTTCATTATGTACAAGAGGCTAAATAAATTTGTCATAACTTATTTAACCAATCTGCTATTATTAGACACTTTGGTTGTTTTCAGTTTTTTCTATGATAAACATCTCTGGGTATGAAGTACCTTCGCCCACATTTTGAGTTTTTTGCTTGGAATAAATTTCCGGAAGTGGAATTATAGGGTCACAGGATACAAACTCTTTTATGGTTCTTAATACATTTTGCCAAATTTCTTTTAAAAGATTTGTACCGATTTACACTGCCACCAGCAATGTGTGAGGGTGCCAGTTTTTCCACATCTTTGGCAGCTTTGGGCATTTTAATTAAAAAAAATTTTTTTTTGCCAGTTTAATAGGGGAAGAACTTTACGTTGCTTTAATTTGCATTTTTATTACTTTACCTAACATTACTCAATAAATGTTTCCCATGTTGCTTCAATGGTCTTAATAAGCTCTTTTATGATCACAAAACCTTTTGATGGTTGGGGTGTGATGACTGAATATAAGAGTAGGGCATTCCAGTTTAGTGACCACCATGAGCCAGAGCAGAAGGTTAGGAAAGCTCCCACATAGGGGGTCAGGAGTTAAACTCATTGTTTCCAACATTCTTCCTTCTGGGGTCTTCATCTTGGTGAATAGCGCCACCAGCCGTCATGTCATTCAAGCCAAAGCCTGAGAGCCTGTTGACTCTCCCTGTGTTTACTGAACCAAACTTGGGTCCCCTCTCCTGTGGGCAGTCAAGCCGATCTACTGACCCCAAGATGTAGCGAAGGAAAGTGCAGCGTTCACTGCAGGGCACCGAGAAAGAAGTCCAGGGGAGCTAGTGCTCAAAACACTCAAAACTCTCGAACTGATTTTAGCAAAGCATGTTTAAAGGCAAGATGAGAGAGGGCTCAGTGATCAGCTTCTGCGTAAGTATCGGATTGGCTGATGGTGAGGTGACAGGGTGGTGTCACAGGGGTTAACATTATCAATCCTCAGGTCCCTGTAGGCTTGAGGGTTTGTGCTCATGGTCATCGAATAGTTACTGTCTTTCTTTTGGTGGGGTTATTTGAAGCTATAAAACAACTCAGGAAATGTATATCAGATACTGTTATCTAGGTACCTCAGAGAGGAGCTAAAGCAGAGGATATGGCTGAGGGATTTCCACCCCCCGCCCCCGCCCCAAGGCCCCATGGGGTACTGCTCAGTTTTACTTGCCCTTCACCACCTGCATTCACTCAATAACCAAGTCCTCTAAATCGCTCTTGAAGCACTACTGCTATAGATACTGAGTTCAGGTCATATCATCTCTATCCGAAACAACTGCAGAAGCCTCCTGATTGATCTTGTTTCCCTCTAAACCATGTTCCACATTGCAGGCAAAACTATCTTTCTTACACCCAAATATGACTCGTGTGTTAACAATTCCTGTTACTTTTGATGAAGTCCCCAAATTATGATTCTTAAAACTATTTTGCAGGATTCCCAAGTGGCACTAGAGGTAAAGAACCCTCCTGCCAATGCAGGAGACATAAGAGACGTGGATTCAATCCCTAGGTCGGGGAGATTTCCTGGAGGAGGGCATGGCAACCCACTCTAGTATTCTTGCCTGGAGAATCCCATGGGCAGAGGAGCCCGGTGGGCTGTAGTCCATGGGGTCTCTAAGAGTCAGACACGACTGAGCAACTTCACTTTCACTTTTCACTTTCATGCCTTGGAGAGGGAAATGGCAATCCACTCCAGTGTTCTTACCATCCCTGGGACAGGGACGGTGGAGCCTGGTGGGCTGCTGTCTATGGGGTTGCACAGAGTCAGACACAACTAAAGTGACTTAGCAGTAGCAGCAGCAGCAGAAACTGTTATGGAAATTTGATAGAGTAATTTTATGTTTGGTCTTCCCTTGGTTTGGCATCTAATCATAAAAAATTGTATTTTGTTAGTCTTTTAAAAATTTCACTTATTAATTGAATTTATTGTGTTTTGAAATTACTGGCCTACAATATGGGACCTATCTATTAATTGAATTTATTGTATTTTAAAATTACTGGCCTACAATGTGGTGAATTGGAAATTTAAAAATAAAAGCCCTTTGACTACAGACTGTGGACTTAAATTCTCTTAGAAAAGTTCAGTCTGAAACAATCTTCCCGTAAGTTTGTAAATGAACTTTCTGGAGTAAAGAAATATCTGCATGCCCAGCTGGGAGAGTATGTTTCAAAGATGGAAGAAAAATCACAAAGAAGAAGAAATCACAACTTTGATTTGTATCTTAACTTCGTGATTTTCATAGAGAAACTGTTTAAAAATAGGAAGTTCTGGCTTTTACCATCAAGTCAAGTTGTAACAGTCCTGGATATATTGAACAGGATGGTAACTTGGAACGCTTAAGAACGGGAATTGGTTTCAAGCAATTCCTCATTTTCCTGGT
This sequence comes from Antilocapra americana, assembly GCA_007570785.1. NCBI lineage: Eukaryota > Metazoa > Chordata > Mammalia > Artiodactyla > Antilocapridae > Antilocapra > Antilocapra americana. The sequence goes on from ML664161.1 coordinate 22,114,389, forward strand.
CTATAAGATGAGGAGGTGGGATGAAAAAACACCTTTAGTGTTTCAGCTCTAAGACCATATGCTTTCATGAGTCTATGCTTGACTATTTGCTAATAAAAGTAACCACTGGTATGTGACATGGAGTAACAAGAGGGCTTGATGAAAGAAGCAGATGGGTAGTAGTTATTTAATCTTCATTGACTGTCTACAAATTCAACACCTTTTTAATGGAAGAAACTGCCAAGGCATTTAAGAGACCTGGGTTCTCAACTACTAACTAGCTGTGTGACTGAGGACCAGGTGGTTTCACTTACTTGTACCCTCTGCTTTGTAATGAGGAGACTGGACTATAGCCAGCATTCCTAAAGTGTCAAGAGGTCTCCCAGGGGTACAGAGGAGAAGGAGCCAAGCACATTGTGTACTTCTTGGGGTTTTCCCCACTCTCGCCCAGAAGAGCTCCTGTTTAGAGATCAGGTCTTTGGGTAAGACTTTGTTAGAAAAATATTTCACTGCTCTAAAGAGTTTGGAAAACAATCAGGTGATACAGTTGCTACTGTCTCTTTCAGTTTTCTGTCTGCCTATAGTCATTGTACCATTTAGTGGCCAATGCCTGACTTGCTGTCATAATGTCTAGGTGGAGGGACCGAAAACTGCAATGCATAGCAGGCAAGCTATGGAAATGAAAGAAGGCTTAATGTCAGCTCAGTAGGGAGCCATGAGGAGTATGGTGAGCTGGAAAGTGCATGCCTTGTCTAAATGAAACCTCAGAAATTCAGCTCCTTCCCACTGTTGCCTTGTGGGGATGTAGGCACCTCTCTAAGCATCCAATACATATTCTGGGAGCTAAATGTGACTCATGTGCCTCCACATTGTGGCTAACTGGAATTTCCTAGAATTTTTTTTAATACTTATTTTTATTTATTTATTTGGCTGTGCCAGGTCTTTGTTGCAGCATGCAGGAATCTTTCAGTTGCATCATGCAAACTCCTAGTTACAACACGTGGGATCTGGTTCCCTGACCAGGTATTGAACCCACGCTCCGTGCACTGGGAGTGTGGAGTCTTAGTCACTGGACCACCAGGGAAGTTCCTCCTAGAATTTTTTTTACGCTAAATAGTGGCACATATGAACAATCAGTCTGGTAGGCCTAATTATCTTCCCAATTGTTTGGCACTGTATTTGGCACTTGGTCACCAGACTATGGATGTTAGCTATCATTATTATCAACATCATCATTATTACCTAATAATGATGTAGCAGACTTGGATCTGTTAATAATTGCAATTGAATTTTAACATAATTATACAATTTTGTGCTATTCAAGCTTAATTCCTTTAAACGCCGTATCATGAAACTGCAGTGTTTTGGAGAATTACTGACAAGAAGAAAAAGGAAATAAATGATGCTTCTCTGTGAACTTGAGTCCTGTCCAAGGTGGGTTCTATGCTACCCTGCCAAGTGTGGGCCCTTCAACCTCATCAAGGCTCACAGTGAAGTGTGTGGGTGTCCAGCACTACTGCACCTGGACGTATGTGCCCTGTGTGTGTCTGAAAGTCAGACCTATTCCAGTGAGGATGCAACCACAGTCACACTCAGAGAGCCCAGATTGTTGACTTCTTTATCAGTTCCACAATTACTGTAGCGTTAAAGGAAGCGATCATCTCTATAGAAATAGGCCCATTCCTTAATTTTTTTTTTCCAAAAATGTCTTGGATTGTTTATCAACTTATTTTTCCATATGAGCTTGCCTGCTCATGTGGAATAGATATGTCTAGAGGCTGTTTTCAGGTAGCACAGTGAAACCTTGCCCAGGAAATTGGGGTTCTATCTCAAAAAAAAAAATACATTATAAAACAAAACACAGAAGAAAAAAATTTTTAAATGCTCAGTTCTACCAGCCTAACAAAATGATTGTCATTTCTCTGCATTCTCCCTCATGCATATTTGTACATTGTTAAGTAAATTAGATAATCATGACTTTATTGAATTTGTTGGCGGCTGGTGAAGGGGTAGGTGGTTACAAAAATATAGGATGTATAGGATATAGTTTTTACCCTCGAAGGGAGGGAGGTGGAGAGGTAAGAATCTTAAAATGGAATAAATCAAGCAGGGGATGACAAGAGTGGGAGGTGGCTAAGGAAAAAAGAAACATAAAAGAGAAGGACGCATTAACTCTGACTATGAAATTATCTGTCTGAATGTTCCCTAAACCATTTTGAAACTTGTTTTAGCTGAGGGTTTTTCCATTGTGATTTTTTTTTATTTAAAAAAATTTGTATTGGGGTATAATTGTTTTACCATGTTGCATTCATTTCTGCTGTGCAATGAAGTGAGCCAGCTGTGTGTATTCATATATCCCTCCCCTCTTGGACCTCCCTCCCAGGTGAGGTTTTTAATGCTGGAGTCCTAGCTGGGCCTGGAGGCTAGAGTTATATTTATTATTATGTACAACGTTGCGTTTTTCTTTTATTAAATTTTATATTAAGAAGTAAACCATTTCTCATGACAGAGCCTTTATAATTATTTTTTGTACTCTACTAAAACATCCCTCTTGTATTAGGTATGTATGCTATATCCAGTTTGCCCCTAATGTAAATAACAGTGACAGTAATATGTGATAACAATATAAGTAACAGTGACAAACATCTTTATACATACAGCTTTTCTCCTTCATTACAATTATTTTCTTAGGATTAATTCTGTGGAATTGAGAATGAATCTTGGTTTAAAAATATGATATTTGGGGGGAGGGCACACTACACAGCAGGTGGGATCTTAGTTCCCTGATCAGGGATCGAACCCAAGCCCCTTTCACTGGAAGCATAGAGTCTTAACCACTGGACCACCAGGGAAGTCCCTTAAAATATAATTATTTTGACTTGTGTCACATTGTCCACTGTCTTCCTAGAGGTTTGCATACAAGGTTTGCATACATTTATGTTGCTATTGGATGAAGTGAAATTTCAGTTTTTCTGTAGACTTCTGTGAAACGGATTTTATTCATTTTTGTTCTAATTGTTTTGATTTTTGTGTCTTTGAAGACTATTAAAGGATCTTTAAAAACTCTTGTTTATTACTTTTGCTGTTATTGTGTTAATTACCTACTTTGGTCTGTTCTCATTTGTCTAATGGGGTTGAGGTGATGTTCTTATATATATTTTACCCATTTTTACACAGTGTAAATGATAGCTCTTGGAGAATTATTTTTACAAATGGTTACACTGGCCAGCTGTTTTCCTTTTTAAATTTTAGTTTAACTGAGTTTGTGCCAAATTTACCCATGTACTTTGTTTCCATTTCATTCTGGTACCTACCAAGCTGTACTGCAATTACTGGTTTATACGTCACTCATACGTCACTCTTCTGTTGATCCGCGAGTTCCTTTCTATACCCCCAACACCTTACACAGGATTTATTATATGATATTTGCTCAAAATTGTTTGTTGAGGTTTGGAAGAAAAAGAATGCTTGAGTGAAGGAGTTAAGTGAGGGAATGCTCTGTAGTGATACTGTCCTTTTGAATTTCTAGAATTAGAAGGAGTCCCAAGTCTTTCTCCTTCAGTCAGGAAGGCAGCAGGAGACCTCTGGCTGACCCAGTGCGGAGGCCTATATGTTGGAATTCAGGTTTTCCACTTTTCCTTGGGGCCTTACCCAAGACTCCGGTCCTACGTGGTGAGTCCCTGGGGGTCTGGTTGGGGAGCTGCTTTCCTTTGGCATCACTTTCTGGGCAAAACGTTCCAGTGTTTGGATTTTATTAGCCAATAAAATTAAGGGAAAAAAGCTGGAAAAAAATCACAGCACACTGTTGCTACTCTTATGAATGAATCACATAACTTGCAGCTAGACTATTAATGTCTAAATGGATTTTCTGTGCTCTAAGCCAAAACATATTTCATAAAGTTACACAGAGGTGGACAGAATCCCAGTTAATAAAAACAGTCTTGAGTGAAAGATGCATGGTCTGATGGAAGGGGAGGTGATGGATGTTGGGCTGCTGGGATTGTTATATTTAACTATGATTTTATTTATTTTTAAAGAAAAATAAAACATTTTATTAAATAATTGAACTTCAACATTATTACCAAACCCTAACCAGTAAAGGGAATTTATTGAGTGTTTGGAGATACAAATATGCTGATGGAATTTTATGAGGCATTTTGAATAATTTTCAATATTGTATTATCAACCAGTTTAATTCAATCCTAGTTTGTCTCTAGTCATAGTACGAAAGTTTCTTTTCCATCCACATTTATTTGTTGATGTAATATCCCTTCCAGAATTGATGCAAAGTCCTAGACGTTTGGTCAATACTTGAAAACAAAATAAATAACTCTACAGATTCTGACAGCTATGGATACCTTAGCTCAAAGAATTATTTCTGTGATCCTTTCCCGCCACAATATTTTGTGATGATATATTTCAGAGTTTAATTTCTTCAGAGCCTCCATCATAGCCAGAGGAGAAGAGAAAAAATGCAAGTCATTGTTCTGAAAGCTTAAAAAACCCAGGACTTTGATCTGAAAAAGGTAACTTTTCATTCTATTTTTAGAAGTCTTCCCTGCTCCAACAAATCTCATTATTGGTGATCCCTGGCTGCTGGCTAGTGGCTGGATTTCAGCTGAAATTGCAACCACCTCTTCCAACAAGATTATTTGTAACAATGGCTAGGAAATTTGTGGCATGGACACAGACTGCTTCGCCAAAGTAGTTACAACCTACGTATAACATACATCATTTTCCTTTTCTCATATGTGTAGTCCCGATACAATGTAGAAAAGTGAAAAATATGAAAAACAAGTTTGATGTATATGCAGAAATGTACCAGATGTGAACACTGGTTTACTTCTGGGTTGCAAAATTGAAAGTGACTTATTTATGGTTTGTTTGGTTGTATTTTTTCCTGCAATAAGCCTGTACTTATTAATAGTAAGGAGAAAAGAAGTTATTTTTCCTTTTTTTTTAATTTTGGAAAGTTTTTAACAGATATAAAAACAGCAAAACTAGATTAGTAAACCTAGACCATTACTTAGACTTGTGCACTGGGTTTCAGACTTGCTCTGGACCCGTGAGCCACTTTTTCCCTTCCTCTTTCTCCTTTTTGGACTGGAACTATCCATACCAGGCCTGTCCTGGCCCACCGTTGTGTTTTAGAAGGACATGCTTGTTTTCTGGTTTCATGGGTTCACAGATAGAGAGGAATTTTGCTCCAGGAGGTACAATATCCATAAGTTGTAAATGATTAAGATGATGAAATTTTTGAATTGATGATTTTTAGATGAGATTTTAGACTTAGAGTTAATGCTGGAATGACTTTGTGGGGTGCTGGGATCAGGTGAATATATTTTGTACATGGGACAGATATGAATTTTAGGGGGCCAGAGGACAGATTATCCTGGATTGGCTAGTGTCCCCCAAAATTCATGTCTTTCCTGGAATTTCAGAATTTGAACTTATTTGAAAATAAGGTTTTTGCATATACAGTTAAAATACAGTTAAAATATAAGTTAAGATAAGCTTATGTTGGAGTAGGGTGGGCCCATAATCCAATATAACTGCTGTCCTTATAAGAAAAGATGAACACAGAGACACACAGGGAAAAGACCATGTAACAAAGGAAGCAGAGATTGGAGAGATGTGTTTAGAAGCCAAAGAATGCCAAACACCAGACACCAGAAGACACCAAAGTCACAAAATGGGTTCTCCTCCAGAGCCTGTAAAGGGCTTCCCTGGTGACTCAGAAGGTAAAGAACCCACCTCCAGTTTTTAATTATTTTTTGGTTACATTGCACAGCATGCAGGAAGTTGGTTCCCCAACCAGGAATCGAGCCCATACTCCCTGCCATGGAAGCCCAGAATCTTTACCACTGAACCACCAGGGAAGTCCCCAGGTTTTTTTTTTTTTGATCACACTGTGCCATGAGGAAGAGTTCCCCTACCAGAGATCCAACCCGTGCCCACCACAGTAAAAGCTCCAAGTCTTTACCACTGGGCTGCAAGGGAAGATCCCTCCTCTCCCCCAACTCCACTATTCTTGCTTGGAGAATCCCAGACAGAGGAGCATGGCAGGTTACAGTTCACAGGGTTGCAAAGAGCTGGATGTGACTGAGCAACTAACCATGCATGCATTAGAGACATTAGAAAGAGCATGCCTCTGCCCACACCTTGACATCACACTTCTAGCATTCAGAACAGACAATGAATGTCTGTTGTTTTAGGCTATGTGGTTTGTGGTGCTTTGTTACAGCAACTCCAATAAACGAATACAACTCAGATATGTGTTACTGTATTGGGATATTATTCACATTATAAAATATATATAGAAACAGGTATTTTAAATGTGTAAAAATAAACAAATATTTAAAATATAATTTTATCTTGCTTATTGCATGCAAAGAGTTTGAGAGCAACAATATTGAGTATTTTCTGTTTGAAAATTAATTTATTTTGGAATGATTTTACAGAAAAATTGCCAAGATGGTGCACAGAGTTCTCCAGAATCTTGCCTGGTGTGGGCCAGGTAGGAAGCACAGTGCCTCCCAGATCAACAGGCAGCTTGACACCTCAAAGCACTGACCTTGGAGTAAGAGACCAATGTGATTGGTTAATGCTGCTGTCCACCATCCTCCTGCCTCAGTTTCCTCATCTGAAAACAGAGATGATAATACTTCCCTCATAAAGTTGTTCAGATGAAGTAAATCCTAGCTTGTCCATGCACAGCTTCCTCTTCTGTGAAGTGGGGCGAGTCATACCCTCCCTAGAAGGTTACAACGGGGTGTGAAACTGGTCAACTCTAGGCTACCAGGTCTTTGTTCTTCCCTTTCTTTACCCCTCAGACATGTTTTCTCCGCGCTTCCTTTAACAGGGTACTTGGTTACAGCTGCAAACATGCCAAAAGGAAGATCAAATAACGGCATGGTCTGTTAGGACGTGCAACGAAAACTCGCTCTGAAATTTAACAGTCTGTGGCACTATCAGTATTGAGGTGCGTGCATGTAGGGGCGTGGGTGCGGTGGGGTGGGGGGAGAATAGCGCCCCTTTAAGGACCTTCCAGTCTTGAGATTCTTTGTACCAAGATAAGTCAAAAATCTAGGCTTGATGCTTTTGTGCTGGGAGTAGTCCTCAGCTCTGTCTGGAAAATTCCAGGAGGAGGCTTCTTCAGTACACATGTCTGAGAAGAGCTGATTTGTTCTAAAAGGAGCAAGTGCGTGGGCTGCTACGCAAGGCTGCTTCTCGGCGCCTCCCCTCGCCCCCACTTCTGTCAGCGCCAGCCTTGCTTTCAGCTGAGGAACCTCTGCCATCCCTGTTCCTTTGCCCCTGAGACTCCCTCAGGGGAAGGGCACACTCCCCAGTGTCTGGACTTCAGCCCTTTTCTCCTTTTCCATAATGACTAAGATCACAGAATACTCTTTAGAGCAGGTTGTTCTCAATCCTGATTATACTTTAGAATCTCTTGGTGGAGCTTTTAAAGCATACACACTCCTAGGTCACACCATCAGAGAGGCTGGGGAGAGCCAAGACATTGATATTTGAAAAAAAAAAAAAAGTCTCCCCTGGTGAGTCTAAAGTCCAGCCAGGATTGAGAACCATGTTTCAGACCATTGCTTACTGAAGGCAGAGGTCTTGTTTCTCTTGTTTACCTCTGTATCCCCTAGCAACACAAATATTTGTTGAAAGAAAAATTAAACTTACTCCATGGAGTCCTGGGCAGTCTGTTGGATGCCACTGACGGTTGGGGAGATGAGGGCCAATTTACTGGGCACCAGGTCCTCATTTTTATTGTTAATTTTTAAATATATACTTCTAGGTAGGATATGGAAGCTTGTTATATACTGATCAAGTCTGGTTATCTTAGACAAATGTGTACTGTGGTCAGTTGTGCCTACTCTTTGTGACTCCATGGACTTTAGCCCCCAAGGTTCTTCTGTCCATGGAATTTTCCAGGCAAGAATATTGGAGTGGGTTGCCACACAAAAGAACAGGGAAAATTTCTCCTGATGCAGCAAGATGGCCTAAGAACAAGTATTCTCATGATAAAATTCCAACACATATTCATTAAGAGGAATAATTTAATTATACATTTATGGAGTTCTGTACAATACTAGAGCCATTTTTCCTACTAGACTTTATTTTTTAGAACAGTTTTATATTTACAGAAAAGTTGTTAAGACAGTACAGAGTTTCCCACATACCCTGTACCCAGTTTTCCCCTTCTATTAATTTCTTACATAAGTATATTTGCTATAATTGGTGAGCCAGTATTGCTACATTAACTGAAGTTCATACTTTATTCAGATTTCCTTAGTTCTGATCTAATGTCTTTTTCTGTTTCAGGATCCCAACCAGGACACCACATTGCATTAGTTGTCATGTATCCTTAACACTCTCCGTGGTTGTGACAGTTTCCCGAATTTTTGTTCTTTTGAAGACTTTGACCAGTACTTTGAGGAGTACTGGTCAGCTCTTCTAGGATGCCCTTCTATTGGAATTAGTTGTTTCCCTCATGGTTAGATTGGGGTTATGAGTTTGAGGGACAAAAACCGCAGAGGAAAAGTGCTGTTCTCCTCATGTCGTATCTAGGATATGTACTGTCAACATTGCTTATCACTGTTGATGCCAACCTTGATCATCTGGCTGTAGGAGTGTTTGTCACCTTTCTCCACTGTACTCTTCCCAACACTTCCCTTTCCTACTGTAGTCTTTGGAAAGGAATTCCTATCAGGAGCTCACCCTTAAGGGATGGGGAGTTAGGTAACTTTGCTTCAGGGAGTGATAACTACATAAATTATTTGGAATTCTTCGACTTAGAAGATTTTTCTCTCCTTTCCACCTTCCTTTTTTCCTCCCAACTCCTTTTCTCCTTTCCCTCCCCCCTCCCTTCTTTACTACTTATTCAACCATTTATTTATATCAGTATGGACTCTGGATATTTATACTTTGGGTTATAATCCTATATTTTTAGTTTTTTTTTGTTTGTTTTTTTACTTTTTTGGCCATGCCCCAAGACATATGGGATCTTACTTAGTTCCCCAACCAGCGATTGAACCCATATCCCCTGCGTTGGAAGCACAGAGTCTTAACCACTGGACTGCCAGGGAAGTCCTATATAATCCAACACTTCTTTATTTTTATTTTTTTTGGGTTCAATGTTCAGTTTCCTTTAATGACCCCCATTCTCCCCGAAGGGCAGGTGCAGGCGGCTGGGCGATGACAAGAGGCGTTCACTTGAAGACCTTGCCCTGATTGAAAGCTTTGCCCACATGTTGGAAGGCCCCGTCCCAGGAGAAGTATTCTCGAACCAGCGTCTGGGTCTCCTCACTGCCAGGATCCAGTTTCCGCCATGTGTATGACTCGTAGTCCACCTGCCAATCTGGACTCAGCGGAAAAGCAAGCTCCTGGCCTCGGAAGACCCAGACCCCAGAAATGGAGCTGCTATTGTTGGTTCCAAAGAGAATGACACTGGCAAAGGCATTCTTCCTCAGTTTGTCCAATCGCTGGAACATTCCAGTGATGAGGTTGCAGCTCATGAAGGTCTGGGTGAGCTCTTCAGGGAAGCGATACTCAGAGTACCACAGGGACCAGCCATCCTTATCAAAGTGATCCCAAAAGTATGGCAGCGCCACAGAAAGCATATCCTCGTTGGAGTACTTGCGCTTAAATTCATCCAACACAAAGGTACTCTTGGGCAGATGGGCAAAGGGATCCTTGGCCTTCGGCTCTGTAGCCAGCGCCTGCTCACATTCATCCAGCTCCTCCTCAGGAGCGGGGGCGGCCGCCTTCTTCTCCTCTTTGCCCTCCTTCCGCTCAGCCTGGGGCTTTGGCTTCTCTTCTCGAGAACCTTTCTCCTTCCGTGGGGTGTCCTTTTTAGGCTGGCTCTCTGCAAACTTTTTGGCATCAAATTGGGCCATTTTCTCACAGAGTTTCACCTCTCCCAAGACAGCCCGGAACTGGGGCTGATTAATGCAGGTGAGGAACCAGCGGTTGGTATTAGGGAAGGCCTGGCGGAAAGAAGGCTCCAGAACCTGTTTATAAAGCCACAACAGGGTGCAGACAACTGTGATGTCAGCCAGTGTCACACGTTCGCCCACCAGAAAAGTCCTCGTCTTCAAGTGAGCGCCCAGCAGCCCCAGAATTCGCCTCACCTCCTCCTTTGCATTCTCTGTGGCCTGCTTGTTGTGGTGCATGATGCCCAAGGTAGGGAACACCCAGGTGCTGGCTGGTGGCACTATGTCACTATCAGCAAAGCTCACCCACTGCACCACCTGCGCTGCTGCCTCGGGAGTAATTCCCCGCAGCTCCTCGTTGCTCACATAGTAGGCAATGGCATTGCTCTCGAACACACAGAATCCATCATCACCCTCAAAGGCTGGAACCTTGCCAGCAGGAAATTTACGGAGAAATTCGGGGGTGCGGTTGGTTTGGCCAAAATGGAAGTGGGGTGGTGCGGAGAGCACGCGGACCTGAGCCCCGCTGTACTGTGCGGCAATGAGGGCCTTGAAGGCCCTCCAGTTTTCAGGATATGTGTACAGGGTCCCAGCCGCCATGGTGATTCCGCAGAGAAAGGGGCCACTTCTTTATTTTTGTTGCTCAAATCGTTCCAGCTTTGGCCATTGGTAGCTTTTCTGGTCAGCTCCTGTGTCCCTCTGACAGATGAACATCTTTTTTTTTTTTTTTTTTAGCATGTCTTTACTCTCTGACATAACAACATGCTACAGGCTGATTGTGCATATTTCCTGCTCCAGACTGTAGGCATTTAAAATGTGTTTGAATTGTTCTTATGTACTCAGTTTCGGATTAATGTATGTTTTTCTCAAAATAACCTAAGATTTTTTTAAAAATTAGAGAAATGTGTCAGACAGGTATGGATTTTGTGATGTTGGTCAGCTCTTAAATTTGTAACTTGTGATTTCATTCCATGGTCAAAATAAACATAATTTTTATACCTACTTCATATTCATGATTTTGTCTAGTTTTCTTTTAAAAAGTTCCCCTAATTATAAAAGTTTTAGGCCCCTGGTAAGCCCATGGTATTCCTTGACTGCCTAAGTGAGCCAAGACACTTAGGAACATAGGGCTTCAATAGTCAGGGTCAAGAAAAAGAATGACAAGCTATGTACGCGGGAAAAGCTGGCCCGTCCTGAGGGCCAGGACAGCTGACCCTTCCCTTCAACAGATTGCTGTCCAAGGCTTTCGCTAAGATAAGAGCCCCGCTTTCCAATAATGTAACTTAAATTGTTTATTTGTTATTATACTAAGCACATGGTACTAGTGATCCATTCAGTAACCATTCAGTGATGACACCTTCTCTCTGTTAGGCATCTTGTGGGCAAAGCTGGAAATAATACGACAAAGTTTTTAAACTCCTAGGAATCTACACGGCTGAGAGCCATGTAATGATAAGATAGGTATAGGGACAATTACAAATGGAATGGGACAGGTGCTCTGGTCCATAAAAAAAACTCATTCTTTCTTGAGGGGTTGGAGAAGTCTCCAAAGAGCAAGGGATGTTTGGATTGGGTCTTAACCTTTGAGTAGAAACCTATATATAGCATCAGTTTTAATAATACAAATCTCAAAAGAGCCTAAATTTCCAACCATGGTGGATTGTTTAGACAAAGGGTGGTATATGCATTAATACAATAGAGCTCTATATAATGAGTAATAACAATAAAATTATATTTGTGAATATGAAACAGTACTCATAGTATATTACTGAGTGGGGATACATTACAAAAGCAAACTAAACAATATGAGCCCAGTTTTGTAAATTATGTTTGTGTTTGTGTGTGTACACATACATTCATGTATGTCTATATATGAAAAATTTGGGAGACTTTTTATAAATTTTAGATTATTTCAATTTTCTCCTTTTCCTTTCTAATTTCTCTATATTGCATATCCATTAAACATATAAAGAGAAAAATGTTTTTAGAAGGCTCACATTTTGCAAAACGTGTTTTTGAAAAACCATAAAACAGCAATGAAAAGAGTTTCCTTAAAATGCTGATACTTATGCATGCATGGGTGTATATATGTGTGTAAGTGTGTGTGTATGGTGTCAATATTTTTAACATTTTGTTGTCTCATATTGAATGGTATTTTCCTAATCATTGTCTCATTTAATCTTTACTACAGTCTTGGGTTAGAGGCTAGACTGACAGTATTGTGGGTGAAAGGTGTAAATATTGGTAATTGATGCTCCTAGTCTGAGTGTTATCTGTGTGCACACAGCTGGTAACTGGTTGAGCCAGAACTCACCCATAAGCCTCTTGACTACAGAAGCCAGAGCATTCTTCCCTATTATTCCAGAGATTATCCTGTGCGAGCGTGCTAAGTCGCTTCAGTTGTGTCCAACTCTTTGCGACCCCATGGACTGGAGCCCACCAGGCTCCTCTGTTCTGGGGATTCTCCAGACAAGACTACTGGAATAGGTTGCCATGCCCTCCTCCAGGGTATCTTCCCAACCCAGGGATGGAACCTGGGTCTCTTTTGTCTCCTGCACTGGAAGGTGGGTTCCTTACCCTTAGCGCCACCTGGGCTAGGGAGGCAAAAAACAGCCACATTAGTATCCCAGAGCTTTTTCCTAAATGAAAAAAGCAAGTTACAAAAGTATGATCCTATTTTAGTAAAAAACTAGAATGTTTGCATAAACACATGGAAAAAACCTGAACTAGGATATACTGTCAAGTGCAAAACACTATATGCAGTACATGTAACATGCTGCTTTTTATAGGAAGGAAGGTGTAAGATAAGAATTTATGTTTGTACTTGTATCTGCATTTGGAAGCATGGGAAGGATACACAAATGATCAAAAAGAATTCACCTAAGAGGGTGGGAGTCAGCTTCCCTGGTAGCTCAGACAGTAAAGAGTCTGCCTGCAATCAGGAGATGCAGGTTTGATCCCTGGGTCAGGAAGATCCCCTACAGAAGGTAATGGCCACCCACTCCAGTATTCTTGCCTGGAAAATTCCATGGACAGAGTGAGCCTGGTGGGCTATAGTCCATAAGACTGATGACTAACACTTCAAGAGGGTGGGAGTGCACAGAAACATGATAGATGGAGGTAGGTAAGGGACAACACTTCTTAAGGAATATCTTTTTAATACCACTTTGATTTTGAACTATTCAAAAAACTAAAAAAAGATTCTAATAAACAAACCAAAACACTTATTTTTTTGAGTGGTGGAGAAACAGGTATTTCCTTTTCTTGGTACATCTGTATTTTATATGTGTAAGAAAAGGAGTTACTTTTAAAAGTTTTTTCTAAATTTATTAAAAGTCTTGGTACCCTTGGTTACAAGAGGAATTGAATTTCTAAAGGATTTTGTGGAAAGGGCATTCTGTAGGATACTGTAAATGAGAGTCCTTTTTTCACCTGAAACTGTTTATGATACATTCTGAGCCTGGTGTCCTTTATAAGAAAAGCAGTAGTCCCAGAACTCCTCTGGAAGTGTGTTCAAAACAAGGCTCCACTTGAAAGATGAAATGCATATTTCCCACCAAAGGCCAGTCCTCCCCGCTCTCCACCCCTGCATGTTGATTCAGGTAATGCTTTAAAAAGAAGCCCACACCACCTACTCTCAGGGAAATGGAAGACAGTCTCATCCAAAGATACTCTTTGAGCTGTTAGCATTTTTGATTGATTGTGAAGTTAATATATTTTTAACTCAATTTAAGTGCTTCTCTCTCAAGAGACTGCTCCTCTGTTTCTGATCTGTGGTGCCTGAGTTGTAGGCAGTGAAGTTTGGCTGGGTGTTTGTGGACACGTTTTCTGGGCAAGGCAATTTGAGAAATACTGACATTTCCCCTAGCTTCCTCCTTAGGCATCTACCCAGTTTATCTCCCCATCCCTGTTGGGTATCCTGTCTCTTTCTTGGAAGACCAGACTCTGCTTTCGTCTTCACAATCTCTCTCAGATTTTTTTTCTTTCTCTTCTCCAGACTTGTCTCTGTTCCACAGCTTGGTCCTCTGCCCAGCCAGCTTCTGAACGGTGCTGTCTTCCCAAGCATAGAGGCCTCTGCTTCAAATTCGGGAAGGACCTCAGAGACCTTTTTAGTTTGTGAATCAGGAATTTACCACATCTTTGCTAGATAGTCCTCCAATGTCTTCTTAAACACCCTTAGTGACAGAGAGCTCACTAACTTTCAAATGAGTTGGCCGTCTATTGTTGGTGTCAGAAAGCTGTTTTGTAAGGAAGCTAAGAGCCGGCTTGAGGTCATTTTATTTGTTCTTTTTTTTTTCTTTTAATACCTTTTATAATAATGCATACCATATACACAGTGAGAGGTACTAATCTTAAGTGTTACAATTCCAAGATATTTGACCAGTACACACATTGACGTAACCCAACATCCCTGTCAAGATGCAGAACATAACCATCACTTAAAAAAAGTTCCCTCTGTCCTTGTCCAGTCAATTCCTCACTGCTGCTCAGATTTTTTTCAAAATGAATTCACTTGTCCTAGACTTCATATAAATGGGATCATGCAATACGTACTCTTTTGGCTTCTTTGTCTCAGTGTAATGTTTTGGAGGTTAACCCTCAGTGTTGTGTTTATAGGTAGTTTGTTCCTTTATATTGCTGAGTAGTATTCCACTGTATGAAAATTCCATATTTTTAAGATCACTAGTTTTTTATATCCGACTGAAAGCTCTGCTGCAGCTGCTGCTCAGTTGCTTTAGTCATGTCTGACTCTTTTGTTCCTCATGACAGTTAGTCTTTAAAGAGAATTGCATAATGATTCTTACACTAATAGAAATTTGTCACTAAAAATATTGCTAACTATATTTCTTGATGGTCTATGTACCAAATTTCTATTAGTGTAAGAATCATTTTGTTTGTTCTTATGTTGATTTCTGATCCAGTGAAAGGAGTGGTCTGAGAGAAGGAAGATGGGGAAAGAGGCTGTTACCCAGCCTGACCAGAGGGAGCAGGTTCGAGACTGGCACTTGTCCACAAGGCAATGGAGGGCAGTGTGAGGGGACCTGAAAAAAGCTGTGGATTTGATTTCAGGAGAAAGGGCTTCAACCCAGCTCCATCTTTCAACTGTGGGTGTGTGTTAGTCACTCAGTCGTGTCTGACTCTTTGTGACCCCAATGGACTGTAGCCCACCAGGCTCCTCTGTCCATGTGGATTCTCCAGGCCAGAATACTGAAGTGGGTAGCCTATGCCTTCTCCAGGGGATCTTCCCAACCCGGGGATCGAACAAAGGTCTCCCACACTGCAGGCAGATTCTTTACCATCTGAGCCACCAGGGAAGCCCCATCTTTCAACTACTGACCCATTTACCGGGGCAGGTCATTTGTACTCTGAACCTAGTATCTTTCATTTAGAAAATTGGACTTGTAGTAATAATGATTTCACAAGATTAATGGGAGGACTGAATGAAATAATGCATATGAAGAGGCTTTGTAACTACAAAGAGTTTTACAAACAAGGGAATAGTCACCGTCTAAGATGCTAGATGCCTAGCTTAGTGAATCTGTGAACCAGTCCATCCCAAAGAGGTTACGAAGTGGAGGGTTTGGGAACTTAGTAATATTCTGCCTGCACTTGTGTGTTATTGGCAGAATCAGCTCATAGCCACTGTTGGCCTTCTCTGAGGGGCCAGCCACATGTGATGACCAGTCAAAGACTGAAGGATGTGAGTTTCCTTCTGCTATAAAATGCTCATTTTGAAGATGGATGAGAGGGATTAGTGACCTGCCCAGTCACATAGCTCAATATTGGTGTCCTGAACCTTGACCTCAGAAGTCTGATTTCTAGGCGCAGAAACCTTTCTGGAAGGTTTGCTGACAGAGGGGCGGTCGGTGTTTTGGACAGTGCTCTTTTCGTTGCGCACATCTTCCTGGCTGCTGTAGCAAGTTTAATGTCTGTTCCCCACCCACTAAACGGCAGCAGCAGCCCCTTGTCTTACGACAATCAAAAAGGTTCCCAATCACTCGCCATGGCATCAGGGGTGTGGCACCTCCCCTGTTGACAAATTCAGGGATGTGCTAGCGCTAAATCGCCTCAGTCGTGTCCGACTCCTTGTGACACTAGGGACTGTAGCCTGCCAGGCTCCTCTGTCCATGATATTCTCAAAACATTGAATTGGGGGTTAGAAAATGATGTTTGCCACTAACTAGCTTTGTGATCTAAAGAATGTAACTTCGTGTCTCCAAGCCTCTGTTTCCACATCTAAGCAACGAGGGAACAGGTCCAGAGGTCCTCTCAAGTCTCCTCCATTCCTCCATGTTTCCAGGCTCCTGGCTTGCCTGCTCCTGAAACGCCTCCATCTGTGAGCCTTTGTGCTTAGCACTTGAAGTCATGGTTTGTATTCTTTTAGAGAAGCCCTTTTGCAGTCTACATGTATTCCACATGTACTGTTTTTCACGGTCACAACCATTGCCTTATCTTTCATTCGTTCTTTCTCTTTCTTGCTCTCATGCTCTCTCCCCCTGGCACCAACATCTTCCTGTTGGTATTTAAATATGCTCAAGTTTTTCTCCTTCAAAAAACCAAAAAAATAAAATAAAATAAAATAACCAAACCAAACAACTCCAAACTTTGATCAACTTTTCTCTCCCCTTGTTACAATCAAATCTGTTTAAGAATCACACAAATAGTACAGAGAATTCCCACATACTCTTTATCCAGATTTCCCAAATGCTTGCATTTTATAATATTTGCTTTCTCTAATATAAATGCATAAACATACGTTTATATGATATATTTTCCCTTTATTTCCTTCATTATATCTTTGACTTCTCATTTCTAATATTTTCCCCCTGTGTTCTGTAACACATGGGTTTATTCATATATATATTTTCCTGAGCTGTTGCATATAGGGTACTCCTTTACCCTTAAATGTTAATACTTAATATTCTATAAATGTAAGTATAATTATCAAAATAGGAAAATTAATATTAACATAATATTATTTAATCTGCAGACCTTATTCAGATTGACCCACTGTCCCAATAATGTCCTTTATAGCAAAGGAAAATTCTGGATTATGCATGCTTTGCTTTCATTTGTCATGTTCCTTTAGAGATTATTTTTGTTTTTGTTTTAAATCTAAAACAGTCTTCAGTTTTTTCTTTGTGTTTCAAGACACTGACATTTTAAAAACTGTAGAGGGAATTCGCTGGTGGTCCAGTGGCTAAGACTCTGCACTCCGGGTGCAGGTGATCTGGGTTGGATCTCTGGTCAGGGAACTAGATGCCACATGATGCAACTAAGAGTTTGCTAAAGATTCGGCGTGCCTCAACAAAGATCAAAGATCCCTCGAGCTGTAACTAAGACCCAGTACAGCCAAATAAATGTTTAAAGAAAAAAAAAAAATCACCAGAGGCCAGGTTTTTGTTGTTGTTTTTGTTTTTTTTTGCTTCTGTGTAGGAAATCCCTCTATTTAAGTTTGCCTGATGTTTTCTCATGATTAGAATAATGTTATACTTTTTTGGCAGGAATACCACAGAGGTGGTGTTGTGTTTTCTCAGTGCATCATACCAAGAGGCACATGATATTGATTTGTCTTATTATCAGTGATATTAAAGTTCATTACTTCATGGTGATAACTACGTCTTTCCATGTTTTTCCATTGCAGTTATCTTTGGGGAGATACACTGAGACTTTGCAAGTATCCTGTTAGTCCTCAAACATTTCATGTTCTAATTTTAGTACTCTTGATGATTCTTGCTTGAATTAATTATATTACCCTGCTGCTGCTGCTAAGTTGCTTCAGTCGTGTCTGACTCTGTGTGACCCCATAGACGGCAGCCCACCAGGCTCCGCTGTCCCTGGGATTCTCCAGGCAAGAACACTGGAGCGGGTTGCCATTTCCTTCTCCAATGCGTGAAAGTGAAGTCGC
Source organism: Antilocapra americana (assembly GCA_007570785.1). NCBI lineage: Eukaryota > Metazoa > Chordata > Mammalia > Artiodactyla > Antilocapridae > Antilocapra > Antilocapra americana. Next base: position 22,132,218 of record ML664161.1, read on the forward strand.
TCAGTTGCGTCCGACCCCATGGACTGCAGCCTACCAGGCTCCTCTGTCCTTGGGATTTTCCAGGCAAGCGTACTGGACTGGGTTACCCTAATGATTCCCAAGTGATGATTTTTGAATTTCTTTATTCGTTTTACATTTATTATGATTTAAATGCGTGCTCTTTTACTTTTGTCAAATACCTTTTCAGTGTCTATGGAAATGATATTATTTTTCCTCTTAGGTCTTTTAATATAAATTATACTGATAGATCTGCTAGTATTGAACCATCTGTGTGTTCACAGAGTAAAACTCATGTAGGCTTTATTATTATTATTTTTTTTAAATGCTGCTGGGTCTATTTGTTAATATTTATGATTTTTGCATCCATATTTACAAATTAGATTTATCTCTCTTATGCATTCTGTCTTGGTGTATTGATATTTTTATTATGAAAAACATTTACAAACTTTCTTTTTTCCCCCCAAGCTGTGGAATAGTTTAAATAACACTGGCAGTATCAACTTGAATGGCTGGTAAAAAGTCCCTGTGAAATTCTCCGAGTGTGCTGCTTTTTCAGCGCTGATAAATTTCTCACCTCTTTTTTGTGGAAACTGGTCTATTTTTATTTTCTACCTGTTCTGGAGTTGATTTTAAAGAATTGTATTCTCCTAGAAATGTATTTAGTTCATTCAGATTTTCAAAGTTATCTGCATAGAATTAATAAATCAGTTTCATGACTTTTAAATTTTCTCTAATGCCAGGTTTGTTTTTCCCTTGTCATTCCTTATTTTGTGAAGTTTCACTTTCTCATTGTATTAGTTTTATTGTTGTTGTTGTTGTTTTTCTGCTGAAACAAATTACCACAAGCATAGTAGCTCATCATCTTAAATTTCAGTAGGTCAGAAGTCCAACTTGGTCATCACCAGCCTAAAAATCAGGATGTCCACAGGGCTGTGTTCCTTTCTGGAGGCTCTAGAAGAGAAGCCGATTATTTGCCTTTTCCAGTTTCTAGCAACCACCTGTTTTCCTTGGCTTCTGGTCTCCTCTTTCCATCTTCAAAAACCAGTAATGGCAGGACAAGGTCTCACATGTCTGATCCACCACCTACCTCTCTCTCTCTGGTCACAACCCGGAAAATTCCTCTGATTTTAAGGACTCATAGATTAGGTTGAATCCACATGGATAATCCAGGAAACTCTCCCCATCTCCAGGTCCTTCATCCTAATCACATCTGCAAAGTCCCTTTTGCCACATAAGGTAACATAGTCACAGGTTCTAGGGGTTAGAGTGTGGGCATCTTTGGGAGGTCATTATTCTGTCTGCCGTATTCTTTTTTTTCTTAATAAGATTGGTTAAATTTTAAGCTATTTTTTTCTTTCATTCATTTCACTTTGATTTATTCTGATTTTTACTATTCTCAGTTTCCTAACACATTGATTTGGGCTTCCCAGGTGGTGCTAGTGGTAAAGAACCCACGTGGCCAATGCAGAAGACATAAAAGATGCAGGTTTGATCCCTGGGTTGTGAAGATCCCCTGGAGGAGGGCATGGCAACCCACTCCGGTGTTCTTGCCTAGAGAATTTTATGGGCAGAGGAGTCTGGTGGGATACAGTCCATAGGGTCGCAAAGAGTTGGATACGACTGAGGCCACTTGGCACGCATGCAACACATTGATTTATTCCTCTTCTTTCTACTTTTCTATTCTTTATCTTGTTCTTTTTATAATTTTGGGGTCATATACTTAAATTGGTTTCTCTCCTATCTTCTTTATCAGTACAAATAAAGATATGGAATTTCCTCTGCACATTGCTTAATTCCAGGCTGATATGTTGTTTTCATTATTATCGTTTCTAGACAGAATGCACTTTTAGATGTTATTCTCCCCTAAGCCCAAGAAATGTTAAAGATGGAATTTTAACATTCTTTTTTTCTGAAGGTGGAAGGATTTTTAGTTTCTGATTTTCTTATTGTTGCTGTAGTCTTATTTTTTTTTTTACTGTACATTGATCTGAGTATGATTTCTTGCAGCCTAACATTTCATGGAATTTTGTGACTGTTTCATGGGCCCTTGGGGAGGGAGAAAGTATTCTCTTTTTTCAGTGTGCAGAGTTGAAATTTTATCAGTCTTCCTTACTAATACTTATATATATATATATAAAGGATCTTATTCATCATTGTTTAGCCTTTTGATCTGTTATGGACTGAGAGAGGTAAATTAAAATTTCCTACTAACTTGCTTGTGTCGGCAAGGGTGGGATGATATGGGAGAGTGGCATTGAAACATGTTAATTATCATATGTGAAATCAATCGCCAGCCTAGGATTGATGCTCGGGGCTGGTGCACTGAGATTTCCCCGGGGAGGGGGAATCGGGAGGGAGGAGGGAGGGGGGTTCTGGAGGGGGAGCATATGTAAACCCAGGGCGGTTTCATGTCATTGTATGGCAAAACCAATAATAAAAAAAAAAACTTGCTTGTGTCTATTTCTTCTTATATCTTTTATAATTTATGGTATATAATGGGTGTTGTTACATTACATTGTATATAGATTTTCATAACTATTATACCTTCATTGTGAATCTTATCTCATTCAGTATACTTCTGATGTACAAAAGCTTTTAAGGATTTTTGTGGTCAGCTTTTATCAGTATCATCCTCTATAGTTTCTGTGTTTTGTGTCATGCTTTAATAGATTGTCTTTACTCTCATCTTTTAAAATTATTTAGCCATGTACTTCTGTGATTTTTCCTTTTACATAAAAAATTTAAAATCATCTGGAATTTATTTTGATGTAAAGAGTAAGTAGGTGCCTCTCTTCACTCCCCACTCCCCAACCTTGGTCTTTTCAGATGGCTTATCAGATGTCTAAACATCTTTATTGAATAATCAGTTTATGGGAAACATCTGTTGTTTTTGCCTCCTGCCCAGAATCCTTTGCCTCTTTTTTTAATAGCAGCCCCTTGAGTTTCCTTGGGGAACCTCCTTTTTAGTCCATATGGCTTGTTTGGAACTGACGCTAGCTCCTGCTCCAGGGTTGGGTATGTAAATCAACCTTAGCATCATCTCCCTGGCCCAGGGTTCAAGGCTGGGGCATGACCCAAAGTAAGATGATCAGAGTCAAGATGACTCAGTGTTAAGACTTTCATTGATATTATTTCAGAAGAGATAGTTTTTTTCTGTTGGACTTGAAGCTGTAAAAGTGTAAGCCTGGGTTTTCAGGGACTTCCACCATGTGTAGCCCAAGGATGAAACTAATACAATGAAAAAGCAGAGTCTTTGTAATGGAAAGAGACTAGATACTGATGAAAATATCCTAGCCTGTGGATCCAACTGTGTCTTACCCCTGGACTTTTCAGTGACCTGAGCCAATTTATACATACACAGTTACAGTTTTCACTTGCCAGCAAAAGACCCCTAACTGAAACAATCCACTGACTTGAAATAATGTTTTTATCATATATAAAATTATGATATGAGTGTATCTCTCTAATCTTTTTCATTGACCTATATATCTGTTCCAAGTTTCATAAATTAGAGGAAATTGATTTCAGGTAACTTTTGCTTAGTTTGCTCAATGTTTTAAACATTTTGAATTTGAATGTGCTGTGAGTGTTGGCTGGTAACAATTTTTAGCTGCCCCCTTCTTTAGAGAATTGCTCTTGGTCAAACAGGAGAGCCCTCCTACCAGGGAGGTTATGCCCTCTGGGCTCCCCAGACTCTGCTAGTGACTGACTGTCATGTAATTGAAAAAGGGCAATTTTCTTTTCTCAAAGTAAAACTATGTTCTGGAGCAGCAGTCTCCAACCTTTTTTTACAGTAGGGATGGTTTCGTAGAAGATAATTTTTCCATGGACTGGGTCGGGGGGTGGTGGGGTGGATGATTTGGGGATGATGCAAGCACATCATTGGTGGCTTAGTGGTAAAGAATCTACCTGCAGTGCAGGAGACACGGGTTTGATCCTGGGTCGGGAATATCCCTTGGAGGAGGAAATGGCAACCCATTCCAGATTCTTGCTGGGAAAATTCCATGGAGAGAGGAGCCTGGTGATTCCATAGGGTTGCAGCTGAGCAACTGAGCATGCACATAAGCACATTGCATTCATGGTGCACTTTATTTCTGTTTTTATTACATCAGTTCCACCTCAGATCATCAAGCATTAGATCCCAGAGGTTGGGGACCTCTGTTCTAGAGCATTCTTGCTTAGCCTGCCTCCTTGCCCTTTTTGACTGCCTTTACTTCTCTCCTGAGAATACTTCCCAATAAATCCCTTGCACAGAATCCCAGTCTCAGGCTCTGCTTCTGGAGGAACTGACCTAAGAGAGAGGGAATTCTTTTCAGATGTCCTCAACTATCATTCCTAGGACCAATCACTGTCTGGAAAGAGTTGCCTCTCTAACAACTGAAGCAATGCAGATTAAGGATGTTAATTTTTAAAATGTATCTGCAAAGTTTTCTGGATATACTCACCTTTCTAGAAACACCAGAAAATCAACATTAGGCAACAACCAATGTGTATATTTATTTATTCAGCCAGGTTATCAGAGGATAATACAACCATTAGGTGAAATTTAGTTGAGGAACAGGCTGCTTATTAATTATGAGTAGGGAACCAAGTACTTTTGTAGTACTTTCTGTTTTGGCATCTGTGCATTGACCAAGTGACCAAACTCAGCATCAGGGTAAATTGATGTCATGTGTCTGTTGAGGTGATGTAGTAGGAAACACACAATAACACGTAAGTAGTGATCCTGCCAAAAATGTTTAATCTGAATGCAACCATGAGAAAACATCAAATTCAGCTTGTGAGACAATCTACTAGACAATAGGCTCAGAAAATGTCCGTTCACTTAAGAGCTTGCACTTCATATACTTTTCACTGAAAAGTATGTAAGTAGGTAGACAGATAGATGAATTTAAGTGAAATATTTACTTGTGTTCATTATATTATTTTTACAACTTTTCATAGACTTGAAATAAGACAAATTTGCAAAGGAAATATCTCATATAAGCCCACAAAATATATTCTTTAAAAAAATCTCACGTGTTTGCAAATTTGGTGTGCATCATTCAATTAAATAGTTAAAACCTATTTTGTCAAATCATATTGTGAAATGTGCATTACTATTATAGTCAATACTCATCTTATTTCAGCTTATAATAAGATTTTCCAGCTGCTATTAACTAAAAATAAAATTATATGCTAGCTGCCAGGCCAATTAGTTTTAGCAATATATATACCTTTCTTTTTAATTAAATACATGGGAAATTTAATCATAATGCCTAATGAAGTAAATGGAGCTATTTTGGCTTTTTAATGCATTATTTTATTGCATTAGCCCCAAAAACTGTCCACTAGAGTTCAACATTCACATGAACACACATTTACTGAAAGAGCATGCTGCTGTCAGTAACACTCATCCCATTAATAATAACTTTAGCCACATATTACACTAGATAATTAGAAGATAATGAATACTACCATTATCATCCTGCTTTGATAACTCTGATGTGATTAATTATATTAGCTTTGCATCAATTTGATCTTGACCTGCTTTTAGTAATCTTTCTTACATTATGTGCTACAAAACATATTCCAAGCTTTTTATATTGTTTCTTAAAATTTTTACTGACACATTGATTTGAAAAATGACATCATACTGTTTCTACTAGAAGTAGTACATAGTCATGTTTGGCTGATAGATTTGATCATGAGTTCCAGCTCTGCCAAAAGACGTTCTAGTAAACGTTTTTCAGAATGTCTAGTATTGAATGATCTAAATTGAGAGTCTACAACCTCTGGGATCTAATGCCTGATGATCAGAGATGGAGCTAAGTAATAATAATAAAAACAAAGTGTACAATAGATGTAATGCCCTTGAATCATTCCCCAAACCACCCTTGGCCTGTGGAAAAAGTTGTCAATTAAATTAAATTTGTCAATTAAATTAAAAGAAATAAAAGCTGCCAACAACCACATGAATTTAATAGTTGATCCTGTCCTCAGTGTGCCCCAGAGGAGACTGCTGTCCCAGCTGACACCTTGACTGCAGCCATGTGAGACCCTGAAGTACATGACCTGGTTCAGTCATTCTGGGACTCCTGACTCACAGGAATTAGGAGAAAATAAATGTGTGCTGTTTGAAGCAACTGTGTTTGTGGTAATACCTAGTACAAATGGTAAAGATACATTGAAGTTCATATTTCAATATTTGAACCCTGTTGGAAACTGTCAGATTAAATACAAGTCCAGGTGAAAGAATTACAGACATAAAGGGCAGCTTGCATCAGAAACACCTAGAGGGCTTGTTGGTAAAATACAGATCGATGGCCTTGCCTCCAGAGTTTCTGATTCAGCAGGCCTGGGGTGGGGCCTGAAACTGCCTTTCTAATAAATTGCCAGATGATGCTAATATAACTCATCTAAAATCCACATTTTTGAGAACCACTGATGCGGAAGCATTTGGTAAAAGCTTTTTGGTATACTTACAAAAAATTGAAAAAATGATCAGATTCTAATAGCTGGTAACTTTTACTTTTGTCAAGTTAAATTGTTTTTGATCTCTTATTTTCAACAATTGAAGGAGAGCCTAATAGAGCTGTTAGTTGATAGATAATTTCTGATGAAAGATCAGTGTGTGAATTTTGGCATAGAATTTGGAAAGACTTCCAAGAATGGAATGGCATTTCTATTAAAACAACAACACATACACACAACCCCTCCCATTCCTCAGTACTTGTTTAAGTGCCCAAGGTGTATTAGTTACGGTAAGTTAAACTGCTATTACAAATAAACTCAAACATGGTTCAAACATCATCACTGCAATTTCTTAGTTGGCAGGAGTTCTGCAGGTGGTGAATCAGAGACCCTGGCTTCTCCGACCTTGTGCCTCCATCATCCTACAGTATCTTGTCATCATCCACATCCAACTGAAATAGTGCATGGAGGAAGTACACATGCTTTCTTAATAACCCTAGTCCAGAAATTGTTGTTGTTTAGTCTCTAAGTCATGTCTGACTCTTTGAGACCCCCATGGACTATAGCCTGCCAGGCTCCTCTATCCATGGGATTTCCCAGACAAGAATACTGAAGTGGGTTGCCATTTCCTCCTCCAGGGGATCTTCCCGACCTAGGGATCAAACCTGCATCTCCTGCATTGCAGATGGATTCTTTACTGCTAAGCCACCAGAGAAGCCCAGTCCAGAAATAGCACACATTATTTCCCCGAGAGTGGCCTAAGTAACATGACCACTGTATCTATCTGAGTCCACTCAAGAGAGAAGCCACAAAATAATTTGAATAGGAAGAGTTTATTAATTGTGACAAGAGGTTGAAATAACAAGAGACTGGTCATTCAGAAGTAAAGAAATAGCAGATAAAGAGCAGATACTATTCATAGAGCTGAGATGGAGTGCCCAAGGAAGGGACCCTCCTTCTTCTCCACCCTTGGGGCTGAGTCACACTTGTTGGAGAGGTGTATTTGAAATTACACCCACGTTCAATGATTTGTGAGAAGGACTCAAATCAGAGTTACGGTTTATGAGAGTAAAAGGATATAGACTAAAATTAGTCAGGAAAAAGACCCTGTTGCAAGCTTCCACTTGTCTTGTTCCAGGGGAGTCATATGGATAGCATTTAATTCTCCCAGCAGTGATGTGTGAATATATCTATGAAGTACTGCCAATGACAGAAGTTCACCTGAGCCTTGCTGTCTAAGGCTTACTGCCCACATGGGTGATCTTGGTTACTCAGTCTCCAGAGGCCAATTGATACTGTGTGGTCCAAGGCCTCTCCCTACTGCCCCATCATAAGTCACATTGTCAGCGCAGACCACCAGTAAGGCCCAAAGTCCTAGGTAAACAGAGTTACCCTTCTCAAGCAGAATATGCCAAGGGCTTAGAGGTTATCTTCCAGAAGCCAAGGAAAGGTGAAAATTTTTTTGGAATGTGCAGGGTTCAGACAATGTAAAACTGCAATAGAGGTCATGGCTATGGCTCACCAAAAGGCAGAGAAATGCCTGAGTGGTGGAACTTGTTGGAAATCTACCTTTGCACTATGCTATCTAACTGCCTGGGAGGGAATGATGCCAAAGGAGCTGCTGGTTCCTGGGTACTGCTTACTACTGTGTATTGCAGGAACCCTCACAGGCACTGGAGAAACTCTGAGCATGGCAGGAGTCAGAGGCACTCTGATGCAAAATCACCCAGGATAAGTGGTGCCATAGAAAGCTACTGGAAGCTGGCTACTATGCCCTGCAGCTGCTGGACACTGGGGAAGCTTGATCACGTTAGGAGGCTGCACACAGGAACTAAGAATTAAACCCTCTTCTCCTTTAATGTCACACCAGTCTCCTCCGTTGACAGAAATTCAGTGCCAGCTAACAAAGGAAAGATGTTTAAAGAGCCCAGATCTGTTTCACAGAGCAAACAAAAAGAATAAACTTGAGCTGAGAGGTCATTGATAACTGGCCCAGCCCACTACAAGGAATGCTGGGAAATGTAGTCCAGCCACTTGTCTGCCTGCAATCTTATTACCAAGGAAGAAGAAAACTTGTTTTGGTGGACAGCTAGCACTTTCTGTCACATGATATTTCTTAGCACTTACTTAAAATTGAAAATTAGGAACAGAACCAATGCTAAACCCTGTCTCATTCTTGAAGTGAAGAAATAGAAAAAACAGTAACAGTTCTATTCCAGTGAGATCACTGGAGTTTTTCTTTTCTGACAAATTTTTACTTTTTATGTTTCATAATTACATATCAGATTTGGCTATATATTTATGCTGTTGTGATCAATTATGAAATAATAATTGTAGTAATCATTCTATACAGCATAATTTTTTAACTTGTAAAGCCTTACCATCAGAGGGAATTATTTAAAATAATGTGTCGTATACAAGGTATAATATGTGTGGTCAGTCGCTCAGTTTTGTCCAACTTTTTGTGATCCCCTGGACTGTAGCCTACCAGGCTCCTCTGTCCATGGAATTTCTCAGGCAAGAATACTGGAGTGGGTTGCCATTACCTTCTCCAGGGGATCAGATCTTCCCGACCAAGGGACTGAACCTGTGTTCAGTTCAATTCAGTCACTCAGTCATGTCTGACTCTTTGCAACCCCACAGACTGCAGCACGCCAGGCCTCCCTGTCCATTACCAACTCCCGGAATTACTCAAACTCATGTCCATTGAGTTGGTGATGCCATCCAACCATCTCACCCTCTGTTGTCCCCTTCTCTTCCTGCCTTCAATCTTTCCAAGCATCAAGGTCTTTTCCAATGAGTTAGCTCTTCGCATCAGGTGGCCAAAGTATTGGAGTTTCAGCTTCAACATCAGTCCTTCCAATGAACACCCAGGACTGATTTCCTTTAGAATGGACTGGTTGGATCTCCTTGCAGTCCAAGGGACTCTCAAGAGTCTTCTCCAACACCACAGCTCAAAAGCATCAATTCTTCAGCACTCAGCTTTCTTTATAGTCCAACTCTCACATCCATACATGACCACTGGAAAAATCATAGCCTTAACTAGACGGACCTTTGTTGGCAAAGTAATGTCTCTGCTTTTTAATATGCTGTCTAGGTTGGTCGTAACTTTTCTCCCAAGGAATAAGCATCTTTTAATTTCATGGCTGCAGTCACCATTTGCAGTGATTTTGGAGCCCCCCAAAATAAAGTCTGCCACTGTTTCCCCATCTATTTCCCATGAAGTGACTGGGACCAGATGCCATGATCTTTCTTTTCTGAATGTTGAGCTTTAAGCCAACTTTTTCACTGTCCTCTTTCACTTTCATCAAGAGGCTCTTTAGTTCCTCCTCATTTTCTGCCATAAGAGTGGTGTCATCTGCATATCTGAGGTTATTGATATTTCTCCCAGCAATCTTGATTCTAATTTGTGTTTCATCCAGCCCAGTGTTTCTTGTGATATACTCTGCATATGAGTTAAATAAGCAGGGTGACAATATACAGCCTTGACATTCCCCTTTTCCTATTTGGAACCAGTCTGTTGTTCCATGTCCAGTTCTAACTGTTGCTTCCTGACCTGCATACAGATTTCTCAAGAGGCAGGTGAAGTGGTCTGGTATTCCATCTCTTTCAGAATTTTCCACAGTCTGTTGTGATCCACACAGTCAAAGGCTTTGGCATAGTCAATAAAGCAGAAATAGATGTTTTTCTGGAATTCTCTTACTTTTTTGATGATCCAGCAGATGTTGGCAATTTGATCTCTGGTTCCTCTGCCTTTTCTAAAACCAGCTTGAACATCTGGAAGTTCTCGGTTCACATACTGTTGAAGCCTGGCTTGGAGAATTTTGAGTGTTACTTTGCTAGCGTGTGAGATGAGTGCAATTGTGTGGTAGTTTGAGCATTCTTTGGCATTGCCTTTCTTTGGGATTGGAATGAAAACTGACCTTTTCCAGTCCTGTAGCAACTGCTGAGTTTCTTAATATCTTCTGCTTCTGTTAGGTTCATACCATTTATGTCCTTTGTTGTGCTCATCTTTGCATGAAATATTCCCTTGGTATCTCTAATTTTCTTGACGAGATCTCTAGTCTTTCCCATTCTATTGTTTTCCTTTATTTCTTTGCATTCATCACTGAGGAAGGCTTTCTTTTATCTCTCCTTGCTATTCTTTGGAACTCTGCATTCAAATGGGTATATCTTTCCTTTTTTCCTTTGCTTTTGGCTTCTCTTCTATTCACAGCTATTTGTAAGGCCTCCTCAGACAGCCATTTTGCTCTTTTGCATTTCTTTTTCTTGGGGATGGTCTTGCTCCCTGTCTCCTGTACAATGTCATGAACCTCTGCCCACAGTTCATCAGGCACTCTCTGTCTATCTAGTTCCTTAAATCTATTTCTCACTTCCACTGTATAATCGTTAAGGATTTGATTTAGGTCATACCTGAATGGTCTATTGGTTTTCCCTGCTTTCCTCAATTTAAGTCTGATTTTGGCAATAAGGAGTTCATAATCTGAGCCACAGCCAGCTCCTGGTCTTCTTTTTGTTGACTGTATAGAACTTCTCCATCTTTGGCTGCAAAGAAAATAATCAATCTGATTTCAGTGTTGACCATCCAGTGATGTCCAGGTGTAGAGTCTTCTCTTGTATTGTTGGAAGAGGGTATTTGCTATGACCAGTGCATTCTCTTGGCAGAACTCTATTAGCCTTTGCTCTGCTTCATTCTGTATTCCAAGGCCAAATTTGCCTGTTGCTCCAGGTGTTTCTTGACTTCCTATATTTGTACTCCAGTCCCCTATAATGAAAAGGACATCATTTTTGGGTGTTAATCCTAGAAAGTTTTATAGGTCTTCATAGTACCATTCAACTTCGGCTTTTTCAATATTACTGGTCAGGGCGTAGACTTGGATTACTGTGATATTGAATGATTTGCCTTGAAAATGAACAGAGATCATTCTGTCATTTCTAAGACTTTATCCAAGTACTGCATTTCGGACTCTTTTGTTGACTATGATGGCTACTCCATTTCTTCTAAGGGATTCTTGCTCTCAGTAGTAGATATAATGGTCATCTGAGTTAAATTCACCCATTCCAGTTCATTTTTGTTCACTGATTCCTAAAATGTCAATGTTCACTCTTGGAATTTGATCACTTCCAATTCGCCTTGATTCATGGACTTAACATTCCAGGTTCCTATGCAACATTGCTCTTTACAGCATCGGACCTTGCTTCCATCACCAGTCACATCCCAACTGGGTGTTTTGCTTTGGCTCCATCTCTTCATTCTTTCTGGTATTATTTCTCCACTGATCTCTAGTAGCATATTGGGTACTTACCGACCTGGGGAGTTCATCTTTCAGTGTCCTATCGTTTTTGCCTTTTCCTACTGTTGATGGGGTTCTCCAGGCAGGAATACTGAAGTGGTTTGCCATTCCCTTCTCCAGTGGACCACATTTTGTCAGAACTCTCCATGACCTGTCTGTCTTGGGTGGCCCTACACAGCATGGCTCATAGTTTCATTGAGTTAGACAAGGCTGTGGTTAAATGCAAATAATTACACTTCAAAATGTCAGAATTTACAATATACTGGAAATTATGTATTTTCAACTTTTAATAATATGATGGAAATTTTAAATGTTAACTTAAAATAATGCTAAAGGCTACCTTGCTTTTCAAAATACTTTCATAGGATGTATAAACAAAAAATATAAAACTACTGATCTATTTCACTCGGCTTGGTACCTGATATGTAATAGGTACTCAATAAGTAATATTTGAATAAATAGGAATGAAAAAGAGATGTGTAAATGTAAATAATGCCCAGTGTGGACAAAGGTTGTGAGAACCAAGTAGTCTCCTACTGATACAGATACAAATTACTACTTTTTTTTTTTTGGTGAGCCTTTTGCAGTACATATGAAAATCCTTAAACCGTCTCTACCCTTTGCCCAAACAATCCATCTAAGAAATTATACTGAAAGTCATAAATGAATAAAGATACACCTTACAGTGTTTACTTGTTCAACAGATGTTTTTCAATCACCTATGTTGGAGAGAAAGCAGCAAAACTATATGGTCCTGCCTTCCTGAAAGTTACAGCCTATTGGGGAAGAAAATTAACTAATTTTTCAAATAAGTGAATAATTAAGAATTGTGGGATGTGCTGTGAAAAAAAGATAATGAGTGCTGGAAAGTATATAATGGGAAAAAAGAACACATCTAGGAAGGCAAGGAAATTAAACTTATTCACTTGTTTGCAGGATTAGTTGATTGTCTGCCTCTGGGGAGACCTCAGAATTGAGATTAAAGTATGTGTGGAGATTGAGCTAGGTGGAGGTTAGGGATGGATGCAGAGGCAGTGTGGCTTCCCAGCTGTCTCAGTGTTAAAGAGTCTGCCTGCTAATGCAGGAATCATGGATTTGATCCCCAGGTCAGGAAAATCCCTTTGAGGGGGAAATGTAGCTTGGCAGGCTACAGTCCATGGGGTCACAGAGGACTGAGCATGCAGAGATAGTGTAGCATTTCAGGTCCAGGTAACAGTTTGTATCAAGGCTGGAGCAAGAAGGAGCAAGGTACAGAAGAAGGCCGGGGCACTGGAGCATAGAGCATAAGGGAGTGAATTGTGTAGGGTGAAGTTGAAGAGATAGGCAAGGACTTGTTTTGTAAGGCCAAGTTAAGGATTTTGGTTTACCCCAAGAAATGACTACAGATTGTTTTTTGGGGGAAATTAGCATAAAATAAAATGCCCACCTATCCTTTGCTACCTTGCTACAACTAAGAATATCATGGTTCATTCTTTCTTTTTAATTGTTGAGTAGTATTTTGTGGTATGGATACCACTCCTGTTAGTGGACATTTGGGTTATTTTGGTACCTATTGGGAATAAAGCTTACACAAATGTTCTTGCAGAGGTCTTTTTGTGAACATGTTTATCTCTCTCTTGCATGAATACTTTAGATTGAAATTGCTTGATCATAGAGTAGATGTATGTTTACTTTGATAAGAAATTGCAAAACATTGACGTGCTGCCACAACACGCCATGCCATGCCACGTGGCTCCCAAGGAAGAACTGAATCTTTCTGTACCCAGACCTCTCCTTCTGTAGAATGGGGTCAATACTACTTACCTCAAGGGGTGTGTTGTGAAGACACAGAAGAACAATGTCAAATGTTTTTAATACTTAGGTGAGAGAGGTGGCAAAGATGAAACCAACGCTGCATGAGTTACATAAAAATGGACATTTGGTTCTCTGTCCCAGATACCAGAAATGTGTGTTCAAAAAAACATTTACCAAATCAAAATATTACTTGTTTCTAGAAAAAAAGAAACTGTCAAACAGATATTCAGAGTAGCTGTACCATTTTACAGTCCTACCAGCATTGCATACTTGCCAACATTTCATGTGGTTATTCTTTTTAAATTTTAGGTATTCCAGTGGGTGTCATTAGTTTCTCAAGAAAGGGAATGAGTTGGGCTAAAAAACAAATCACTCTGACCACAATATGGAGAAGGGTGGGATTGGGTAAGAGCAGATGTGGTAAGATCTGTTAAGGGGTGAGAGCAAAAGTGCAGGTGAGAGAGGATGGTGAATTGAGTAGGACAGTGATGATGGAGATGGATTTGAGAAGTACCTATTAATAGAAGATAAAATTAATAAGAGTTGACTACTAATTGGGAACACTAGAAAAAGCTCAAATTATTATTTTTTGTTAATTTGATTTTGAGGGATGGACATCACTTGGCTTGATTTTGGATGTATATTTGTGGTGCCTTTCAGTTCAGTTGCTCAGTTGTGTCCAACTCTTTGCGACCCCATGAACCACTGTGGTGCCTTAGTCTCCAATAAAGGGGATTGCTTAAATATGTCATGACTTGTGAACTTAGGGATAGCATGTGGTCAGGAATTACAGGAGAATATTTCATGATATGGAAAGATGTTTAAAATATATGATTAAAAATAAATTTCAAAACTATGTATAATATATGGTATAGCCACATTTTCCATTTGAATAAAATTATAGAGAAAAGCCATCTGAAAAGATGTAAAGTGTTGGCTATGGTCTCCATGTTGAGTTTTCAGAGTAGCTTTAAATTTGGGCTAAATTAGGAACATATGCTAATTGTGTAATATGAAAAAAAAAGTTATTTAAAAAAAACACTTAACATTTCAGAAAAAGAAATTTAAGAGCACAAAACAAGAATAGAGTCCCATTGGGATGGGAAAGGTGTTGGTAACAGCATCTTCCTCTCTTCTCTTTTATCCTCAAATGGCTCACCCTATACCTTCTGGGCAGGATACTGGCCAGGATTCCTAAGCCTCTCAGGTTTTGAGAGTTTGAGAATGGAAGGGCTTAGTAAGAGAGACTGGGCTGAACTCAAACCCAGGATTTTGGAATCCACGGAGCTTTTTTTGATCTCTGCCCCCAACTGAGACTAAATGCAAACCTCTTGACTTTCTAGTAGCATCAATCAGCTCTCTCTATTATCTCTCTTACTCCATAGAAATGGTCTGTGCAAGTAACCCATGATCTCCGTGTTGTCAACTCAGTCCGCATCCTCATCCTGCCTGACACATCAGAAGCACCTGCTCTAGATGATCTCCTCCCTCCTGGAAGTACCCTCTTGGTTATCCTGACTTCAACAGCCACTCTTTTGCAGTCTCCTCTGATGGTTCTTCATTTTCCCAACCTCTTAATTTGGAGTGTCTCCAGGCTTTCTTTTTTCTGTCTAGACTTATTGCCTTAGTGATCTCATCCAGTCTCAGTTTTAAATACTCTCTCACACAATAATGGCACTTAATTTCTCTTTCCAGTCTGGATCTCTCCTCTGGACTCCAGACTTGTACATCCAAGTCGACATTCCCATTTGGATTTCTAATAGGCATCTCAAAGTTATTATGTCCAAAACACAGTGCCTCTTCTTACCCTATTCCCACCCTCCATTTGTCCTCCTCAGTTCAGTTCAGTTCAGTTCAGTTCAGTCGTTCAGTCGTGTTCGACTCTTTGTGACCCCATGAATCACAGCACTCCAGGCTTCCCTGTCCATCACCAACTCCTGGAGCCCACCCAAACCCATGTCCATTGAGTCGGTGATGCCACCCAACCATCTCATCCTCTGTCGTCCCCTTCTTCTCCTGACCTCAATCTTTCCCAGCATCAGGGTCTTTTCAAATGAGTCGGCTCTTTGCATCAGTATTGGAGTTTCAGCTTCAACATCAGTCCTTCCAATGAACACCCAGGACTGATCTCCTTTAGGGTGGACTGGTTGGCTCTCCTTGCAGTCCAAGGGACTCTCAAGAGTTTTAAGCATCAGTTCTTTGGCGCTCAGCTTTCTTTATAGTCCAACTCTCAGCTTTTCTATCTCAGTGAACAGCACCTCACACTTCCTTGTACTCAGGCCCAAAGCTTTGGAGTTGTAACTGATTCCATTTTTCCTTTCACTCTACACATTCAAAACCTATTGGCTCTATCTTAAAAATATATCTAGATTATGACCTCCATGTGCTGTGGTCCAGAACACCATCTCACTCCACCTGGATTATTGCAACAGCTTACTCCTTGGTTTTGTTTACTTCTTCACTCTCCTGCAATTGATTTCAACTCAGCAGCCAGTGATCCTTTAAAATATAAATCAGATCATGTCACTTCTCTGCTCAAAATCTCTAACAGCTAAACATTAACAGAGTAAATGTCAGAGTCCTTAAAAAACCTACAGGACCCCAGATGATATCCACCACCCCCAGTTACTTTTATGACTTTCTTACCATTCCCTGTCTCACTCCTTCTGACCCTGTTTCATAGGTCTTGCTATTCTATAAACAGTCCAAGCATGTTTAAAGTTTCAGGGCTTTGCTCTTCCCTCTGTCTACATGCTTTTCCTTCAGATAACCATCTGGCTCTTTATTTATTGTCAAGTCTTTGCTCAACGGTGAGGTCTTCCATGATCTTCCTATTTAAAATTGCAACCCCCCTTCCCCACCACTCATCACATCCCTTCTCTGCTTAATTTCTCTCCACAAATTACTCAACATTATCTAAAAATGCGATCATTTATTTATTTGTTTTTTGCTTTCTTCCCCAGATGTAAGATCCTTGAGAGCACAGATTTCTATCTATTTCCACCCCCCCTCCAGTAATCCTGGAGCAGTACCTGGCATAGAATAGGCACTATGTATCAGATGGTGGTGGTTTAGTTGCTAAGTTATGTCTGACTCTTGCAACCCCATGGACTACAGACTGCCAGGCTCCTCTGTATTCTCCATGGGATTCTCCAGGCAAGAATACTGGAGTGGGTTGCTATTTCTTTCTCCAAAGTATTCTACTTTCAGGTGGACAAATGTTTCCCCACTAACCTGTGAGCTATTTAGGGGGATGAGGGGTTTCCCTAGGTCATCCCTATCCACTGGATGTCCCTGCACAACAGATACTTGACATATGTTTATTAATGGAATAATGGAAGTGAAGAATCACCCACCCACCTCAAGTATGAC
The DNA here is from genome assembly GCA_007570785.1 of Antilocapra americana. Classification (NCBI taxonomy): domain Eukaryota; kingdom Metazoa; phylum Chordata; class Mammalia; order Artiodactyla; family Antilocapridae; genus Antilocapra; species Antilocapra americana. The sequence goes on from ML664161.1 coordinate 22,149,131, forward strand.
AAAACCAGGACTTACTAGTGTTAAATGTCACAGACCTTGACGCCTGCTCCAGGTCTCCTCAGCCCACCTGAGTTACTGCATCCATCATCACTGCCCACCACACTGAATACTTGCTCTCCTTCCTTTCCCGTAGGAAGTATTTGAAGGGTTGGCCTCCCTGGGGATGACCCTTCACCAGTAAGGGCAGGAGTTGGTGGGTAAATGTCCCAGCCTCCTTAGCTTCTGGGATGTGGTCTGAATAAGATGATGCCAGTAGTGCTGCAATAGGGGCTAGTGAGTAGAGCACTTAAACATTTACAAGGTTGAGAACAGGGATTTATTTGAACGTGTCATCCTAAACCTTTATTTTCTGTATCCAGCAGCGCCTGGCATCTAGTAGGTGTTCAGGGGATGCTTAGGGAATGAACAAACATATGCCTTTAATGGTGGGGCTGAGCAACCTTCAGGGTTTGTTCAAAGATGAGATATCTGTTAAAACTGTCAACACGCACACACACACCCACCCCAACCCCCCATCCCCTCTTTGAGTTCCCAAGGAACTCCTTTCTCCTTTACCTCCTAAGGGATCTGGGAAGTAACAATTCATCAGGGGCCTCACTGATGTAGGTTAGGCCCTCTGAGATCGTCTAGTCAAATTCAAACAATCTCCGAGCTGGAACCAGAACCATGGTCCTGGAACTGGAACCATGTTCCGCCTCCCAGTGTCTAGCCCTCTTTCCATAGTAGCCACTGAGAACATTCCAAGAACATAATTTTGGAGGCTAACAGCCATGGATATTTTCAGATTTAATTTCAGCAAAGTGTTACCATTTAAGAAAGCCTGCCAGAAAGATAATGCAGATGAAAATGTACTGTGTAAACTGTGAAGTGCTATCCAAAGGTTAGTTATCTGAGTTCCACTGCCAAGGTCAACAAGACCTGGGTGTAGGGCCAGTTCTTAAATCGGAGAAGCAAAACAAGTTCGTCATTCAAGGGGCCCCTTCTGAACAGGACACTGGTGTCTTTGCTGGGACCAGAAGGACACAGGGGCTTGTTTCTCATCCCCACCCCCCAAGTACAATACACTCTTGCTGAGTAAGATGGATGCTTACGTTATGTATGTGTTAAAACAGATTATTTTAACACATGATGACGATTTTCTGATCTTTTCCCCTTTTTCTTGTGTTTTAGAAGCCATAGACTAAGCTCCAGCCACCTGTACCACTGGGCAATGGACCGGCTCTCCAAGATTTCCAACTGTCTGGGTGCGTGACTGTTTTTCTCCCACATTAGTTTACATTGGTCCCAGCTGCACTAGAATTTAGATTCTGTGCATACCCTGGCTCTCAAAACCACATTCTTTTGCCCTCACACTACTTCTCTGTCATCTAACCACTGAAAAAGCATTGTTTTATTGGCTTGGCTCAAGAAAGGGGACCTCGATGAAGAGTAAACTTCCCATTTTCTAGGCTTTCTTATCCTAGCACTCTACAGAAGGGCAGCCCAGTGTTTGGTGACCTCCTGCATTAGGTTAACAATCTGGATCTGGGCCCGGAGGGATCATGATCCCTTGAAGAATGGGGAGCCGATTGTTAACGTCTAATCGTGGTGAAGCTGAGTGGCAGGGCTTACTTTGTCCTGGCTCCCCAGCCTTCTCCCCAAGCATCTCTTAAGCTGTCGAGGCCAATGGGTTTATGTGGCAGGCATTCATTCCTCAGGAGCTCCCATTTAAGTGGCTGTGCACTGATTCAGGCTCAGATGTTTCTACACTTAGGGCTTGTAAAACAGTGAAAGAAAGATACAGATAACTCACAGAAAGCCTTCTGTTATAGACTAGAAAAAAGGACCTACTTGTTTCTCTACTGTAATAGGAGCCTTGAAAAGTCCAAATTAAGGTGCAGAAAAAGGGTGAAATAAGAGCACTAAAAGCTTAATACTGCACGGAGTCCTGCAAACTTTTCCCTAGTGATATATACACACCTGAAATTGTGGGTTAAATTCATTTCACCTGCCTTCCCTAATCAAGGTTGTTTAAAGACCTGCATGTCCCCCAGCCCCCGCCAGTAGCATGCGGCTTAAACATGTTTGCTCTTCCACTGGGCATGCGCAAGTGGGTGACCTTTCGAGTTCAGAAGGCGGCAACTCCGCCCTCACAATGTGTCTATATCCTGGTTACACCTGTGCTGAATTTCCATCCCGCACCTTTTCCCAGTCACCCTTCCCCAGGCTCCCCACGTCTCACTCCACCCTGATGCTTTATTTCTAAGCCTTCCGGGAGGCAGTTTTCAGGCTTGTTTTCCAGTCTCCTCTTTTTGCTGCAAACCTTGGCATTTCAGCATTTTGGCTTGCTGAGCGTCAGGCAAAATGAACCTGGTTCGGTAAAAGGGTTCATACTCAGAAGAAGGGTTTTTGCTTCTCTATGGCTGGAGAAAACAAAAGGGCCATGACCTTCCTAAACTGTCATTTTTGAGGGAACTATTAGTAAAATTTTTACTTAAGGTCAAAATCTGGGGAGAAACTAGGAAAAGAGGTGGTCGTCTTCTGTCAGGTTTTCCAAGAATTCATCTAAGGGGCTGAGCCAGACATATCCTGGGACTCAAAGTCCTAGCCTAGTTAGTGATCTTCTCACAATGAACCCAGGGCCTAAGGAAAGCGAGCTATGCTTTTTTTTTTTTTTAAATGAGTTGGCGAGTATGTGGGTTTGAGGGGAGGGATGAGATGGTGTCAGCTCCCCAATGACTAGGAAAACCTCTCTGCTTTCTACTTTCCTTCTATTCTTTTGGATCAAATGTTTAACCAGAGTTTGAGACATGAGACTAGAAGAGAGGAGCTGTGCACAAGTTGACTCTCAACTCGACAGTCATAAGGCTAGATAGCTAAGAGGGGGGAGAGAAGGAGAGAGAGAGAGAAAGATGACTTCTTACTTTAATATGGGCAAGAAAGATGCGGGTTTCAGGCACTTGGTAAACTGAAAGCAAACTTCTTTATTGTACACAGTACAGAATATAACGCAGCTTGGCAGGATGCAAACAGCCCTGCGCAGGGGAAAAGTATTTCAAATCAACTGGCAGGTTAAAGCCTTTCTGCACTGTAGATTTTCCACACTCTGGAAAAGAAGCAAAAACAAAAAACCGAAAAACCCCAAATCATCAGGGAGGTGCATGAGTCCGATGGGAATGCAACGGTGATGCCGCCATCCTGTGTCCCGAGACCGCATGGGCCACGTGGCCATAGCGGAGGAGGGGAGCTCAGGCTACAGACGATTCTTTTCATACTTGCTAAGACAGCATAAATCCATCAAAAAAAAAAAAATCCCAACAAAACCCAAACCCGGATAAGAAAGAAAAAAAAAAAAAAAATCCTATACAGCATTTACAACAAATTAACCTCTAGCCAGCTTGGGGTAAAATATGCATCTATGTATAGACTATGTGTAGGTTAGAAAGCTATAAATACCAGTTGGAAAGAGTCCTTTGATTAGACTACAATGCTAATTAAGGCCCAAGCTACAGGTGCAATACCTTTGTGGGCTAATTAGCTTCCAAGAGGGAAACTTTGTATTTCGACAGCTATGAAATTCACCCCTTATCTGTGACCCTCTTCACGAATGTGTTCCTGGTCACCTGGGGCACTGTTTGAGACTACAGAGCGTTCCATCAATAGAAAAACGAAGCACTGTCCTTTGTGTATGAAGAGTAACATAGTCATTCTTTCTGTGCTCAGTGTCAAGGGAAGCACAGAACTCTCTCAACAGCAGGCAGCAAGGTGCTACCACTTTCTAATGCCTTTTCCTCTACTTTGAGCTTTCATGTAGCTCTAGCTGGGTTGTTTAAAACTTTTCCAATAAAATTCAGCAATCAGAGAACTCTTGTAAAGTGGCAGGAAACTAAGGCGCTATAGTACTGTTTTACCTGTTGGTGTCACACATACGTCTCAAACCCTACTGAATCATACGCAGGGTTTAAAGTCCGAGGATTTAAAGAAAAAGGAAAAACAAAAATGGATGAAATGGAAATTGTCATCAGTCATGCCCAGGGAAGACTCCCTAGGGTTTCCATCAGGTGACCAGGTTTCAAATGGACATGACATGTATTATGTACATATGCTTTCCAGAGAGGGCATGGGAGGGAACATTGGGGACTATACACATAGAATCTAAATGGTGTGTCCAGGCTGCCCTGCACACCTCAAAAATGTACAACTCAGGTGCAAATGTTCCATCAGGCTGTCTGGTGCAGAAAGCACAAAGCAGGCAATAAAGAGGGCTTGTACTCAGCCAAGGGGACGCCCCCAGCAAAGCCCCTTTCAAGCTGCAGCGTCTTCAGAAGTCAGCACTGCCCTGTTTAAAGGGCACAGTGCACAGTTACCAAAAGGTTTGTTTTTTTTTTGCTTTAAATACCAAAACTACAAAAATCAGTTTATAAACTGGTTTTCCAAAACAAAACAATCCCCCGAATCAAAGCAAAACAAAATACTGTCAAAAGTGTTAATCACATTTTCCTAAAATTAAAGCCATCCACACACAGCCATGTGACTGGGAAGAGAAAGGGGGCTTGCTCTGCTTGGTGACCACATGGCCAGAAGGTTCCCAAGAGTAGCAATGGTTTATTTGAGAACCGTGGAGTGGGTAACAGCTATTCATCCTTTTCCCCTTCTTTCTAGACCAAGGGGAAACATTTCAGTGAGCCGCAAGAGCTGTCCAAGTTTTAAGATAATACTTGGCAACCCTTCATGGTTTGAGCCTCCCCAACTTAGCCTACCTCCTGTTCTATGGGTTTTGTGATTCACTTTTTCAATTGTGCAAATCAGAGCCCTTCTATGTAAAGGCATTTAGTAGTCCTTGATCAATGCAGATTGTCACATACTCTGTCCTGGTGTGCGGGTACCAACCTGAACAAGGCATTGCTTTGCATATATATTGTCCATGGGAAGGAGGTTCCATTTCAATCGCTTCCCAGAAACCTTGTCAGGATCAAGAGCTGAGGCACCAGCCGTTGGGCGGTTTTCTGCTCCTCCCTGTTCCCACTCCCCCGCCAAAGTTTCTGTCTTTAAGGGTGCCAATCTGGAGACAGATTGGATTCTCTATCTCCGGAGACAGGTAATACTCAAAGGGCAAGCTTTAGGAACAGCCAGAAACACAAACAAAACCACTGTTCTCGTTTGCCTGAATGGGAACTGCTAGCTCTAGGGTTTGGCCGCTCAGCTACTCAGAAACTTAGTAAGCAAAGCCTTCGGCATAGGGGAGGCTGCTGCAGCGGTCCACGTCCAGGAGGTAAGCAGGGTTGTCCTCAAAGTGGGTCAGGGGCAGGGTGTCCTCCTCGCTGAGGTGGCACTCAGACTCTGCTTTCAGGAACGGACGTTGGTTGTCGGGAAAGGCCATGGAGAAGAGGGCATCAGGGTCGCAGACAAACTTGTAGACATATCGTTCACCGGCCACCTAGAGAGAAAATGCACCTTGTGAGGCCCAGCTGGAACAGGGCATGGGGTGTGGGTATCAGTGGAAGAATGGGGTACCTATTAAGTCACCGAGTTCTTGGGCAGCCTGGGACCAAAGGGTTCAATGGTAGTTGATTATCCAAATTCCTCAATTTATTGTGAATAAACCATGGAGACCTGTTACTAGCTAAGTGTTTTGACACCACAGTTTAGCAGCTGAAAAGAGTATATGAATATCAAACTCAGGTTCTTCTTAAAAGAACATCCTCACTGTTAAAATCAGTCTAGAAACAACGGTTATGCTGAGGCTGGTATTATGATAGAAGGATTGAAAGATGCAGGAGTCAGCCCATGTGTTCAGTTTCCTCAAGTTTACAGTCTTCACAGGACAGCTTTGTTGTCCCACAGGGCTAGGAATTCAGAAGCTATGTGGGAATTTATAAGCTTGTTCCAAAACCAAATAAAACTGCTTTTTGGCTTACCTGCAGTTAAAAATGACTAATGCCATGGTTTTGCTACACTGAAAGAACTGAAAACTACCTTTATATGAATTTTATGCATTGTAACATTACTTGAACCAACTAGTCTTGATTAAGGGTGGCAGGTGTATACAATCACTCATTCCTATTTGGGTTTTTTAAAAGCCAGTTTACTGTTAAATCTCTGGTTCCCCAGCCAGAGTCAGTTCACATGTGGAAGAGCTAGGCAGGAGGATACAATGATAACACTAGCTCCAAAGTCGAGTGAATGGCTTTCAGCCCTGGCTTGGTCACTAACAAGTCTCAATCTCTATGAATCTCAGTTTTCCCTTTCAAAACCTGAGGGTATGGAACTAATGCTTTTCTGAGTTCCTCCCCAGATCAGTATGCTACCACTCCTCTTTCATTTAGTTCTCATTTACTCATAGGTCACATAATAAAGCAATGATCTTTTACACTGGAGAGCACGTTACTATTTCTAGGACATTTTCACATATCTATTACCCCTTTGAGATTAGATCAAGAATTATTAGCTACACTTTCATTGGAAACAGGCTTTGGAAGGTTGACTTTCCTTAAAGCATAAATAAATGGGAGTGCTAGGATCTGAGCCCACCCAAGTTTCATTCCTGTGCCTCTATACTATTTTATGCTTAATTCTCAGAGTTCTCTTCTTCTTTCTTAGAAAACCTAAGAACAAGTTCATAGGCACAATTCATTGCCGTTAGTTCAAGTTAACTCTTGGTTACGTACCCTTGGATTGGATCTGTAGCTGGGAACCACAAAACCAGTGGTTTCTTTTCTAGTGGCCCTCTTTCCTAAGTTTAGAATTCTACCTGATAGGGTTAACACTGAATGGGGAGAATGTGTGAATCTTGCAGTGGGGATAGGGGTAATGACTGCCAGTGGGTTCAGGGTTTCTTTTTAGGGTGATAAATTGTTCTAATAGGCTTCCCTGGTGGCTTAGTGGTTGAAATCTGCCTGCCACTGCAGGAGACATGGGTTCAATCCCTGATCTGGGAAGGTCCCCTGAAGACGGAAATGGCAACCCACTCCAGTATTCTTGTCTGAAAAACCATATGGACAGAGGAGCCTGGTGGGCTATAGTCCATGGGGTTGCAGGGTCAGACACGACTTAGCAACTGAACAACAACAAAATGTTCTAAAACTGATTGTGAGTAACAGTTGTACTACTCTGCATACATATTAAAACTCCACTGAACTGTACCTTTAAAAAAAGGTGGGGGGAGGGAATAGGTAGAGTGGGGTGATAACCCATTTTAGAGTATCTATTAACTATGCCAAGCACTGAAGTCAAACCCTCAATTTTGCCCCAAAGGAGCTGATATTCCTGTGACAGATACTGACAAGCCAGGGAGTGATTTGCAATACAGAGAGTAGGGAAGTGATGAACACAGGTGCTCTCAGAAGCAGATGGGACCACATAACTCAGCTTGAGAACTTCAGATTCTTGAAGAGGTGATTGAGAAAACAAGTAGGGGCTGGCTAGGTAATGAAGATGTTAGGGATGTTCTTAAGTAGGATGGCAGTTTAATAGGTGTTTTTTCATTTTATAATATGCCCGATAACTTACATAACTGATAATATGTATTGTTTGGTAAACAAACACTAAGAGAAAGATGGCTGTGGTAGTGGAAGCAAATAAGTGCAAATGAGGAAATGAGGGTTAGATGGTGCCTTAGAGCCTGTATGAAGCATTGAAGTCTGAGTTTTACCCAGAAGACCATCCAAGAAAAGTTTTAATAATTTAAGGAGATGAGAGGAATATGGGGTCATATTACCACCTGCCTATGAGAAGATAAGCCAGATTTTAGCACAAGACAAGTTTTCAGCAACAATGACCATATAGTTTTGAGTGCATCTACCATGTAAAGACTGCCTAAATGTACATAATGCTAGAATCTGGGTAACAGTACAGTATAAAATCTGGTTAAGATAAACCAAAGATTTGCCATCTTCATCTTCTGCTTATACACAGCTTTTAAGATTTTGGTCTTTCACCACCTATCACAATAAGGATTTTGTTCTGGCTTCCTCAAAATATGCTTCATCCTTTATTTTGTAACTTGTTATCAGGCAATTCTGCTACCATTTGCAAATCTTGGGTTTTTAACTTGTAGTTTCCAGTTTTTGAAAAAGATTTTCTTACTCCTAACACTTTTAAAGAGTATTAAACCAACATATTTGGAGGTCTTGGTGTCTTAACAACTAAAGACTTCAACTAAGCTCTTATGGGAGCAGAGACTTTTAAGTTGATTCTCTCCATGGCTCCTTTATAATAGTTGGCCTAAGTATCTGGACAATTGAAAAAAAATTTTTTTTTGGCTGCACTGGGTTTCTGTTGCTGTATGCAGGCTTTTTCTAGTTGCGGCGGGGTCGGGGGGTGCTACTCATTGTGGTGGCTTCTCATTGCTGCAGAGCATGGGCTCCAGGTGGAAGGGCTCAGTTGCCCCACAGCATGTGGAATCTTCCTGAATCAGGGATCGAGCCCTTTTCCCCTGCATTGGCAGGTGGATTCTTAACCACTGGGCCACCGGGGAAGTCCTATCTGGACATTTCTATAAGTAGAGACAGTTTAAAGCAGAGGAGGCTAATTTTCCTAGAGTCTTCCACAACCTGTTTTTCAGGTACCTGAGAGTATTAGGTGCTCTTTGTATATCATTTTAACTCATTTTTCCAAGATTTTTCCTACCACAGAAATATGAAGCTAGCATTTCCTTGAAGCCATTAGTCTTATTGCAGAGGCCCCAGACAGTTTCTCTGAGAGTGATCTTAATTGTCTCTCAAAATTGTTCACCTTCTGCATGATGCCCTTTTCATAGTAATAGCGTAGAGATCGGCTGAGCTTGTCATAGTTCATGGCTGGCCGGTTCTTCTGAATGCCCCAACGCCGAGCGACCTGAAGAGATAGGAAAGCAATGGAAACTCATTCCTTGGGTCTAGTGGGTTTCCTCCAAATACCAGGAGAGCATTCTAGAACCCAACTGTTCTGGTCAGTGATCCATTTCTCTGACCTGAATGGAAAAGCACTTAATTCCCTTAAGACCAACATTCAACAAAGGTGATGATTCAGTCATAGATGCTAAGAGGTGAGACCTGGAGGTGGAAGAATCCTAGCATTTTAAGATTGCAGAGGGCTTGGCTAGCATCCCAGAGGAAGCAGGCTCTCTACTGTTTCTCCACATATGAATTATTGACCAATACCCATAGACCATTAACATGTTGCCATTAAGTGCTATGGTTTCTGTAGCAGTCAATAAGGAATAATTAGAATGGTCATTCCTGAAACATTAGAAACACACTAGTGAGTTGCTAATGGGCCAGCAGAGCAAAAGTTCAATTCTAATAAGATTGGAGAGGGGCTGGGAGATGTTTACGTATTGCAGCTCATGGAGTAAAAGGCAATCAGATCATTTCAGCCTGCTGCCATCCAATCCCCTGCTCCCAGTGGACCTGCAGAATGGACATTAAAACATGTAGCACCATTATCCATTTAATGAAAAATTAACATGGCTTCCCAAACAGTTGTGAAGTGCATTATATCTAACCTGATCCACCTGAGGTGCAGTGATGGGGGGATGTAATTAGAATTCTGGCAAAGAAGCCTTAAAGAAAGAAAACTTACTAGTGGAGTTCAGCAAGACAGTCAAGCAATTCTGCTCAAGAATCTAAACATCCCAAACCCTGCATATAAGGGTGACTGTCAAGGTAGAATAACCTTGGAAATATGAGGCCTTTAAATGCATGCAAACCAATGATCATATTTGGAACATTCTGGGTCAGTTTTGGAAACTTAACCAAAATAACTAGATTCCTTTAAAAAAAAAAATGGTAAACATGGAATGAGAAGTAGGGAGACTGCAAATGGAAAAGTGGATCATAAAGCCACATTTCACTTAAAAGTATTATTCAAAAGTATTTGGGGCAGAATGAAAGCAACATCTCAACTCAGGATTCAAGATGACCTTTAATAAATATCAGAAATGATCTGATAAGGAAGAAATGCATCTGTCCTAATTATGTTACAAAAATTCAACAGTTACAATTCCACTTTCCCTTGTAAGAAACTATGTGAAAGTTAAATTTCCATTCATTTGCTTTGTGCCCCACAGCACACGATACCCTGGTTCTCCACCTTTCTCCATATTGCACCCATTCAACTCTTTGAAATGACCAAAAAGGCAAAATTAAGCAAAAACACATCCCCTGTTTAGAGAGAAACAGTTTAAGCCAGTAGAAATAGTGGTAGGAAAGAAAAGCTGGTAAATCAATGCATGTCCTTTTTTTTTTCTCCCAAAAGAAATAACACTATGAAGGTATTATTGAACTGCTATTGGCCACAAGTGATTCAGGAACCCTTAAAAGTGGCCCAGCCTCATCGTTTGACTGTATTGCAGTGGTGGAAAACAATTTTCTTGACTATTTAACTTCAGCCATGACCTTTCTTTGCTGTCACTTGCATATGCAGTAGCTTACTGGAGAGAGGTTTTATGTATGCGTAGACTTCAAAGCAGCTCTGGTAGCCATAGTTACTGACTCATCCTCTTGGGCCAGGGCCCTGTGATTCAGTAGCCCTCACAGGGGCTGCTCCTAATGCAGTAATCATGATGCGGCACAACTGCAGAGCAGCTGGGAATAACGGCTGCCCCGTTTTTTGGTGGGTGGAGGGAGCAGGCAGTAGCTCGCTGCCAGCTCCTTCTTTCCTTCATCTTTCACATTTGTTACTCTGATAGCATCTTGAGGATGGAGGCCGAAGGAGTTAAAAACAAAACAAAACCCAAAACTCGCATCTCTCTTCCTCTCTTTGTAAGTGTGCAGCCACAGCACAGGGAGTGGCTCTTTCTAAGCAACACGTCCTTTTAAACCTCCCCATGGCATCAGTTATCTGCCACATGTTCAACAAACAACCCTACCCCCCAAAATATTCATTAATGCAGATTCACAGTTAAAATGGCTCCAGATTAAAGCCGAGTCAGTCATAATTGAGAGGGTGCTAAGCTGGATGACTATCAAAAGACATTTGATTAGGGGGCCTGCCAAAACGCAGTTCTAAAACCACAATTTCCATGCACAGTGTAATGGATATTATGGATAATTACCCAGAGTGCACTACTCAGCCACACAGCTGCCTACAATTACGTCCCAAACAGCTTCCTCCTCCGCTTCACCCTTCAAGCTCCCCCCATGACAACTTCTTACAGCTTTTTTCGAGGAGTTGGTATCTTCCTGACACTACCAAGAGGAGGGCCCGCCAAGTTATACAAGGATTAGAGAGTGGAGAAAAAAATGCTGCATGTCCTGGGGCCAAAGCGCATGCTGGAACAAAGCTGATCCTGGGGTTAAGGGAATGGAACATTCAGAGTTCATGGAATGCTCGGGGATTTCAAGCTGCGGTGGCACGAAGTACTTTCTGAAGAAACAGAGCTGTTTAATCAGCTGAGAGAGGCACAAGGCCACCAGGAGACTCCCCTGTGACTGGGCAGCTTGGCATTTATGTAAGCATTCTGGATTAGCATTAGTTTCTTTAAGAAAGCCGGGGTCCTTTGCCATCTGTTCATCATTTTATTTACCATTGGCCGGAGAGCAACAGATTCAATAACGGCTTTACAAAGGGTCATAACCAGGTTTACCTGCAGCTGTACAGCCTCTGCTTAGGCCTGAGGCAGTGGCAATAGGTCGTAAAAACTCCTTTTTGTGAAATGAGATAAATCAAAAAGGGCTGCTCACATGACAGACCTGACTTTCAAAAAGCCTCAGTGAGTCTGGGTGGCACGCTTTCCTCAAGCCTCATACAAACCAGGCCACATTATGAGAAAAGAATGTGGGGTGGATGCTTTTCAGCGTGGCCGGAAACATGGCTCCGTTTCTACATGACTTAGCCAAAAGACACCCTCAGGAGAACACACAGCAGTACCAAACTTTGGCTCTGAAGGTAGAACAAGTCTTAACAGAAACTGTGTATGTATATACATATGTATATCTTCTCTAACGGCCTTTAATGAAACCTGCCTTCCTCTACCAGTTAGGATTCTCCTTAAGCCTCCAATTCACACATTCTCCTTTGCTCATCTTAACTTGCAGGCCATTATCTTCCTCCAAACTTCCTGCTGTCAACCCCCATGCCCACCTGTCCCCTTGGGTGTACTAAAGTGAGCCTTGGAACTGATTGAGCAACGTCTACAACTGCAGTTCCTGTTCAGAAGCCTTCGAGAGCACTGTTCTCATCCCAATCACACCAACCCAAAGATACCTTTTTGTTCTGCTGGCTTAATGTGTAACGCTCAAGTGTATGCTACCAAAAGAAGCATATGTCAGACTTCCAGGGAAGTTATTTCTTTTCCATTTCTAATCTCTAGTTTCTAAATCAAACAAAAATCAACCCCTTTGAAATAATGGCAAGGCCAGAGCCTGACTTAATTTGCTTTGTGATATTTAGGAAAGGGGAGATTCTATGATGTATCCTCTCCTTTGAAAAAATGGCATTGGTTCGGTCCACTGGCCTTGCTGTCAATCTGGGCAAAAAGATGGTAACAATTTTTTTTTTCTATTAACAAAATAAGGGAGGTTTGTTATCTCATTGTGATACGTTAAAAAAGAGATCCTAAGAACTTGATGACATTAACTTTTTGTTTTTGCTGTGTTGGGTCTTCATTGCTGTGCCAGTTTTTCTCTAGTTGAGGTGAGCAGGGGCTACTCTAGTTACAGTGCTTGGGCTTCTCACTGCGGGGGCCTCTCTTTTGAGGAGCACAGGCTCTAGAGTGTTCGGGCTTCAGCAGTTTCGGCCCGTGGGCTCAGTAGTTATGGCTGACTCTCGAGTACAGGCTCAGTACATATGGTGCACAAAGCTTAGTTGCCCTGTGGCATGTGGGGATTTCCCAGACCAGGTATTGAACCTGTGTCTCCTGCATTGGCAGGTAGATTCTTTACCACTGAGCCACCAGGGAAGCTCCTTGATATTACATTAAAAAAAAAATAGGTTTCTGAGATTGAGATTGACTCATCTCTGATAGTTATTTCTCTAGAGCCATTTTAAATACACCGTAGGACAGTTGCAACCTATATTACCAAAAACGTCTTACAATCTGCTCACAACATCTCTGACACAGGCTATGACATCTGAGAGCTTACACCAGGAGAGTTGGTTTCACTGCAAGAACACTTGAAAGACTTTCCAAGAGAGAAAGGAGACCCTTTTAGAATGTAAGTCTTCATTGCCTCCCTCCCCAGAGTTTGCAGAAGGGTTACTAATACTTTTTACATATTTTGCAGTGGAGAACTTTGCCTGCCCCATTAATAGAAAAAGCACTGCCAAGCCCATTGGCCAGGCCAGAATATGAATGAGAAGAGCATATCTGACACAGTGAAAAAGCTAGATGGAGAACTAAATAGGAACAAACATCAACGAACCAGAAATCAGCACCCAGTGCTCACCTCCTCAGGTTCTATCAGCTTGAATTCCATGCCTCGGCCTGTCCAGGCAATGAAGTGGGCGTTGGCTGGGTCATCAAGAAGGGTAACCAGGAACTGCCACAGTTGAAGGGAACCTCGCCTCTGGTAAGGGGGCCCCTCCCGATACATGGTGGGCTCTTGTTTCACTTTGCCTGTTCAGGATAAAGATACATATGTGGTGATTTAGTCTCAAGTTTCTCACCTGATTTGGGCAAATGTTGTCAATCTGGCATTAAGATGACTGACGAAGGAGCTCTGACATGGCAAGAATTCCAGCTTTGCACCAAACCAGATGGGGCTACTTACCTTCCAGTCTCTCGGGAACAACACAAGTGTCATCAAAGTACAGCCGGGGATCCTTCTCATATGAAAAACCTGAAGGAGAATTTAGAAAGAACATGTTGCTTAACATGGATCTCTTCTATGAAAACTCTGAAAGACTAAAACAGAATTTTCTACCATTTCAGGTCCTCAGTCCAATGAACTGCTGTATCTATGCCAGACTGAATTAGGGAGAGAACTTCACAAGAACCTAGGTGTTCGTATTCTGATGCAATTGACCACTCTGCAGTCAGAACGGCATCAATTCCTGCTATTAGAGCCGAGACTGCAGGGAGGCACTGAATCACCAGAATGTTCCTGCACATCTTACTCCTGAGGTCTGCATGGATCAGTGACTAAGCCTTTATATCTGAAACGACATCTCATCTATTTCAGCTGGCCTCACTGGGGGAGATCTAATTGATCTACACACGGTCTTGCCATTTCCCTTTTAGCAAATATTAATTTCAATCTTTCGTACAGCTTGTCCATGCTGCCCACACACTTCATTCAACTATTAAAGAGCTTGGAAGGTAGAAAATGATGCCAAATGAGTAAACTGTGACCAACAGTAATCTGAAAGGTAAACTGGAGGTATCATTACCTCCAGACACCATGGAAGGAATATGAAGAGATATTCCTGCAATAACACTTACTGCATTGTTAAGAAAACAGGAGAACTGACCGGCCCAACAACATATGTAAGTGGAAATGAAAGGAAGGCAGGGCAAAAAGTGGAAGGTGTCCAGGAGAAGGAAGGATGATGGCTTGGCATTCTAAATCCACTAATCTTGGACTTTCCTGGTGGTCCTGTGGTTAGGACTCTGGGCTCCCAATGCAGGGTTCAATCTCATTGGGGAACTATGCCACATGATAAGGCCAAAAAAGTAAACCCATTAACCTCTAATATGGGTTCAGTGCTGACTACCAGGTCAGCAGGCACCTTGACAAGGCCAGTGGCTCAAAGCAAAGCCAGTTAATAGACAGGCAGGGTGGGACCACACCCTTGCTTGGGGTCCAGCCTATTTCAGGAGTGAGCATCCCTGTGTACTCCCTTCTAACTGCATGCTTCTCAAGAGGAAGCACCAGGAGCTCCTGTTTGCATAGTGGTGCTCCCCATGCTCAGTCCTCCAGTCAACTCATCTGGCATGTGGACCAGGCTTATGAGTGTTCAGTATGCGGTCCAGGCAGGCAGGGGAGGCCATTTGCAGTGAAGAACGAGCAATAGATTTTTGAGAGGAATTTTCTATGACTTAAACTCCATGGGTAGAGGTGCCAAGAAATAATCTGTTCATCACAATCAGCTTGGATCAAGTTTTTCTTGGCAGGATCAGCACAATTTTAAAGAGGCCTGGGGTTGGGAAAACACTGCCCAACTTGGAAACAGATTGTTTTCAGGTTTCGTATTATTCATTTTTGTTTCCTCAGTCCCAAGCATTTTTTTCTCTGCTTAACTACAAAATACAAAAAAGTATATTTTTATGTAATCCAATAGATATTTAAGCTGGGCACATATTTGTGCTAGAGAGAGGGTAGACAGAATAATACAGACTCGGTGCTTGCGCTAATGGAGCTTGCAAACCAACTGGTGGAGACAGATGACAAAGTAGGGAAAAAAAAACATCGTGCAATGTGAAGAGCATGGGCCCTGAAACCAGACTGATTGGACCTAGGTTAACTGTGTGGCCTGGAACAAATTAATCTCTCAGTGCTCCATTTTTCTCATCTTAAGGATTGTGGAAGATAATTCCTACCTTACAGGCTTGTTAGTGAGAATTTAATGAGTTGATATTTATTCTGTTCATTGACTGATTTATCCTTACAACAGAGAGCTTAAGAATAGCTGCCAGTACATAGGTGTGCAATGCAGGATAGTTAAAAGAAACCAAGACGGTAAGGACTTGCACATTGTGATAAATCTCTCCAGTTAATCTCTTAATAGCACTTACCTTATTCTGTCATGGAATTCTAAGTTTCTAGAGGGTAAGGACCATATTCTGAATATCTTAGCATCCTTATAGCACCTAGTATGTAAGTGCTCAATAACTATTGGAATAAATATGAAGGAATCTATAGTTTTCCATTAAAAGATTTAAGAATGCAATGCTAACTTCTCAGTGACTCCTCTAATTTTCCAGTTTGGTACTAGGAAACTGATTTACAACAGTCATAATTTATATTAAGAACTGCATAATCCATCATGCTTCATATTTTCTGCCTTGGCTGCCGGGAAGCTATGTATTTCCTGACTTTCTACATGAATTTTCCTACTCTGATGTTTTAACAGCCTTTAATATAAAGTCAAAAGTAAACTACAAAGTTTACACACCTGCCAAAATTGCTATGTTATATTTAGAGCTTTTCTTTGAGCATAATACACTCACAGTATATAGGGGAAAAAATGTAAACCTAGATTAAATTCTAGGTTTGGTTTTCAAACTGTTCAGATGAAGCTCTGCTCATGAGTATCGTTCTGGTGTATTTTGCGGTTTCTAGTCATTGCCACATGTGACTCTCTAAAACATCTGGAAGATGCTGTTGGTTTAAGTGAAATTGTCAGTTGAATTTACTCAGCAGTTGCATCAGTTGTGGTCACAACCATCTAATCACTCAAAGGTGGCAGGAAGGAACCTGTTTGAGGGGCAAAGTGGAAATGAAAGATTCAAAATAGTATGTAAAGATTCCAGGTGAATGCTAAGGCAGGATGGCTATCTTAGTAATCACAGATGCCAATCAGAAACACTTGTCTTACTAACTTTCACAGGCATCTGTGGTCAAGCCTGTATAAAGAGAGAAAAACTGTGTCAGGGTAATTTAGAGCAATTAAGAATGCAGATATCTTTGAAACTAACTTCTTCGATGTGTGTGGGGTCAGGGAAGAAGTGGGGGAAAACATAAGCTCGCCAGACATTCTGTGTGTAGTAAGCAGCCCCAATGCCTTACTACAAGTATTTCCTTTAAGAGCATCAGTTCAGTCACTCAGTCATGTCTGACTCTTTGTAACCCCATGAACCATAGCATACCAGGCCTCGCTGTCCATCACCAACTCCCAGAGTCCATTCAAACCCATGTCCATTGAGTTGGTGATGCCATCCAACCATCTCATCCTGTCATCCCCTTCTTCTCCTGCCCTCAGTCTTTCCCAGCATCAGGGTCTTTTCCAATGAGTCAGCTCTTTCCATCAGGTGGCCAAATATTGGAGTTTCAGCTTCAACATCAGTCCTTCCAATCAACACCCAGGACTGATCTCCTTTAGGATGGACAGTTGGCTCTCCTTGCAGTTCAAGGGACTCTCAAGAGTCTTCCCCAACACCACAGTTCAAAAGCATCAATTCTTCGGTGCTCAGCTTTCTTTATAGTCCAACTCTCACATCTGTATATGACCACTGGAAAAACCATAGCCTTGACTAGATGGGCCTTTGCTGACAAAGTAATGTCTCTGCTTTTTAATATGCTGCCTAGGTTGGTCATAACTTTCCTTCCAAGGAGTAAGCATCTTTTAATTTCATGGCTGCAGTCACCATCTGCAGTGATTTTGGAGCCCCCAAAAGTAAAGTCAGCCACTGTTTCCCCATCTATTTACCATGAAGTGATGGGACTGGATGCCATGATCTTAGTTTTCTGAATGTTGAGCTTTAAGCCAACTTTTTCACTCTCCTCTTTCACTTTGATCAAGAGGCTCTAGTTCTTCCCTTTCTGCTATAATGGTGGTAACCTTTATTATATGCATAACCTCATCTGCATATCTGAGGTTATTGATATTTCTCCTGGCAATCTTGATTCCAGCTTTTGCTTCCTCCTCTTTAAATGCTGTAATTATGCAAAGTGTTTTCCTCTTTCCTAGTTCGCCTGCTGCAGACATCAACTGCTGCAGAAACATCTGGGAACCTGGAAGAGAGTCCTACACGTGTGTGCCCATCACAGAGGTCCAGTAGACAGCCCTTCCTTCCCAGGGCTGGACACTCATTCAGAATATCCCTGGGTGCCTGTGGCAGCCACACTTGGTCTCCCTTCCAACCAACACATTGGGAGGCAGCCACTCATAGAAATGACTCTTGTGAACCAATCACTCATAATAACCAGCCAATGCTTTCCAGTGCTGATTTACCAGCTCTTTCAAACTATCTCTAAAACTCTAGAACAGTGGTTGTTATCCTTGGATACAACAGAATTGCCCAGGGAGCTCTACAAACTACTAATGCCCAAGCCCCATCCTAGAATTTCTGATTTAGTTGCTCTGGGTGAAGCCTGGACATCAGAAGTTTTAACAGCTCCCCAGGTGATTCTAGGGATTCCCAGGTAGCGCAGCAGTAAACAACGCGCCTGTCAAAGCAGAAGATGCAAGAGATGCAGGTTTGATCCCTGGCTTGGGAAGATCCCCTGGAGGAGGAAATAGCAACCCACTCCAGTATTCTTGCCTGGATAATTGCTTGGACAGAGGAGTCTGGCGGGCTAGAGTCCATGGGGTTGCAGAGTCGGACATGACTGAGGGACTGAGCATGCAGGTGATTCTAACGTGTAGCCAAAGCTGAGCCTTACAACTCTAGTAGTTCTCTACTGTGAGGGTGCATCATGGTTGCCTGGAGGGCCTGTTGGAATACAGAGCTGGACCCTACCCCTGGAGACTGCTTCAATAGGTCTGGGGTGGGGGCTGAAAATCTGTATGTCTAACAAGTCCCAGGTGAAGCTGATTCTGCAGGTTTGGAGAATCACACTGCTCTAGATACTTACAGAGACGTGCATGACAGGAAATAAGACATACTTTTGAGGAACCGTTCTAAGAAAGAAATCCTTCCCTGTTTCAATGTTCAAAAGAAGTCCTGAAGGTCATGATACGGTTCCTAAGTTCCAGTTTAGACAGTGTTATCTACAGGCGTATAACCTCCTTGCATGGAAAAGTAGAAACCAGGCAGTTCACTTTCTTTCTTAAAAGTTAGGGTCATTACTACCGAAAAGGATGGCAGCCCTCATAGGTCAGGAGCGTGCCTCAAACTCTGTGTGCAAGATGACCGAGGATCACAATCAGTGAGCACTTGTGTTCACAATCGAAGGAAGGTCTGAACTATGATCTCAAATCTTAGCTTGGAAACTGAGCCACTTTGGGCTTCCTTGGATATTATAATTTCTTAAAGAGCTACTTACCTTCATGGCTACCGGAGAAGTAGCCCCCTCTCATGTAGGACTGGCAGTTAGGCACTTCTGAAAGAGAAACACACTCCTGTCAGTGGTCTCTGCAGCTGAAACTGGCAGAGGGAAAGCCCTTAAACCTCCAGCCCCAAGGCATGTTTTTCTGGTCTTGTCTTGAGAAAGGGTTACCACCCCTTTTTTGCACCCCCCCAAAAAAAAAACTAAAATAAGGGGAAATAAAGAAGAGGAAAGAGTTTCTAAGTGTGCCAGCTGCAAAATTCCCACTCTTTCCATTAATGATCTCATTTGATAAGCTTGGCCTACAAGATGGGTAATCAGTGAATGTGTGGGTGGGGTAAAGAGGACTCCCAAAGACAGCTGGAACTTTGTGTTTAACTTTCTAAACAAGAAGCCCCAAAACAAACAATAGGTGTTTCAAGATGTTACACCTCTCCCTGTGCACACTGGCAGCTGAAGGACATAGGAATTTTCCCAGATGAAAGTACTGCAACAGAGTAGTGAGTCCTATGAAGCAACCAACAGGAGAAACTTTCCATGGCATACCCAGATCCCATACAGCCATGACAAATCAGATACCTTCTTAGAACACTATTCAACAATAGAGTCCCGACCTACGTGCGGACTCTCCTATACTTATATTGGGAGTTCAATGGGTCATTGTATTCAAAAAAGGTCACAAAACTAGAGGCAGGACTAACATGCAGAAATATCCTTTGTCCAGTGACTTTAAGATAACAGGTCTTAAAGGGCATCACCAAGACTGGGTGCCAGCAGTCTTCAGGTATGGACTCAGGTATACTCTGCATGACATCTGAATGTCTACTGTGTCTTCCTAGCTCCTAACTTCTTTGAGGGCAAATTTTAGAAAACTATTCCCCAAAACCCTGCACACAGAAGGCACTCAGTAACTACCAGACGAATGAGATGATGAAGAAAGGAACTGTATGATGTTATGCTCACCTGAATCAACGCAGTAATCCCGGGGCTCCTGCTTGATTCCCATTGGTGACTGGAACCCATGTGCTGGGGGACCAGGCATGCCTGGGACCCCATGTTCATAGAGTGGGTCATGGTATTCTTGTTTGAATCCCTGAGGGGGTGGGGGAGCTGCAGGAACAATAGGTTCTGACATTTGCCGGTGGTAATTAGGGCGATTATCTCCAGGAACTCCTGACTGAGGAGGGAAGGGATGGCAGGGTTCAGACAGCTGTCTCTGAAATCTGCAAGAAGAAAGTAGTTACACTGTTTAAGTAAGAATAGGATGAATACCTACTATGATTTTAGCATTGAGGATTACAAATTCAAAGTACTCATTAATGCTTATTTCTGGATATTTCATCCTTTTCCCAAAAAATATATCACACATTTTAAACCTCTTGAGTCAGGGAACGGCAAAAAAAAAAAAAAATTTACTACATCATGGTTTATTTTCCATGTGTGTTTACTTCATGCACAGTCTATGTGTATAGTTGAGCCAGATTATGTACCTGAATATATATAACTAACTATTTGCAAATATCACTAACATTAGGTTATGTTTGTTCATTGATTCATTCACTTATCTGTAGACAGAATTAATTTTTAAAGGCCAGAGTATTTAACCAGAAATTAACCAGTTAGAAAATGTAATTCTAAAAAAAAAAGCCATATGTAATAGCAATCAAAACCAAAATCCCTAAGAAAAATCACAAAATGTGTAGGCTATCCAACAAAACCTAAAACTTTTCTGAGCAACAGATCTAATTAAAGATAAAATGTTTAGGACTTGGAAAGTTTTCACTCACTGAAAATTATTCTATAAGAGCAATGCCTTCATAACCAATTCTACAAAATGATTGTAAATTTTATTTAAATGATTGTGAAATAATGCTCTACTAGATATTGACAAATATCATTAAGCCACAACAACTGGAATACGAAGAATGAAACATATGTCAAAGGTTTGACTAAGTCACAAACTTAGAATAAGTCAAGAATATTCCAAAATTTTCTACTTGTCAAGGTTAGCATTTCAAATAAGTTGGGGGAAAGATCCCTGTTTTATACCATATGCCAAAATAAATTTTATATAAAGATTTCAATGTGAAACCATGATA
Source organism: Antilocapra americana (assembly GCA_007570785.1). Lineage (NCBI taxonomy): Eukaryota > Metazoa > Chordata > Mammalia > Artiodactyla > Antilocapridae > Antilocapra > Antilocapra americana. The sequence continues at coordinate 22,170,060 of ML664161.1, forward strand.
GTAAACATATACAAAAAAATAATCTTGGGAGGTGGAGGAAAAACCTTTCTATATATCATACCAATAGCAGAAATCAAGGTAAACATGGATATGTATCCTTGCATAAATTTCTTCATGTTCATATGGTTTGATATAAGGGCCATGCTTTGTATTCCTAGTAGCCTATAGAAAGAAAACCTACCCCCAGCTCAAGAATGTTGCAAAGCAAGAGAATAAAAGAATACAGATTGCGGTGGGGGAAATTCATAAAAGATGGACATGCCAACAGAAATAAATGGGTAAAGAACACAAATAGGGAAATCACTAAAGAAATGCAAATAGTCATAAACAAAGTTCAATTTCATCAGTAATCAAAATAAGTCTAAAAATCAACAATGTAAGCCTATAAGGTCTAACTCTCTACTTTTAGTTTGATTCCTATCAATAGCTTTAAGCAAATAACTTGATCTGAATCAATCTGTGACATCTAAGGGCTAACAGATTTCTAGAACACCAAGACTTAAAATCTTAGTGAAGAGATTCATGTGCAGAATAAAGCACTTTAAATCAGGACTCTCAGTCTGAGTCTTTACTGTCTTACCAATAGCAGGACCACAAGATCCTTTATAACAGGAAGACCCCCAAACTATTTTACATACATTTATCCTTTTATACCAAAAGCATCAGGATCTGCCTGATGAAATTACTGAAACAAGTTTTATGAACTCTAAGGATCAGGGGGTACTGAATGCTGTGACAGTGGACTGTCAATCAGGAATGCTGATTTTCTGCTATTTCAGGAAACCCTTGCATGGTCTTTGAAGTACAAATCTGAAACTTGTGTTTAGGCTTGATATTTAGAATACAGGCACCAGCAATAGGCTGCAAACCTGATTTTGTAAAGAAAATTCTGAAGTGGGCAGGAAAGTGAAGATATTCTTTAGGTTTATTTTCGTTAAAGTACCCAGAGCTTATGCCAGCAAGAACAGTAACAAGGGCACCCACTGTCCGTTTTCTCCTCTCCTGTCTCTGCAACCTTCCTAGCACCTTCCAAGGTGACCTCCCCAAATTGCTTCCTTGATGGCTCTGAGATGGCACGGAACCAACTCCGCTCTGTAACCAGAGCCAATGCAGCTGGCAGGCCCATCACTCCACTTCCGCTCAGAGCTCATCTTCTCACTTTCCAGAATGAAACACTAGAGTTGGCCTGATCTGACGCCCTCAGGAAAAGGTGCTTCCATGTGGGTACCAGCCAGCAACTTTCATGCCCTCCCTGCAGCACAACTTTAAGGATGTATGAAGCTTACAGGCTTGGGATCTATGGAACACATTCTACAACTGGGATTGGCTTGTCCTGGTTTGTTTTGAGAGAGCAGGAGTGGCAAAGGGCAGCTTAAGGGTAGGTCATAAAACCAGCATATTTGGAAGAAAGATTTCTCTCTGAGCTTGCTGCCGATAACAGCTTTTATTTGCAGAGATCAGTAAAGTAATTCAGTTCTTGTCCTCAAAATACACTCTGCACTTCAACCACTGACCTTTATTTGAACCCCCTTCCTGCAATCCTTTTGAAGTAGCTGAGAATGTGTTGTATACATAGTACAGCTACGACAGAGATGCTTGTTGTTTACTGAGGCAGGCAATCATTTTCGAAGGAGGGAAGGCTTGGTTCCTAACAGACCTCTTCCTCCCGCCACTAGCCACCCCGCCCTCCACACCCCCCATTATCCCAACAGCTCAGGCCGTCATGAGCTCACAGTTGGTGAGCAAAAGGACACTTCTGACTACTGAGCAAGCCTATATTCAATAGGTTACAGATTAAGGCTTTCTCAGTGCCAGTTTATTTAAAGAACCAGTTATTTATTTATTTGTCAGATTTATATAGCGCCTTTCCTCCCAAGAGCTCACCCACGCTACCAACATTTGGTTTACATTATGAAAACCGTTAGATGCTTTTTCTGCATTTCCTTTTTGGTTTCTGCTGCCAACACAGAGTAAACACAATACTTAGAGAAAAAAAGAAGAAAAGTGTGGATTCAACGAAGGCTACAGAGTGGCTCTGGGTGCCAGGTGAAGGAGTGAGCTGTTCAGAGGCCAGCTAGATGATATGGAAAACTGGCCAAGAAACAACCACCACGTACTTAATATTCCCGTTAGAGCAAAGAAAAAATCAAAAACAGCAAAGCAGCACAGCTCAGTAAAAGCGGCTCTGGCTGCGAAGTTGGCACATCCTGGGCTGAAATCCAATCTTTATCTCTTACTGACTCAAGGTCACAGAGCTAGTCACATAAATGCTCTGAGCCTCAGTTTCCTCCTCAGGAGAGTAAGAACAATCAGGTTACTTGCCCCAAAGATCTGTTGTGAAGGTTACATAAGACAACCCATGTAAAAGGTCCCAGCACACTGCTAGGGTCTTAGATACACATTACTCTCAAACATCAACTATCCAACCTCCTCCCCACAGCCTTCCACAAGCTAAATTCAGAAATTATGCAAAATGGTAGGGAAGATCTTAAGGAACTGGGAGACTTTCACACACAAGGTCCCCTTGCTACCTAGACAGCCTCTAGTCTCCTTTCTCAGAAAGAGAATGCTGCTTTTTATTCCAGGTGGCATTGTGCCACCCAATTTCAATTAATATTTATTTTCCTGCCATATACTACGAGCCAGGCACTGTTGCAAAAGAAAACCCAAAACGTTGCCCCTAAAAGCCCACCAAAGAGCTCTGAAACAGCTCTCAGAACTTTGTGTGAGGCCTGTTGGCAATTAAACTCAAACTGGCCTGTCCAAACTGTGACAGAACACAGAGATGAGGAACCAAGTATACCTTTTAAAGGCCTAGATATTTGACTTTTCAAGATCAAATATGGAAGGTGATGTAAGTACAAGATCTTCCCAGGAGATTAGATGGTAAAAGCATTAGTTTTTTATGTATACAACATTAATGAGTCTAAAGATGAAAAGATCAGGGGGAGAGAACTTCACGTTTTTAAAACTTTAAACAAACAGCTAAAAGTTTCTAGGTAATAGTATCTATATCATTTTAGGAAGATTCCTTTAGTAGTTTTTTTTATGGAACATAAAAGTGATTTTTAAAACAAGATTGTCATGGAAGCTAACATTTGAGTACTTTCCCTATGCCAATGTGATTAAGTCACCCAGTGATTCTATGTGATAAGTATCTAGTAGTCTCCCATTTTCAGATAAAGAAACCAAAGCTTGGGAAAGTTAAATGCCTCCCTGAGGTCACACAGATAGGAAGTAGCAGAGTTGGGCTTCAACTCCAGATCTGTTAATCTGTTCAACTCCAGAGCCTATATTATTCATACCATTGTTTCTATAATTGCTTTTAAATACCTTCTTGATGACATTTAAATATCATTCAGTCCAGGCAGCTAGAAAACTTAAGTTCAGAAATTCAGAAATATACATTTGAAGAACTCTAAGACTGAGAAATAATAAACACTTGAAACTGAATTTTTAAAATAACACAGGTCAGAACTTGTGGGGTATAGCTAAAGCAGGACTTGGGTAGGGAGATCAAATAATCGATTACTTGTAACCAGGATATTTTGGGGAGCAAAAAGAAAAGCTATCAGGAATTACTTTCACAAGCTATGTGACCCAGGAAAAACTGAAGGTATAGTCACCCCAGCCTTAGGGGAAATCTTATTTGGTCATGTATTTAGAGTATTAAAAAAAACTACAAGTTAGCCAACCAAAGAAGCTAAAACAGAATAAACAAAAAATATAGAAAATTTCAGTAGGAGCTGAAACCAATGAAATAGAAAATATCCAATAGAACAAGTAAATTCAGAGTTGATTTACTGAAAACACAAGTGATATAACCTGCTAAGACTAACACAGTCTAGATAAATAGAATAAAAAATGAAAAATAGATAAACAGATGATGCTATAGAGGTTGTTAAAAGGGCACTGTTGTTCAGTTGCTCAGTCACATCTGATTCTTTGTGACCCCATGGACTGCAGCATGCTAACATCAGGAACAGCTTTATGCCAATTAATTTTATTTCTTCTTTATTTTTAATGCACATGGGCTTAGTTGCTCCGTGGCATGTGGGATCTTCCCAGATCAGGGATCGAACCTGCATCTCTTGCACTGGCAGGTGGATTCTTTACCACTGAGCCACCAGGGAACACCACATGCCAATTTTTAAAACTCGTGAAACAAATTCCTAGAAAAATTTGTTAAATTCACTCAACTAAACAGAAATTCAGAGAAAGGTCATAAAAGGTGAGGATACTGAACTAGTAATTAAAAATCTTCCCACAAAGAAAATATCAGGCCCCAGTGACTGTACTGGTAAATTCTTCCAAAATTTCAAGGAGTGAAAAACCCCAATTTCACACAAGCTATTTTGGAATATATAGAAAGGAAAATATCACTACTCATTTGGTGAGAATAACCTCAATGCTAAAACCCAACAGGGATAATATAAGAAAAGGAAATTATGTATCATTCTCAATCAGAAATACAGATGCAGGAGTCCTAAATACATGTTGGAAAACCTAGCCCAGCAATGTATAAATGATTATATATAACAAAATTTAGCTTATCACAAGAATACAACATTGGTTTCATATAAAATCAGTATAATTCACCACATAGAAAAAGGAGAGCTATTCATTTGATCTCAATAGAGGCAGAAGAAGCATTTGATAAGATTCAACACGTATTCATGTTAACAAAAACAACAAAACTCAGCATACTACAGATAGAAGGAAATTTTCTTCAGCTTAATAAAAGGTAAAACAAAAACAACCCTATTTTAAACATAAGGAAATGCAAAAAATGAGCCATCTTAAGATACAGAACCCCCAAAACTTCCCATACTTGAACCGTTGTTTTTAGTTGCTAAGTCATGTCTGACTAAGTCATGTCTGACACTCCTCAGTCTGCTGAAGGTTCCATTAAGCATCTATGAAACTCAGTTTCGGATAGTAAAGTGAATTTGTGCTGTCATGCATAACACACTATTAACAGGAGTGTGTGGAAAGGCATGTGTCTGATAGGCTACAAGTGTGACTCACTGTCAAGTTCTTCCCTGTCTAAAAACTACAAAATGTGAAGGACAAAAATGAACAATTAGGGGTAGACTTGAGAGGAAGCAGAAGAGAAAAACCTGCATATATTATGTCTCTTTAGCATCTTTAGGGAATAAGTAGTTTTCAATTAAATCACAATTCTAGAAAATGTAACCTCATCCTCTAAGCTCTAAAGTTTTGATCACAACCATAGAGAGAACCTTCTCAAACAGGCCATTCACACAACAGACCCTTTCCTGATGACTCTGGGGACTGGGTTCTGACTATCTATTTCAGAGTGATAGCCTATTGCAATACTGATGCCCTTAGGGAACATCAAGAAGTAGAGGATTTTTTAAAAGGGAGTTTTTAAAAAATATATTGTTGTGCGAGAACCTTCTCCAGTTGTGAGCAGGGGCTACTCTCTTGCACGGGCTTCTCATTTCAGTGGTTTTTCTCATCGCACAGGCTTCTAGGCACGCGGGCTTTGGTGGTTGTGGTGCACGGGGCTGAGTTGCTCCAAGGGATGTGGGACCTCCCCAGGACCAGGGATCAAATCCATGTCCCCTTCACTGGCAGGCGAATTCTTTACCATTGAGGAAGCCCAAAGCAGAGGATTTCCGCATCAGGGGTATCTTCTTAAATTTTGTTTTGAGTTTTTGCTTCTTGCTGTCACGTGAGTGTGCAGTGGATTTCAAAATTCCTGTGGAGTCACTAAGTCGTGTCTAACTTTTTGCAACCCCATGGAATATACTGCAGTACACCAGGCTTCCCTGTTCTTCACTATCTCCCAAAGTTTGCTCAAGCTATGTCCATTGAGTCGGTGATGCTATCCACTCATCTCATCCTCTGTTTCCCCCTTCTCCTCCTGCCTTCAATCTTTCCCATAATTTCTAGATGGTGCATTTCTTAGTGGAGTCTCTTCAGTTGAACTGTGGGGACTCAACTTGAGATGGAATGACAGTTTTTCTTTATTCCATATTTGGCCAGTACTATGTGCATAACATAGGAAGATTTTTCATATACATTATAAACAGCACAATAAACTCCTGTGAGAGTGAGAAGGTTGAATAAGAAGCAGTCCTCCTTTTCAAGGAGCAGCTGGTCTTTAAGGATAAATGAAGCATGTCTGAACGTGTCAAATTACATGGTATTTTTTTCCTCTTTGGGGGGAGGAAATCACAAATATAAATTGTGTCTTTCAAATATAGTATTTATCTCCTAAAACAAATTTTGAGTTGTAAAGAATTATATACTGATTATATAAAACATTAAGAATATAACTGACTAGATTATATAGTCTTAGCAAACAATCACTATCAATAAACATATTGAAGACAAGATATTGAACGAAATATGGTCTGAAGAAAGGGGTATACATCATAGTTTTTAAACTTCAAAAGAGCTTGTTCTACTCAACTGAAGGAATAAGGCACTCAGCAAAACAAAAAACAAAGGTGTGACAACATGGGTTTAGATAAATGATGTAGGAATTAAGTAGGATTTTGTAGTTTTAAGAGAAAGTCCTGCTAGTTTAAAGAAACAGGTGGATAAAATTCAAGGTCGAAATGGATTTTCCAAGGTCCCTTATTTAGCTTTTAATACATTGTTAGCAACCCCTCTCCTGTAAACATAACCAAAATGGTGTACTTATATTTTTGGTTTCTAAAGGTAGGACCTGGTATTTGGCTATGTGACTTTTAGGAAGTCCTTTAGATGCTCTGAGGTCTGATTTTTTTTTTTTTTAACCTGTAAGATAGGTTGTTTTTTTTTTTTAAATCTTGCCTTTGTTACAGAGCTATTTAGAAAATCTCAGATAAGACTAATTTCCTTCTATCCTGCAAATGACCACATTTATGTTATGGGGCTAATTCTGAAGTAACATTCCCTCTAACTTAAAAGCACAAGAAAAACTCCAGTTACTAACTAATCTACTCCACTTTCAAGCAGGCATAAGTTATTAAATGTGTAGTTACTAAGCTTATCATACCTGGCTGCAATTTCTATTGTGTTGTTAGTGGCTCAGTTGTGCCTGACTCTTTGTGACCCAACAGACTATAGACTGCCAGGCTCCTCTGTCCGTGGAATTCCCTAGGCCAGAATACTAGAGTAGGTAGCCATGCCCTCCTCCAGGGGATCTTCCCAACCCAGGGACTGAACCTGGGTCTCTCACACTGCAGGCAGGTTCTTTACAGTACAGGTCAGAATCAGACTAGGGATTTTAGTTTGTCTCATTTTCTATGTGCAATCCTATATCTACAAGCAAAATCACTTGTCATGTTTTTGGTGTATTTTGCATCACACAGATATCATTATCTCAGTAATAATAGACAAGCACAATAAGAACAAAGTTGAGTACTGGGCACTTGATTCTTAGAAAAAAAAAAAGTTGAGTTGGTGTGGGGGTAGAAGACAGGGTTGCGCAATGATTTCTCAAAGTATGACAGTAATATTTCCAGGTCCTGCCCCAGACCCAAAACTCCATCTCTGGAGTAGAGCAAGAAGTCTACACTACTAATAACCCTCCACCCCCCCACCCCCCGAGGACTCTTCTTGTACACCTTCAGATTTGATAATACAGTGCTCTGGTATAGAAGCCCAAGAGCCCAGGTTTGTTTGTATTTTATCTACCCAGGCACCTGCCCTTCACCTCCATTCTCTCAAGGATCTCAGTATCACTCTGCGTGTGGGTGAGGTCTTGATTTCAGACCCACCACTCCTAAAGGCAGAGGGTAAGGGGAAGTGAGTGAAAGATGGAAGGCAGATTTCATGGAGGAATTGCCCCCTATTCTGGCTCCTGCCTTTGGATACCCGAGGCCAGACACTCAAATCACAGGGATCAAATGTCCTCCTTTTGGGAGAAGGCTGGGTAGCCTGGAGACAAACCTACTCCATCACTGAGACTAAGGCATCCTATCTTCCAGGACTATAGGAAGATGAATAACTACCAACAGAATTAGTAATAGGAGATTCTCCCCCAGTTCAGTGAGCCATTGACACAACCTGTTTACACAGGCCCCCTGGACTTGAAACGGATTAAGGGAAAATATGAATAAGAGATTTAACACAAAGTGATTTTCCTTTACATATGGTATAACAAATTAAAGTTGGCTAATTATTTCAAATACAAAATATACACCCCACCCAACTCGCCTCTTCAATTAATAACCTCTGCATAAAATCAGGAAAGACAATTTAAAAACACAAAACCAAAATTATTGAAATAAAAATGGTATCCAGGTCCGAGTTCACAATCTGGCAGGCCTTGGGGGGGTGATTCTGCCCACAGAGATTTTGTTTAGTCTGCAAAATATTACTGCTACTTTAAATTTGAATTCGTTGCCAGCTTTAAAAAACAAAACCCCTGGAATTTCTACACTAAAATTCCAAATTTCCAAATTCTCTTAAAGAAATACAACTGTTAATACAAGCTAGTGACTATCAAACGGAGAAGGCAATGGCACCCCACTCCAGTATTCTTGCCTGGAAACTCCCATGGGCGGAGGAGCCTGGTAGGCTGCAGTCCATGGGGTCGCAAAGAGTCGGACACGACTGAGCGACTTCACTTTCACTTTTCATTCTCATGCACTGGAGAAGGAAATGGCAACCCACTCCCATGTTCTTGCCTGGAGAATCCCAGGGATGGAAGAGCCTGGTGGACTGCTGTCTATGGGGTCGCACAGAGTTGACCACAACTGAAGCGACTTAGCAGCAGCAGCAGCAGCAGTGACTAGCAAAAACTTTGAGGTACCTGCCTCCTTCAGATGAAGCGGCTCCCTGTGGAAACTGAGGCCCACCAGTGAGACAGCCCCCAGTCAACACTCTCTCCCCTCGGGCCCTGTATACCATTAGTGTTCATGGCCCCTGGATCAGCAGGGGGATAAACATTAACTAGACAAATTATGTGGTTCTTCACGATGACTTTCACTGCAAAGGGGGAAGGGAACTGGAATCAGACAAGAGTGCTTGCTTTTTTCTGCATTTCATCTAGAAATAGTGACCTCCAATTAAATACTAGCAGGCATCTCATTGGACCAGGCCAAAGGAAGATAACTTATATATTCTTCCTCTCCTGCCTCCCTCCCCCAAGCAAAGCAAGAAAGGCAGAAAGCACAAACAATGGTCACCACCTTGCAGCCATTGGTAACCACAGATAACTACCTGTCTACGTTATCACTTTATTCCAGAGGGACTGAAATAAAAAAGGCCCCCAGAATATCTTGTATTAAGGGAAGGCCACAAGCATGCAAAGTTCTAGAATACCACAGATAATGAACTTCAAAGGTTGGGACCTAAGACGTTAAGTTTGGTGTTTGCAGAGTAGATTCATTTTACATCTTAGTTTTTCTGAGAATGAATGACTTTGGACAAGTTATTCTGATGCCTCTATTTCCTTAATAAGAATGCAGAAATACCTGGAGTGAAATCAAGATCTCAAAAGTAAAAAATTAAAAATATAGTCCTCAGGTAATCTCCTACTGTGAAAATGTATTAAAATCAAATGAGTAATAACATCTCAGATAACTCAGTAATCTTTCCTAATATGTAAGCAAAACGGTAATAAAATATTTATGGGTAGCATAAACCAAGGTGTGATTCTAGCAGGCAGTATCCAATGAGGAGCCAGGAAAGCTGCCCTCAGCCAGGGTCTAACAGACAGGGTCAACATCCTGAGCAGGTTCGTCTTCCTCTGCTTCTACAACAGCGGAGAGTACCAGCTACCTCTCCCTTACCTACTTCATAAGTGTGTTACAAGGCCTATATCCCCTCTGCAACTTAGGGGCAGGGTGATATACATTGATTAGTCGCTCAGTCATATCTGACTCTCTGCAACCCCACCAGGCTCCTCTGTCCACGAACTTCTCCAGGCAAGAATACTGGAGTGAGTTGCCATGCCCTCCTCTGGGGGATCTTCCTGACCCAGGGATTGAACCTAGTCTCCTGCACTGCAGGGGGATTCTTTACCATTGAGCCAACAGGGAAGCCCCAGGGTAATAATATAAACAGGTCATATTCATATTATTAGTAGTCCTATCTCACAAGATGCCTCAGTGGAATGAGAACTTTATAGGTACCTGATAAATATGACTACTACTTCCCCTCTCCCTAGGAGAGAGAGGGGTGGGAGGAGGCAGTAAAGGAAGCCCAGATCAGCACCCACCTCTGTTCTGATGGATACTGGTTTTCAGGCATCATCTTTGGCATCTGCAAGGGCTGATGTGGTGGCCGGGGGACCGCAAAGGTTTGCTGCTGTGGTCCAGGTTCCGGAAGCGAATGAGTGGTGGGGGCGGGCCCCACACCTGGGACAGGGCCAGCTGCAGGGGCATGTGCCGCCGAGGTGGGCAGAGCTGCCTGAGGTGGGGGAAATAGGGAATTCTGATGGGTGGGAGACAGGGGGGTGGTAGGAGGGGTTAATGGCTTGAACCCAGAGGGAGGCTTCCTATCGTAGGCACTGTCAACAGAAAAAGAGAAGGAACCATTTAGGCGCAATGAAGCCATTAGCGTGGTCACCAGGTCCAGCAGAACTCGAGGTTGCAGCCCACGGTTGCCAGGAAATGACAGCATTAACATAGTTATATTGCTGGCAGCCCCGAGGGAATATTTGTACCTCTGAAAAGTGACAAACACACTGCGTCACAGGGACTTGTTTAACACTTCTAGTGATTCTTCTCAAAGATAATTTTAGCCTCAGCTTCCGGTTTCCTTTTTCCCCTTTTCTAAAAGAATTCTCCATGTATGTGCGTGCAGGAGTGGATGGATAAAGGGAGAAACTAGGTCCTGTGGGAGTTTTCTGGCCCCCTCTCCCAAGAATTCCAGCGTTACCAGGAACTAGAACCTTTGGAAGACAAATTTCTGCTGTAACATCACTTAACAAAGCTCCTCCTCCCCTTTTCAGGCAGATCTATGTTTATCTTCTAGAGCAAAGAATGATTTAAAATTAAAGCTTCATTCCTGGGGCTTGGATATTCTTAAGTAAAGGGCACTGGCATGGGGATTTTCTTCATATATTCTGATGTGAAGATTACTTCTTTGGTGCTTAAAGTTCACATTAACATATGATAGACACGAAGGAGCATATAGTCCCTCCCTTGAAGCCACAGATCAAATAGCCCAGCATTCAGGGTTCTTTCCCTTGGGAGGGCTCAGGGCCCCATGAAATCAGTCCCCTGCAGGGCTGATTTAACAGTTCTGCACGTTACATGCAGACAAAGCCCGTTTGGACTGGCTACAGCTAGAGGATCATTATACTGCCACCAGAGACGGGTGCACTACACCGAGCGTCTGCTGAATAATACTGGAAACAATCAACGTGCGGCCACTTCCTGGCCAGCCTTTCTCTGGCTCCACTTACCAATAGTTGTAGAGGCACTTTTCTCCATAATTAGCACCGAGAGCCTGCTCGTGGCTACAGGACGACAGCTCAGAGGAGGGGCTGTGCAGCTCCCGTTTGATCTTGGTTGGAGGTGGGGCATGAAGCACCACTGAAATCAAAAGAGGGATGAGGGGAGGGACAGAGAGGACAGTGATTAACAGGGAGCACAATGCTTCCTTCTGCAAACCCTATACTAGCTGATTGTTCTTGGAACTCGTGTCCAGTCATACGCCAGAGGAAGCCAAACACTTAACACAGAGCCTTCCATCTAAAACCAATGAAAAGTTCTTTAAAGTCAGAAATCATCATCTGACACTTTAAATGAGCCAAGGTTTTTTTTTTTCTTTTTTAATCCCCACCCCCAAACTTTTTCTGTGTTGGGTCCACTGCTTGGAGGCTCTGAAGCCTTTACAGATCCTGTAGGTGATGCTTCAAGAAAAACACAGGTGTGGTAAGAATACCAAGGATTGCAGACAAGAACAATTCCATTTGTGAAAAGGACAAAACAGCCAAAAATATACTGGTAGACATTACATGTTAGCTTATCTAAGGCTTAAAACTGCTGTGGCAAAAATAAATAAATAAATAGAGGCATATATGTAAATTAAATGACTTAAAAAATATGATTTTAAAGTCCTTCCTCAAGCAACTCTAAATATTAGTTCTGAGTAAGAAATACCCAATATTTAGGGGCACTTCAAAAACTTTCAAACTTTATATTGGAGTACAGCAGACAAACAATGTTGTGGTCATTTCAAGTGCACAGCAAAGGAACTCAGCCATATATATACATGCATCCATTCTCCCCCAAACTTCCCTCCCATTCAGACTGCCACATAATATTGAGCAGACTTCCCTGTGCTACACAGTAGGTCCTTGTTGGTTATCCAATTTAAATATAGCAGTGTGTACATGCCAATCTCATATTTTCAAAAGCAAAGGAATATAACGATGGACCCCAAACCACAAGTGAGGAGAGGCTAGACACAAACTTCCATGCTTGTGTCTGCTTCATGCCTTTCCAGTACCCTACCAGGAAGGGCAGGCACTCATAACCAATCCTTTTACAGATGGTGTCAATTACTCTTCCTAAATTGATAGTATACAGAGCGCTGCTTTGTTTGGAAGTTGATCGAACATTCCATATGTGATGCTGGTATGGCAGAGGAGTTAAGAGTTTTTCAAATGTATCTAGGGACTAACTCATTTTAAAGAGGGTGCTTTACCCAAAGTAGAAGGGCAAACTCTTAGAAGACGCTGTACTGTAAGGGTTGTCTTCTGGCTATGGACTAGAATTGCTACTTTCTGCTGGGTGTCTGGGAGGGAAAGGGAAAGGAACGAGTTAAGCTTTCCTACCAGCTGTTATCCAGTGGATCGAAGTTCTCATTAAATGGCTAACAGTGCTTAGTGCTCTGGTGACCCACCGAATTCTTCGGTTGCACTCAATGTTTAATACTGATCCATCTTCCAGAAGCTTGGTTTTCTTATTGATTTGTATTAGGTAGAATCAGTGAAATGACAATTCTTTTCTAAGACTGAACAATCTTCCTGCCAACTGGTTTCTCAGGTGCCCCCTCTAGCCCTGAATTCTGGACTCAGAAGTGAACAAACGAGACTGAAGACTTGATCACAGATGACAAGTTTATAAAGCAAAGTCCTGCCAGTGACTGACTGGCAAGGGCAGGTTTTCATAATTCTTTTCCTACATAACGCCAACTGCTTTTCCCGAACACACAAAATAAGTTCGGAACTGGCAGATTATATTTAGAAGTCATTAGAGTCTCTCTCGTGATTTTTTTGATGGTGACATCATGGCAGCCAACCCTCAATTGCTATCAAATGTTTTCCGACATTCAGACGCAGAAAATGGCTACACTTGTTCTTGTCAGAATGTTGTTGGTAAACGGGCAGGGAGAGTCGGGTGTGCAGGGGCTGTTCTGGTTCTCGGCACTGCTCCTGGGTCATTGCTTCTCCTCTTACCAGTTTTCTGTCATAAAAGTTTTGGCAAAATAATGAGGACTGGTGATGATGCCCCAACGTAAGCAGCAGTTATATGTCCTAGAAAATACTTTTCTGACTTTATTTAAAGGAAATCATTTATAATCACAGTGTTTCCTAAGTTTGGAGAGTAAACAGGAATGGCATTGTTCAGTTTTCTCATTTCAGGCTTCAGAAACGTTTTGACATTTTCACAGTATTATAAAAGTTATCAGTTCTACCAACAAGATTAATACCAGAGGGTAAACCAAAGGTTTCCAGAAAGCAAACTTTTATAATGGCTTCAGAAATACCATATACCCATTTTGAAAGTCTTAAGTTTTGGCTGATTCTGGTATCTGTGGGCACTCAGTTGTGTCTGACTCTTTGAGGCCCCATGGACTGTAGCCCACAAGGCATCTCGGCCCATGGAATTCTCCAGGCAAGAATATTGGAGTGGGTTGTCATTCTCCAGAGGATCTTCCCAGCTCAGAGAAGAAACCCATGTCTCTTACATCTCCTGCATTGGCAGGTAGATTCTTTACCACTAGTGCCACCTGGGAAGCCCAATTCTGATGTCTTAATTTCCTCAAATCTACATGGCATTCCTAGTGTGTACCACACCATTTTGGCTCTACATTATATGGTACCTTCTATCATACCATAACTGTCCTATACCTGGAATCTTATGTTCTCTATCCAAAGGAGGAGTTCAAGAAGTAGCTGAGTGCTGTGGTCTGAACTGTTGTAACCTCCCAAATTCATACGTTGAAATTCTAATGTCCTCTGTGATATTAGGGTGAGGGGCCTTTGGGAGATGATTAGATCATGAGAGCAGAGGTATCTGAGGACACAAGTCTACAAAGGAGAGTCCTCACCCAGCCATGCTGGCACCATGATCTCCAAATTCTAGTTTCCAGAACAGTGAGAAATAAATTTCTGTTGTCTGTTAGCTCCCCAGTCTGTAGTATTGTTATTTAGTCGCTAAGTTGCTTCTGACTCTCTGTGACCCCATGGACTATAGCGTGCCAGGTTTTCCTGACCTTCATTACCTCCTGGAGTTTGCTCAAACTCATGTCTATTGAGTTAGTGATGCTATCCAACCATCTCATCCCTCTGAAAGCAAAAGGAGAAGAGGACAGCAATCTTTCCCTTCAAGATTCAGGGATTATATTTCCAAATAATTTTTAACCTTGAAGGCAGGGTCCACATTTACCCTTAAAGGCTAGACATGATGTTAGTCATGTTGTTTTTTCCCCTTGGAAGTCAACCATTCGAAGGAGGGAGAAGAGAGTGGAATGTGGCAGGAATGAGATTTGGAAGTTTCACAGATAATGGACAGGAAACCCAGGAGGGGCCATGTGAGGGGTTAAGGAAGGAGGCTCAGTCTCACAGAAAGGTTGCTGGGTCAGAGGATGTATGAAAGAGCCTGTTGGTCGTATGCATGTGTTTTAAGTAGGAAAGTAGAAGCCCAAGGAATGCTCGTAACTTTTAACCTGTTCCCTCTTTGATATGATGCTGCCTTGAGAAATAAAGAAGATGGCAGAGCACCTTGCAGATGCTGCTGTGATGTTATATAATCATACACTATGGTTTCAAGAACAGAGTACTTACCTTCACACAGGTGACTTACTGCACCATGACAGAGGCTGAGACTATAAACCATGGCAATGAATCATAATTAAAGGAGGAGCATGAACTCCTGAAGAAGTTTAAGGGAAAAAAAAAGCTGTTTGACTATTTAAATTGATAAACATTTTCTACAACAGAAAACTTGAGTTTAACTAAGCACAGTTACAGAAGATGGACCCATAAAGCCAATGATGTCCTCTGAACAATTTCTGGCAAATATGGGCCACCTTCCTATTGTCAACACTTTTTTCATTCATTCATCCACTGATTCATTTGTTGAGCATCTTCCATGGGTCAGGTTCCTGAAGGTGCTAGGGATATGCTGGTAAACAAAATAGACATGGGGGTCCTTTTCCTCATGGCACGCATAATTTAGTGAGGGATCTGACTTTTAGCATCTTCCTATAAATGTAATTATAGTTGGACTAGTCTCATAGTCCACTTAATTTAGGCCTTTACATTTATGGATAAGGACCCTGAGGCCCAAAGGAGTTAAAGGAATGGCTTGAGGTCTTGAGGCTGCTGACGCTGGAGAGGAAAGGAAGAAAGACCGCCCCCAATTGTCATCTCAGTCATGTACTACCTTGACAGAATGGGTGATACTGCACTCACCCACTATGTTGATCAGAAAGAGGACATAAACCCTGTTTTCAATGAAAACAACAAAAATACCACATTACACCTGATTAAGAAAAAGGGTTCTAGAACAAAAGAACAAAGGATAACTAATACCTCCGGAAAAGAACCAGGTAGACCAAGAAAGGCAGCCAGACGGATCCCTTATCATTGGCCGTGGACAGTTTACTTGACATTATTTTATCCAGTCTTCCAAACCCAGTGAGAAAGCTACTTTCATTGTCTCCATTTCAGAGATGCGAAAAATCAAGGCTCAAAAGGTAATCTGCCAAAGTCTCATAGCTCTAAGTGGTCAGTATACCAATCAGTTGTCAGTCATTCCATTATATTGCCTCCCAAATGGAGTCTGAGCAAAAAGGACTAAATCAAAAAGGGATTAAAAGAAATAGGGAAAGAGATGGAAAAAGAAGACAACAGCAGAGAAGCAGAGGAATACTATTTGCCAGTTCTCAGGGTCTGTATCTTCATGTTTACTCTGTACTCTCCAGCTGCTGACATGCCCGACACATCTGAAGCCACTCAAGGACTTAAACTTTCTCCTATCTCTAGGTCCCCAAAATGCCCAGGTTCCCTCCCTCACTCCTACTAGCAACTAACATCTTTTGATTCTGGCGGTTTCAACATCTTAGTCCCTGCCTCCCATCCTAGTATTCCATCTATAAGACCTCATTCCCCCTTCTATTGTCCAGCTAATCAAAATCTTTTCAGACAGCTGCAGGCACTGTGGAAGACCTGGCATCTACAGCCAGTCACTGACCAGCCAGATGCCACACTGTTGCTGTGGATACCGTTGTGCACCCCCAAATGCCCCGCCCCTTCTGAAGCTGCTGCTTGACAGTTCCCTCCTAAATGCCACCTCTGAGACAAGATTGTTGTGAGTGAGCTCTCAGGACCTCTATTTGACTATCAGAACTCTGTTAAGGATCCATACACAAATGAAAGTCTCCACTTGTCAGGGGTAGGAAAGACGGGTTGGCTGGCTGCTAAGATACGTCTATATCTGTGGGCATGCACTACAAAGTTCAATGTGTTGCTATGTACTCTGTAGACCACCATAACACCATTTAAAATTTAGATAGGATGTTCACAAATCAAACAACTTAATTTCATAGTTTCTTTTCTTACTAGGAAACTCCTAGGAAGATTTTTCTATCTGACACCATGATCAAAAATCAAGCCTGAACCTAGCCAGTGCAGTAAATTAAGAAAAATGAATAAAAGGAAAAACGAGGAGGAAAAATAACTCATTCACTTATTGCCTAGGTGGGTACATAGAAAATATGAAAGTATCCACCAAGTATGAGAATCAATAAGCTAACTTATCAAGATCATTGGCTACAAGGCAAGTATGTAAAAAGAATGACTTACATACACAGTAACCTAAACAATGTGAAATTAAAAAAGTACATTTACAATAGCAACAGATAGCATCAAATACCCAGGAACATATCTAATAAAAGACATGCAAGGTAGCTAAACTGAACTATAAAACCCTGAGGAAAATCAAAGAATTCTAAATAAATAGAAGCATGCATCAGTTCACAGGCTGGAAGGCTTGATACTACCACGGTATTAATTCTTCTCAAATTTATCTATAGGCTCAATATAATACCAAACAAAATCTCAGTCACTCAAAAATGAGAATGAAGAAATTACAATCAAGCTTTAACAGGGACTCTCACAAAAACCAAATAAGCCAGATACGACATGACCCCATTTACAATAACATTCTAAAGGAAACAGAATTATGCTATGGTGTTTCAAGTCAGGATGGAGGTTACTCCTGTCTCTAGGAGTGGTGCCTCTTTAGGGAGCATGTAGAGTCTCCTCACTCTCATAAATTCCAGGTCTTGATCTAAATGCCTGTACCATTTGTGAAAATTTATCAAGCTACTCTTGTTATGCATTATTTCAGTTGTTCCTATTTAAACAAACATCCCTGGGACTTCCCTGGTGGTCCAGTGATCAGGACTCCATGCTACCAATGCAGGGGGTGAGGGTCTGATCCCTAGTTGTGGAACTAGGATCCTACATGCCTTGGGGCCTGGCCCCCCAAAAAGGCAGCCCCTGTCCTGATCAAACAGCACCACTGAGTTAACACTAAGATTTCTTCAAGTTTTAGAAAATGTTTCTTCTGTGATGGTGTAGAAGCAGTCTTTCAAGAAATAACCCAATTGTTTCAAAATAGAAAAAAGTAGACAAACTAACCCATTCAAGAGAAATAATAATTCCCTCTGACAAAATCTGTTTCCTGCCCACAAGTACAGGCCTGTGGATTCTGTCCAAGGCAGCTACGATGCCAGTGCTGGCAGTGAACCTCACTATTGCAGCGCAGAGAAGCAAAACAAAGGAAAACACTTTTGTTGAATGTTACGATAAATGACAGTTTGAGTCAAAAGGAATTTTTTCAGAAAGACAAAAACCACCTTGTCTAATAATCCTTTCCTTTGGTGCCTCATGATTGTCAAAGTTTCAATTCGCCACAGCCTTTGTTGTGAATACATACAGCATTTATGTAATAGATACTGAGTGTTAAAGAAACTGCCAATCAGTTAGACTGCGGTCTGACCAGGGAGAGACTAAGCCAGTCCTACTCCTCTGCCTTCACACAGAGGCTCCACCTGCTTCTCTTAGGTGTTGCTGTTAAGGTTTTGTTTTAGGATTTTCCTCTCTACCTTCTCTAGTTTCATTTTCATTACCTTCATCTAGAGCAGACTCATCTGTCCCAAATCAGTGTGTGGGCCTGACCACAGGGCAAACCTTATTTGGTTACGCTTGACAGCCAGGATCTTACTGTACACGGAAGGTTGTGTCTCATGATGGAAGTTGACCAGGACACTAACACCTGCCTCCATATGGCATGTCCTTGGGGCTATGTCCCAGGTGCCAGCCCATGTCTCCAGAGCCTCTCACAGCACTTGTAGACAAAGGAGGTACGGATGTACATGGGCATGGTTGAGAGACTTCTCAGGATTCCAGAGCCATAATCCTACAAAGAAGCTTCATCCCTCAGCTTACTGCTCTCTCTGCCACCAGCGTTGGGTCACTGTTCCTTTCTTAGACAACTACCACCTCACCTCCTTTTCCTCTGGGGTAAGGAATATGTACTGTGTAGTTCCAAGAATGGTGGCAGGGGGAGCCTGAAACACCTGCCTGTGTCGCTGTTTGGCTGTGGCGGTGAGTAGAATACCAGGAAAGAAGGCAGAGGGACGTGCTGATTTAAAAATGATGTTGGCAAAACAGAGCTAGTGTGGTCTCTACTCCCCTGATTACTCCTAACTTGTCAGGGTGCCCACTGGCAAAGACCAGAGGGGGCTTTAAGTCACTAGATGTGGTGTCCCTTGAGTTATACACCCAAAGAAACCTCCAACGACCTACTTTCCAACATACTGCTGACTTTCCTTCATGCTGGCCTTCCTTGGACAAACTCTGAGACAAAGCATAGATAGCCAGTTAGTAAGAAAAGGATAGATAGGCTGAGGTTTATTTAAAATGAAGCCACTCAGTCGTGTCTAACTCTTTGCAACCCCATGGTCTGTAGCCCACCAGGGTCCACCGTCCATGGGATTCTCCAGGCAAGAATACTGGAGTGGGTTGCCATTTCCTTCTCCAGGGGATCTTCCCCACCCAGGGATTGAACTCGGATCTCCCACATTGTAGGCAGACGCTTTACAGTCTGAGCCACCAGGGAAGTTTGTACCATATTACTGGAAGTTGGAGATAAGTCTTTATTTTAGTTTACTACTACTTTGAGTAGATTAGAAACCCATTTCAAACATAAAACATATTCCTAATCTTGACATTTCTTGTAACTGCTATAGCAAATGACAAGGACAGGTGATAACTCCCTGTTCTGGGAACCAAAAGAGGTTCAAGGGAGATTAAGTGGACAGGTTCTGGCACTTAAAGAATATCTGGAAAAATATCTGGATGCCTTTTGGATTTCTAAACCAAATATGGGACATGCTCAAACTCGTTTGAATGGATGGTTAGCACTGTTTCTGCCTGGCAACAGTTTCCAAAAATAAAAATTTGAAATGTTATCAAACTTAGGGGCACAAGTTCTAAAAGTAGAATCGGTGGAGATACAGGAGATTGACATTTTCTCTAATATCTGACAGTGCTAACCTTTGTAAGCATAAATTCAAAAGCTGAACGTAGCAAAAATCATCCATAAATAGTAAAAAGAATCAACTATTTAGTAAGCTGTGCTAAAAACTGTAAGTCCCTCAAAAGCCTTCTTTTCAAACATGCACAAACCTCTCCATCTGACTCACTCTGTTCTTTCACCAGTGTCTTAAGGTCAACAAAATAACGTGGATATGAGGTGAGAAAACCCACAACATAGGGAATTTCCAGGCCTAAGGTCAGCATTTATGTATGTTTGTGTTTCTACATATCCTTTAAATATGTACCCTAAAAAGTCAGCTATAAAACAGCTGGCCAGGACTCTTCAAAAAAAAGAGTCAGTGTTACTGGGGGGAGGAGGGCAAGTTAGGCAGATTCTTGTCTGAGATAAGAGATGTAACAATAAGCTTGATGTACGATTCTTAAATCCTAGATCAAAAACAATATTGATATCAGTTATAAAAGACAGCTGGGGAATTCTGAGTATTACTGAATAAAAGTTAATTTTCTTAGACTATGTAGAAGAATGTCCTCAATCTTTTGAGATGCACACTGAAGTATCTCGGGGTGAAATGTGATAAAGCTTGCAACTTTCCAATAACTTGGAAAGAAAATGTAGAGAAATGAAGTAAATGTAGCAATATGTCTTGAAAAAAAATCAATAAAATATATCATCTCCTCTGAGATACTTGGAGGAAAAGAAACCTATCTTATGGTTGACTAAACAGGTCAGCAGACGTGCTAACAACTTCAAAACCATGCCCTTACACACGAAGGAAGTCACCTCTGGCCTATTACCAAACCTTAAGAAGACTGTCCTGTTTATCTGTACCTTTTACCATGTTTGGATAATACAGCCCCAGGAATCTAAAATTACACAAGGACAAATGTTGTCATACTCTAACATGGAAGCCAGTGGTTCTCAAATATTTTTTTGGCCCTGGCCCATTTAGAAAGGAGAAGGGAACACCCGAGAGAGGGAAAAATAAACTGCCACTGTTATCACCATGATGACTGTCCACGCCACCTTTACAGCTGCTGGGTAAAAAGACTACAATTACACAAGTACAAAATAGTAACAAAAGTAAAATCAACCAGTAGTTCTGTATACACATTAATACCACATTCAACAGGAACTAAAACAGAAGCTCAACTCGAGATCACAAAGCATTCACTCCTTGTGAATGTATGTGCATACAGGTTTAGAACACAACCAGAAGACAGGACAACTCAGATCTCATGCCAAGTCCTCAGGAGGGCGTCCTGCAGCCATCACCGACCTGTGCAGGTGACAAAAGGAATGAAAGTTCTCTTCCCCAATGTTCTCCTTCATGCTTCCCTCTAAGCAGCTGGTTTGGCTCTTTCTGCCCAAAGAGATTAAGCACAGCTAGGGCTTAGAAAGGAGGTTGGAAATGGGTGACCTGGTCTTTTGGTGCCCTGAACACTTGGGGGCAGGGAGAAAGGCACAAGAGTTTCTGGGGGCTCCAACTGGCCCAACCTAGCTTATTAGGGTAAGGGATCAGAAAAGAGTGGAGCTTAAGACCTAAATTGAGCTAAGTCTGTTGGCTTGGAGACTCTGTGCATTTGTCTTGGGAATCAAGAATGGCAGCAGGACTCGGCTGGAAACAATATAACAAACAATATGACAAACGTCTGGTACAGCCAACACCTGGGTGAGCAGACCACATCTAGGGGCTGAGATTTCTGAATATCTGGATGCCTTTTGGCTTTCTAAACCAAATATGAGACATGTTCTGAATCTCAAACAGCAAGAACAGCTACATTTGTCCTGGGCAAAGTCCTACGTGGAGAAAGCAAGGTTCTGGGATAGAATTTAGTATCAGTAGGTCACAGCAATAGTATTCAAGATTTTAAGTAACTGTTTTCCATTATACTAATAAATTTACATAGTTTAAGAAATCAAAGGTTTATGGTGAGTAACGATAATGTTCAGGGTTTTAGACTGGAGATTAATCATGGTGGTAGGGAATTATGGTGTTGATTATTCCAGTTTACTACTTCCTTGTTTCTCAGTGAGGACCAAAGGACTGAATATTAATTACCCTGGTGGTATATCTCAGGGCCCTACGGTAAAGAATCAACCCTGAAGTAGCAGAATTCATCAGTTAACAACTATGGAAGTCCTCCCTATATGGCCAATACCATTTTCTGTACAATAAATAACACAAGAGCCAAATTAGAAACTGATAAAGCTAGTTTCTAGAACATCTGGTGCCAGGAATCAGATTTCTTCTGTGCTGCAAGAAAAACCTAGTCAGCAGAAGACAGGCTTCGGGAATTGGGGTGTGGACAAAAAAAAAAACCCTCTCTACTTTTCATGATTTAGAGTTAGAAATTTGGAGTAATATGGTTGGCTTGAGAAAAAAGTCTTTGAACTTATTATCGTGATATGGA
Source organism: Antilocapra americana (assembly GCA_007570785.1). NCBI lineage: Eukaryota > Metazoa > Chordata > Mammalia > Artiodactyla > Antilocapridae > Antilocapra > Antilocapra americana. The sequence goes on from ML664161.1 coordinate 22,192,243, forward strand.
CTATGGGCAAAGGCTATCAGCTCCAACAAATAGGGTTAGAATTACACAGTATTGGAACAGGAACAACACAAGAGCAAGATCTGAATCTTGACGACTCTGCATGAAGATGGCTGGGGAATACCAGAGCGAAATAATAGCCTGTAGAAGTAGAGCTAAGTCTTGCTACAGTGGAAAAAGAGGTGAGGGAAGAAGACACCTCTCTTACTCATAAGAGTAAATGAGGTTATACCAAGTATCAACACTTGGAAATTCTAGGGCAGGAACCTTTGGGGGAATGTAAGTCCAGGAACACTTTGTTGGTGAGTTTATATAAAAAATGATAGGCACTTATTTGAAAGATGGTATGCATTGGGAATTTGGGATTAATGCATGTGTGCATGAGTAGTCGCTTAGTCGTGTCTGACTCTTGACGACCCCATGGGACTGTAGCTGCCAGGCTCCTCTGTCCATGGGATTCTCCAGGCAAGAACACTGAAGTAGCCTGCCATTTCCACCTCCAGGGGAATCTTCCCAACCCAGGGAACAAACCCAAGTCTCCTGTGTCTCTTGCATTGCAGGTGGATTCTTTACCTGCTAAGCCACTGGGGAAACTGAGAATTGGATGTGTATACACTGCTATATTTAATATAGATAACCAACAAGAACCTACCGTATAGCACGGGGAACTCTGCTCAGTATTCTGTAATAAACTAAATGGGAAAAGAATTTTAAAAAGAATAGAGACATGTATATGTATATCTGAATCCCTCCATTGTACACCTGAAACTAACACTACATTGTTAGTCAATCATGCTCCAATAAAAAACAAAAAAATTTTAACAAAGGTATGGAGACTGTCTCGAGAGAGACCCCTATCAGTTCACAAATGGGGTGGGCAGAAAAACAGGGTTAGCAGGGACATGAGATTACTTCAGAATTCTGAAAATGGAAACCTAGAGGTCTTGAATACAAGTTTAGAAATGAAAGGGAGGAAAAGGAGCTTAAAAAGAAAAAATTGGCCCAACTTTGAAAAGGTATAAATAGCATCAGTAGAGAGCGGTATCTGAAACTCCTGAGAGGTCACCTGCAAAGGCTGTGGAATTTCTCCTGGGAGACAGGAATTAAGGGTTATTGATAGAATGTCTCCCACCTGGGTTTTAAATTAGACAACAGAATTGATACCACGAAGAAGTTAAAACCATGCTCTATAAGCCCCTCTTCCATTTTGTTTACCAGGGATGACCCTAAATCTCTGCTATGGACTCAAGCTGACAAGAGCGATACGGGTCTAGGTTGTGTCCTACACAAGTACCGGGCTTGCCAAATGCTGCTATCTCTAGGGGAAAGGCTTCACGTGGGGCTGGTGTTTCAATGACAAGAAACTGAGATGCTCATACTGGCTCTGGAGAGGAACGTGCTGCTAAATTATGTTTGGGTGGGACTGGTGTTACGATATTTTACGCTCTTACTGTTCCCTGGAATGTGAAATATATGACACAAGATAGTAGTATCTTGGAGATAGTAGATATTAATATATTACTATATTGGATTTCTCAATGGAGAACTCCAGCACTGAAGATACCAAAGCTCCAGCTTCAGGGGCCCCCAGGTTGTAGCTTCTGTTAGACCTCCAAACAAAGCCCTGCGGCTAGCGTAAAAGCAGGAAAAGATAAGTGGCAGTTTTACTTACAAAGGGATTTTAATTTCTCTGTGGAAAAGAGGAACTGACTGGACAAGGGGGTTATACTTTATAGGAAAGGGCTTTATTGGGGGCATTTTTATTAGGTTGGGATCTTATTTGAACTAGAATGTTTATATTTTCTAGAGGCTTCCCAGGTGGCACTAGTGGTAAAGAACTTGCCTGCCAACACAGGAGACATGAGACATGGGTTGGGTCTGGAAGATTCCCTGGAGGAGGGCATGGCAACCCACTTCAGTACTCTTGCCTGGAGAATCCACGGACAGAGGAATCTGGTGGGCTACAGTTCATGGGGTCACAAAGAATCAGACATGACTGAAGTGACTTAGCATGCATGCACGTTTGTTTTCTAGTAAATTCATATAATGGGGAGGAGAGGTGGGTGATTTGGAGGTTTGCTTCGGTTAGGCCCAGCTCAATGACTAATTACAAGTTTCCTTCCTCTTCCACTGCCTCTTCCAGCAACAGCAGCCGCTGGCTGAAATACCACTGGGCAAAGATGAAAAACTAAATTTCGCCCATGGAAGTCAGTTTGGCAGTTATAATGTACACTTGCAACCCCAAAGGTAGAACTGCACCACCTAGGCTGACCACTCAAAATGTGCATGGGATCCTCTAGTCTCCAGGGGGTGCTCTAGGTTCCCCCTACCTCTTTATTCCCCCCTCCAGAGAGGAAAAATCATGACCAAGTCAAGGAAGATGTCCAAGTCCTAAAGGGTCGGCAGGGGGCATAGCTTTGGCTAGGAAGAAAAGGGGTCCTCAAGGCCATCTATTTACCTCTTCTGCTGTAAGGGGCTGAAAATGCTGGGAGAGGCTGGGAAGAGGTCAAAGTGATGGGCTAAGCAGAGGGAAGCCTGAATGGCCAAGAAGTCCTCAGAGGGGGACCTGTGGGCCAGGGGCGAATCTGCCAGGGTTAAAGAGGTTGCTGCTCATGTCCTTGGTTATCAACTAGAAGGACCAGTTTCTAACTGGAACTTGGGATACTGGCCTTATCCTTTCTTCACCTCTACTAGTACTAACAGTAATGACAGGTGATTTTTTTTTTTAAAGGGTTTCTATTCTAAGTCTGGCTAAAATAGATGGAAAAAGACTCTTTAATACTTTTTTCTCCTCCCAAAAGATTGGTCATGTTAGTAAGAGGAACCCACCTTGTAGGGATGTCCTGACTCACAGAAGGGAGCTGCAGGTCAGAAAGAGGACCTATTACTGAACAGTTACATACCCTCAGCACAAAACCGCATCTTTCAAATAGTCATTTCTAAACAGAAAACGAGTGTTCTCAAACAGGGAAGATAATCTAATGCCAATGGTAGTAGACAGGTTGTTTTTTTTTCGACCTAGATGAACTAGTTTCAGATTTACTTCCCTCAGGTTCACACTCTTGCCACACTTCAGCATTATTCTTGAAACAGCTTGAATTTGTGTAGTTCCTTTTCTTCCAGGGACTCATTTATTCTAACAATTTAGGGCTGTTATTTTAGAATTCCGAAAATGGAAACCCAGAGGCCTTGAAGAGTTAGAAATGAAAGGGAGAAAAAGGAGCTTAGAAAAGAAGAGGCCCAACTCCGACTGAAGTAGGGCTTGCATATTAGTGGATCCAGGGCTCTGCCATCAGCGAATGCTGCACAGTACATGTATTCTAATTGCATCAGTGTGTCACATCCCCAAGCTCTGGGCTGTGGGGAAAACAATATGATAGACAACTTCTTTTAACTTTCACCATCAAGAGAGAGGCCTAGAGAGAGCCCTGTTGTCCCAGCTCTGTTGGAGGTGACAGGCTGGCCTCCCCCACTGTGGGCTTTCCGTCAGCCACAGCAGACTCTACCATGAGGGGAGAACACATGGAACACACCGTCAGGAAAGGGGGAAACAGGGCAATCCTCCTGAATAGAGGTAAAAATGCAAAACAAACCTTCTTTAACAGCCCTTCTATAATTTATTCCCAATTCATTTGATTCTCATCCAAACTGCCATTAAAGCAGCAACAATACTTGAAGTAGGATTTAATCACTGTGGAAAATTTTACCTTCACGTTTAAAACTCATCTTAAAAATGTGACAGGAGGAAACTCAAATCCTAAGGAGACTGGCTTCCCCTCTGAGGGAACCATTCCCCTCTATCTACAGCTTTGCTGCTCCTAAAGGCAGAAACGCATCAAGTGTGTCAAGAGTGCCTACACTGTGACTTGACCCCTCGCACAGAGTCTTACTGGGGTACAGCATTAGCTGCACAAAATCTAGAGGCAGCCTGGGAAGACTTGGCTAGTGTATGCATTTTAAAAGAAGAATCAGAAAATGAAAAATGGCCCTAGCTCATTTTTTTTTTTTCTATTCATTCCTAAGGTCACCCCAAGGATTCTTAGACCTAACGTTAGACTTACCTCCCTGCAGGCTGGAGGCTGGTGTTGGGGGCTGCTGAACAACAGGGCAGGGAGGGAACAGAACAGAGTGGTGGTGTGCAAAACACATTTCCCCAAGGGGTGGCTGGGTACAGAGAAGGATGCTGTGGCTCAGGCAGAGGTGAAGAAACAAAAGACAGGGGTTCTCTGCATTTGGACACTGAGAGCCTAAGAGAAACTGGTTGCTTCAACAGGAATGGAAATTGAGAAGGAGGGACTATGTTTAATATGTCAAAATACAGACTACATTAAAGCGCTATGCTACTTTCTCCTTATTCCCCAAGAAATAAAGATTTCAAGGCTGGTGGGGAAGGAAACAAAAGGAAGCTGGGGAGGAGCAGAAATGTTCTGACTCTGAGGGTATCCCCAGCACAGCACATGATCACCACTGAATTACTCTCTACTAAAATTCAGATTAGGAAACGTGGGGTAGGCCTTCCAGGATCTGGTCTTTACTGTGGGCAGCTGAGTAGAAGAGACATCCCCCCTCTCCTTCTATTCTACCTCTTCTATGGGACAAGTATAAAAGACCCTCATTAAGTGCCCTTTCAGGCAATTACAAAGCATTTCCAGGCACTCGGCTTAAAAGTGTTTATGTAAGCTAAGTCCTCCTCTGGAGATGCAGTACAAACATCAGCATCCTCTTACACAGCAGATATCTAGGGTTACCTCCTGAGAGGTTTCAAACTCTCACAAAAGGACAGTCTGCCTGGGCCTGTTGTTTTTTTTAATAGGGAAAGGAAGACATCCTTGGAAAACCAATATTATAGCAAGGGAAATATTTCAGAAAAAAAATCCTTACAACAAAACACAAATGCAAATAGCCTCGTTAGGTTGTAAGGATGAAGAACAGGAACTAAGAGATCTTAGTTGAAAACCCTAAGAAAATGGCACCAGATCATTACTACCAAGTTTTGTTTTGTTGTTTAATGGACTGTCCTTTATGCTTATCAGACAGCCATGGTCTAGCCCACACAGTCCTTTTGGGGGTAGGGGTTGTCTGTGAGTTGTTAGCCAAGAGCCTGGGAGATGTTTAGGGTGGGCAGTACTGAGGCAAGTGTACCCCTAGAAGCTGGCCTGGTTTTGGAGTGAGGAGGCCACTCTGATTTGGGGGTTCATCAGAGGCTGGGTTCATTCTATCACTTCCTGAGATGTGCATTTGCGTGCCCAGTGGGAGAGTTTACCTGAGGAGCAGTCTGGGAAGGGTCACTTTAAAATGACATGTTTCTGGCCACAGTGGGAAGCTAAATGGGAGAGAGACTGCCAAGGAGTAGAGAAGTTATAGCTGGGTCCTCTCATGTTAAAAGGTACATGTGAGTGCTGTGGCAGGCAAACACCCCACCAGTTCTTCAGGACTGGAATAAAGACTGGAGAAGAGGAGGCAGGAATCTTCAGGAGAGATAAAGCCACAGCCCCAAGGGAACCAAAAGATAAAAGGGTAATATCCTCAGATCAAGTCTCAACACTTCTCTCTCCAGGGAAGCTAAACCACCCTCTCCTATTATCACTCCCTTTAGACAGATTCAGTCTAAAATGAGAGACAACGGGGTGGGGGCAGATCGAGGGTCAGTAGCAGCCCTTCGGCCTAAGCCCAGGCCACTAGCCTGGTACTTGGAGGGTTAAAACATCAGCACTTAAAAGAAAACTCAAACCCTGTTAAGCCCAGGCTTGGAGAACAGGGAGCAGCAGGGAAGCCAAAGGAAACTAATTTTGGAGGTTCTCCAAGCTGCCAATCACAAGCATATTTCTAACAGTCCCAGTGTTGTTTGAGTTGGTTGTTTTTCCAAAGGCTGCACAATGGGGTCTGGTTATTCATTGAAAAAGTCTGCAAGGGAGCCCCGCCCTCCATTCACAACCAATTTGGAATGCTCCATTCAGGCAAGGGGGGTGGGGAACTCAGCAGCTCAGCTCGCTGGGGCAGACGGAGCAGAGCCCAGCTGTCGCCGCAGGGACGCTTGCTCGCCCAGCGCGCAGTGTTTATGTAAGAAATTCAGACACTGCAGGCGCCTGCCTGCTCCACACTCTCCATAAGACTCAGGTGGCCGAGACCCTGGCTGAAATCCGCAAGGGTGTGCAAGTCAGCGCCAAGTGAGGTCGGCAAATGCCCTCTGGCAAAAGGAATCTATCTTGCGCTGCCCACTTCAGAAACTGACTGTAGCTACCAGCTGAAACAGACTTCAGCGGTATTTCTCCTGCCCCCAGGGGTGAGCTGGTTTGCATTAGAGGACAGCTCTCTATGGAAGCCAGCCTTTCCAGACTCCTTGCTTTTCCATTCCAATAACAGTACCGGGAGCCACCTGGTTTCCTCCCCAAGGGAGTGGGTCTCTGGAGACACTCACTACTGGAGTCTGGCTGCTAAGGGGGGAGGAGTCAAGCTACCTATTACGAACAGTTTCACAGTTCCTTTTCCTGGCTTTGCATCCGGCCTGAAAGGTTTATAATACCCCTCCCCCCCCCACCCCCAAAGCTCATGAGACATCAAAAGAGAAGAGAGAAGATCTACAGTCGGAGGGTGAAACCTACTCCAAGGGCAACACAAAGTACAAGACTAAAAACTGGTTGGGTTTCCGTTTTTTCCAAACCTTCAATAATCACCCTAAGGAAGATGTTATGAAGCCAGTCTAGTGTAGACTTCATTTCAAGGGAAGAATATGCTACTTCAGGAAAACCAGATCCAGGGGATAAATTTTAGCACATGGGTTTTCCCTCTTTTTCATAACATATTGCACTATTTTCAAATGTCTTATGTGGACCCCTTCTCACTGCCTGCCCCCACTGCCATAAGCCAGTGAACTTAGATGGTTGACCACTGGAAGCATTTCTCTGAATCTAACTAACCAGACTCCTCACTCAGTGCCTTGGCTGCTCTGCAGAGCAGTCTGAAGCTCCTGGCCTTTTTAATAGCTAGATCTTATCCTGCTCCCTGGAATCTTCACCCTCAGCTGCAGCTTTCTTCTAGATGTCTCCTCCTATTAGGCAAGGGAGCCTCTTTGCTAGGCAGGGCTCCTTTAGGAAGGGACTCTTCTCATCTGAGTTTCTGAGTTGCTAGTCCACTGTCATTTACCTGCCAAACTCAAAGGTGGACTTAACCTTTTGGTTACACACTTGCACACTCATGTGCACACCCACCCAGACACACTAGGGGCCTAGTGTCTTTGTGTCTTCTTTATTTTAAGCTGAGTCTTTTACAGGAATGGGACAATGATAGAAACTGACAACCAAAGACTCTGTTAAATGAGCTTGATGAGTTCACAAAATGAATTTTTAAAAAAGAAACCTAATCCGGTACTGGCATCAGCATGCCTGGCACTTGTCCAAGAGCTGGGAGCTGCAACATGACAAGACTCCGAGCTCCTTGGATTGCAAGTGGAGGAGCGCTATGTGCCAGGGCACAGATGGGGCCCAGGCTGCCTCAAGGGCAGCCATGTGCCCGAGGGGGGCTGTCAGCCTCCAAGCCCAGATGAGCACAATTAAAACCCCAGAAACATGTGGAGAAACAGTCTCTGTGTAGAGGATTACACATCCGACCCTACCCCACCCCATCAGTGGTAATGTTTTTTTCTAGGACTGAAGTTAAAACAGTGATACTAGATGGGTGAAATGGCAGATAATAGAAATTCTCAGCTTTATCAGACTACACACATCTTAAGGCAGAAGAATGCTGAAAAACAGGGGACAGACTGTAATTTCGTGATGCTGGGATTTTGTTACCTCTGGAATCTACAAAAGTGATCTGCCCAGCAGACACAGGTGTAATTTTCTATCCCAAGTCTTTTGCACCAAACATGGAAGACTGGAAAGGTTACTGGGTTTTATTAGAGGATTGAGAGCAGAGAGACGTAGAAGAGGAAGAGAAAAAGTCTGTTGTTTTTAATAAGCCTAACTGAATTAAAGTTAGATGAAAACAGATTTTGTGTAAACACATGGCTCTGTTCAATAAATGGGAATGCTAGGACTTTGGTTCTTAGGAGTCCTGCATTATAAGGATTTTGGAGGCTATCAAGGATAGGATTTCAAATCATTTAGCCCCTTCTCAGTGGTAAGGTAGGGAGTGGGCTAGCTAACAAAGACATTGAAAGGTTTGTAAAACTTAGATTCAAATAACCTCTAGCTTTCCTGCTCTTGCTTTAGCTCTCTTGCTTCTTCTACCTTCAGAGATATAGGGTCTGGAAAAGGATTAAATAAGAGTCTCAACTCCCTCAAGCCTCTTATTTTTAAAGTGCCTATTGTTGTCTTTTTCACCTTGTGTTAAGAAAGACTTTAGGATGCTCCTTTCATATAGAAATGGTCCAAGAACAGAAAACAAGCAAATGGAGAGTTTGCTACAGCATGTCTGGGGCCAAGATGACTGCCTTCTCCCAAAAGAAGGCACCCCTCCCCCCACCATATCAACCTCCTGAGCAGTTAAAAAAAAAAAAACAACCAGATGAATAATCTCATATTGAAATGGGATTAAGATCAATATACTTTAGGTTCAAGGGCTGCCATAACAGTTAATCCTATTTCCCCAGCCATCTATTGCAATGTCTTTATGAAAAGCTGATTTTATCAGTTAATTAGCCAGTCTTAGGAAATTACCCTTACTTCCTCCAGTCAGTCCATTCTTTTTGAAGCACAGATCTAAAAAGAACACTTCAAGGGGAAAACATGGCCATTTGGATTTTAAAACCATTCTTTAAACTATATTTGTTTAGAGATCATGTTTTAAAATAAGATTTTACCATGCCTTCTCCTCAACATAAAATATTTTAGTTCTTCAAAATGCTGACAGGTATGACAGTCACAATATCACACTGAAACAAATGAGTGAAATTTTAAAAAATCAAAACTTAAATCTGCATTTAAAAACGCTATGTATATATGCTAGAATCTAGTAATACCCTGGGTTTCCCTGAGGGCTCAGCGGTAAAGAATCTACCGGCAATGCAGGAGACGCGGGTTCAATTCCAGGATCAGGAAGAATCCCTGGAGGAGGAAATGGCAACCCACTTCAGTATTTTTGCCTGGGAAACCCTATGCACAGAGGAAACTGGTGGGCTACAGTCCATGGGTCCCAAAGAATCAGTCTGAGAAAAGAGAGTAATACCCTAAGATGCCCAAACAAACAGTTCAGAAAACTGAATTATCAACTCCCACCCCTAACCCAACATTAAGCACTTTGATTTTCCACTGTTATCCTCGGTTTCGATTTGCAGCTAATTCTGTCAAATGTGGTACCCCCCTATTTACTGGCCCAGATTCCGTGGCTTGGTAGCTCTCTGTATTACTGCACACGTAGCTAAACACATTTATAACATACAGGATACTTAGTGTGTACACACACACAAATGTCTTTTGGAAAACATGTCAGTTTTCTGATTTTTCTGCTTTATCATTTCGCTTTCTTCCAAATCCTATGCAAAAAACTCAAAGCACCAAGGTACTGAATAGGTCTCTTGGGACTGTAGCATGAAGAGAGCTATGGGTTAGACTGGGCAGCCCACCCTCAACCAGGATTCCCTGAGGGCCAGCTCCAGGCATCTGAAGTCATGCGGTAGCCTAGGAGTGCGACAGCGCCCTTGGCTCTGCAGCTTTGTGAGGGCTTCTTTAAGGATGGGGTTTTATGCCCTTTTCCTCCCTCATTTCACTTAACCCCTCCCATTTGCCCCTAATCACCAGTGTGTCTCCAGCTGTCTGGACCTTACATTATCCCCTTAATAAAATGAAAGGGTTAGGCAAGACCATCTCTAAGAGGGACCTGTAGCTCAAACAATCTGGGATCTTCAGGGTTATTTATCAGGATCAAGGGACAATGCGTGGCAAAGGCAGAACCCCTCTGTCTATAGGCGGCACTTTTTATTCCCTGAACATGACCTTTAAGAGATTCTAGGGGGGGATACTTAACTAACTTCTGTATTTATGAAGGGAAAATCTATACAACTAGAAGTAGGCTGGGCATTTCTATAAGACTTAAGAAATGTCTCACCTCTCTTAACTCTTAAGAACAGTGGTTTCATTTATTTTGGAAAAAAAAAAAACCCACTTATGAATGGATGCCTATGGGTAGGAACCCAAATCTGGAAAATATACAAAAATCTCTTTAGAAGTTGAGCTGATAGCATTTACCAAAAAAAGTAAGCCATCATCTTCAAACCTGACCTTCTAAAATAAATTACCCACATTACTTGGCATTTCTTTTTCTCTCACATACATACAAAAACTCTCACATACAACATGGAAAACTAGTCAAGTCAACAGTAACAGGAAAGGTAGACTACTTCTCTTGGCAGATCACATAAGAGTATTTGTTACAAATGATTCAGCTACCCTAGGGGAGGGATTTGCTCTAACCCCGCAAGTGCAAGTTTGGTTTCCAGTTCATTGATCCAGTGATTTAAACCAGTTTGTAAGATTTCATTAAATTTGCATGAGCTTCTCCTATTTCCCTGGAACAGTCAGGGCTCTTCCAGAAGGGGGCTGGAGTGGAAGCTGATCCTCAGTAGGAGATTGTGAGATGCACTCACAGAGAAAGGGTTTGTCCAGCCCTGGGCTCTGCCAGCTCCCCATTAAGTCTACACTGCCTGTCTCAACTGCAGTGAAAAGTCACACATATAACAGCAAGGAGAAACAGTTCAAGAATACACCTTCCCACATCTGTGTTCCTGCCTAACCTCTGTCTGAATCTATCCTTCTTTTGGCTCCATCTCTAGAAAGAGGAGTCAGAGACGGGGGGATAATTCTCAAAGACTCTCTGAGGCTACTCAAACATCTGCTTTATCCTTAAAAGACAGAAAACCCCAACCTTAAGAAGTTAAAGCTAAAAGCAAACAAAGAAACACATCACACTTGGTAAGCAGAAACATCTCCCAAAGCAGCTCCGTTTTAGGTACAGCACTTTAAAGAACTTAGCACATTCTATTTGCAGAGCAGGAATTTTTTCTAAGGAGCCAGAACACATTTATTGATTCCTTTACTGAAGCCTCTTCCTGCAGATAAATATCTATCCAAATATCCTGTCTGCTGACATCTTCCTCTAAGGAACCTACCTCTGCTTCAGCTCATGAAATCTATCTGAATGCAGTCATCTCACCTCCCTTCTAACTCTTTTGGGTTATAGAGAAACAAACAAAAGTGTCATAAAAGCATTTCAAAGAACCTCTGCCAAGAAAGCTTCCCAAACAGACTGCAGTTTATGCTGCTCTGAGCAAGAACTGGAAAGGCTGGGCCAAACTGTCAACACAGAACAAAGTAGGATTACAATCCTGTCTTTTATCTTGCAAACACATGCGTGCACATGCACACGTGTACACACACACACAAACTCACACATTTTAGGTTATCGTTCTTTAGCCCTTCAGTGGCAAGTTTCCCCATCATTTGAAAGCAATCAGAGGGCAACAATTAACATGCATTTCATGTATTTACTTTCCTATAGAAAACATCCACAGCAAGCTGTGACAAAGCTAAGGTAACCCTGCATCTATGAGTTACAGTTTGTTCCCTTTTAAAGTTTCCTAGCATCTCCCCATGAATATGAGGCCTATCATTAAAGAATGTTTAGCTGGTACCTCTGGCCTTTGGTGTATTGATTTAGAACACGCAGCTTTTACTTAGATCCAAAGATATCCTCTCTCCCAGTGGCATTTTTACACACAAACACACACACACAAGACAAAGCTGGGAAAAATGTGTTGGTGCAAAATGAGAAATCAAATCCTTGCCTGGCTCAGGTGCTTGCTATTATAAACTATGACTAAGACACAAATTTTTCTATGATGCAACTCTCAAGAGGCAGCATTTTCTCCAGGCCTCTCTTCTAAACCTGCTCATTCGCCAGTGACTAATGCTCTCTAGAGCTGCCCTGTGCTGCTCAAATTTCATCAGCCAGCTTTGTCCTTGATAGCTTGGCCTGGACTGTAAAAGCTCCCAGACCTGTTGAAGACAGCCCCCAAAAGATCAGCGCAAAGCTAACTGTGCCCTTGCCAGCACCCTAGAGCCGTCTTCTGAGCTTTCACAGCATTTGTTATCTCAGTGGTATGAGCACTTACAGACCATTTTAAATAAAGGTTTTTACTCTTCTCTGAATGATAGTCTTGACAACTACATGAAAAATAAGTGTAAATCAGGTCACTCTGTGACCATATTTTGGTCAACTTTGAGCTAGAAAAGAAATTGACAACATGTTGGGTGAAGCCACAATTAACTGGAATCTTCCATTAACTATTTTCTGCACCTTTAAAAGAAAAAAAATGTCAGGCTCATGATTTCTGTCAAGGACTTAATCTATAAAAACCCAAAAAAACCACTGGAAGAGAATGTCTGATTAATGGACGCTTGGTCGAGTATATATAACTTTAGTTAACTTAAGAATTAGGATTTTTTGAGCTTCAAGTTTTACCAAATTCTTTAGGCAAAAATTTTAAGATAAAATCATGTTTGGTAAACCATACCCGCAATAAAATAAAAGCACTTTAGAAATAACTTCAGTAAGGAATGAAACAAGAGTTTGGGGAAGGGGTTAATCTTACATTACTAAAAGAAACCAAACACATACCACTGTCCAAAGAGGCTGGCTACAGCTGAAAAGTATTCTAGACACGGATGATGGAGGAACAAACACTCTCAGAACACATGTGTCACCACCAGAAAGGTACTTACAGTTATCAGACTGAAAATCTGGGACAAACTGTTCGTCATCAGGAACTTGTGCTAGAAAAGAGATTTTTATTTTAGATTTTCAAGTTTTATCAAAAAGCACAGTAAAATGTTTTATGTGGAAAACAGAACAGCCAAGAAACTTGCCTTCAGCTAACCAAGCCTCTTGAAGTTGACTGAGATCCTGAAACAACTCTGGAATTGAAAACAGAAGACACCAGAATGAGGAGAATTCTCCTAGGGGGAAGAGGGAAGAAGCTGGCTGTGTGCTGCAGTTTTCACGGGGAGCCACACGAACAAGCCACAACAGAGAGGAGAGCTGCACTACCTTCAGAATCGTGAGCCAGATCTGTGTCCAAAAACTTCCTCTTTCTGTCAATCACAGGCCGCCCTCTACTCTCCTCTGACCGAGATTTCTGAAAGAGGCCAATAGACAGTTAAGACGTAACTGTAGTAAAGGGGCCCAAAGGGGGCTGTGCCATAAGACTCAGGTTCGAAGAAGGAAGACAAAACAAACCAAAAGCCACATAAACTTACCCCTGGGACCATAAAAGGGACTTGTTGATCATAAAACCCATCCATGGTGCTTCCAACGTCTCTAATATCACTTTGGAAGGTCTCAGCATTGAGCAATTTCTGGGGGGATGGGGTCCTCCTGTAACAGGAATTTGGAAGATTTTAGCCCAGGTGAGGGTAAAGAAATGAAATGATTTTATATTGCTTATTATTTTAGCAATGTTCTTTTCTGTGGGAAATCACTCACTTTCTCTGAGGCACTTAAAGACCACCACTCAAGGTGTAAGCTTTATAGACTAACCTGGGCTTGGTTAAGGGCATCGAAGATTCATGGTGTACTTAGTGCCAAATCCATTCACCTAGTCATTCTTTTAATATTTTCTATTTAATCATTAAGATTATAGGTTTACTACCATCTGTCTCCTACCAAAAAAAAGGGACCTTATTTTCATTTAAAAAGATGATTTCAAGATTCTCTCTGTAAGAAGATTCCTCAGGGTGTTTGTAGTGTTAGGGTTTTTTTTTTAAGACAATTTAATTTTTGATAGTACAGTGACAGGAAGTAGAGAAACTGGGTTTAAGCATTCCAAATTATTTGCAATTAAGAATCTGACATACATAGTGCTTCTAAAAGTATTTTGTAGGTCATTGGTAAAAAAATTGTATAGTTTCAGGAATACAAGGATCCAGAGATATACTTATCTTCAGATACAACTCTTCATTAAAACTTAAATCTTTTGTCCAAACAGGTATAGTGTTTGTAATGTCACAGATATCTCCACGGCAACTCACAAAGAAAGCTGTAGCATTCCCAACTTTTAAAAGAATAAAATAGCTAAGAAAACTAGTGCATAAAGTTAACTAAATTCCAGTGCACATATTTTAAATGCATCTCTCTACCACAGATCTTTAAAAATCATTAAAAGTTTCATGGAAGGAAAAATCTGTTTATTATAGTGAAATAAATTTTTCTTACATGATTTAGAAAATTAAACTGTTTCAGCACTGTCAAGTATTGGGTTTTGGAAAGAGAGGCTGGGGATCCAAATGGACAGGAGGGAACTGTTTCTAATTTGGGAGGTATAAAGTAACAATGTCAGGAAGGTACCATTCTTCAAATAAAAATGCAGTTAGGTCAATAAAATGGGAGAAATATTAATTTCACTCACCCCAGCTCTAAGCAATTCAAAATAATTAAGGATAAATCTTTTTATTTAATATACAAATTTTAAATAGGGAAACTTTTCTCAGTGGGCAATGGCATCCAATTTGTTTTTCACACTGTGTGAAGCATATCAAATTTTTGTATGTTAGTATACAAGGAAACCCTTCACCGCCAGCCTCCCCTCCGCACCTTAGTCGAAGTAATAAGATATTTTCAAAGTCAGAAGGAGAGGAGCACAACTACACACTTCATAACTTCCTAGAAAAACACTCCAGGTAGCTTGCCTGTATGCCTTCCAAACAGCGCTAAGAAGTTCAACATAAAGTTTTCTTCCCAAATGTCACCAACCCGTAAACAAAATCCGAGAGGGCATCAGCAGCGAGTTGAAGGGCAAGAAAACGAGTTCTCTGTAGCCTTCAAAAATTTGTCAGTTTAAATAAATCATGGCCTTAGAAATTCTGTAAACGTCTACAGGAGAAGTGGACAACGGGTAGGAGATCGGAGGAGTAGATATTTTCAGAGATTCATGATGAAATACGACGCAAAAATACTTCACCACGAAGAGCAAATATAGTTTTTTAAAAATTAAATGAGCTGTTATAAGCAAACCCAAAAGAGGGGAGGTATCGCAGGTCTTCAAAGCAGCTCTCAAAGTTCAAGCAAGGGCTAGAAAAATCGCGTTCAAAGTATACATAATTTTTTAAGCTTTAAGGGAAAGCTCGAGTTCATCCAAGAGTTTAGACCACTTCCTTTGTGCCCCCCCCACCCCCCCCCCCCCCCCCCCCCGGAAAAACTTGAACACAGCGTAGCGGAGCTATCGAGGCCCCTCCCCCGCGGCGCGCAGCGGGCCGGGTTTTATGAATGAGAGAGCGAGCTGCGGCCGCCACATCAGGTAAAGGCTGTAACTGGATCTCTCGCACTGGGCCCCATTCACAAAACAAGACACACTTCCACCCAATTCCCAGCCTTCTCCATTCATGAAAACTCCTTCAGATGAGCCCCCGCCCCCACTCCCAACGCAAGCCCTGCCTCCGACGCAGGCCCCTCACCCCAGCGTTTTAGGAAGAAAGCTCAATGCTTCATTCACAAAAAAACGAAAGAAGAAGAAGAAGGAAAAAAAAAAAAAGCCGCAGGGAGCAGCGAGCCAACGAAAGAAACCCGCTTCATTCATAAAGTCACCCACATTCATAAAAGCTAGCTGCGGCGCCGGGAGCTACCAACCGCCTCCAATCCTTCCCCCACCCCAAAACCCTTCCAAACATCTCCCTTTGGCAGCCCTCCTCAATCAGGAGTTCGGCTCCCCCCGAGGTCCCCTCCCCTCTGAAAATTCGGTCAGATCCCAAATCCAGCTCGAAGCTCCAACATCTCTCCATCCCCCTCCGCACCCATCTTTTTCTTTTCCACCATCCCCAGGCCGCGGTTCTGATGTTCCCCGATTTCTCCAGAATCGCCGGCAACCTGACGCCCTCAGTGTGCTGGGGGTAGGATGGGGAGGATTGGGTGTCCGCTTTCCACAACCTGAAACTTGCAAGGCCTGCATAAGTTCCTGGCCGACCCCAACACCACACGCTGCACATGCCTATGTCACTTAACCCCTTCTGGTACTAGGGTGGGGGTGCATCACCTCTCAAACATTCCCCCTAAGCTGCTTTCTGCCCCCTCCTCCCCACTGCAAAGATCTGCGGAGTGCCTCTTCTCGCGAGCCTCCAAGTCCCCTCGAGGCTCTCAGATCTCCAGAGACTGAAAAGACCGCAACTCCGCACCCTTCCATCCCCACCCGGGAGCCCCCGCACCTCGCGCTCCCGCCGGCCTCCCCCGCGACGTGCGGAAACCCGTTCTCCTCGCGCTCCGGAACCGTTAGCCGCCCCCGTCCGACGCCTCCCAGGAACCAAACCGGACCGGGCCCCGGGAGGGGAGGGGGGCGGTCAGCTCCGCGAGGGAGGAGGGGCCCAACCTCGATTTAAAAAGTGCACCCCGACTTTGGGGATTCTGAATCAGCCAGTGAACTCTAGCCAGCTGGGCCCTTCCTGGACACCCCCCTCAGAAGCTCCCGTTGTCCACTTGACGCCCCCTCACCTGAGGCGGCGACTCTCCTCCCCTTGCAGCGGCCCCGGGGCGCAGGCGCGCTCACGCACGCGCGCACCGGGCCTGGGAGCCTAGGCTAATGGCTGGGCCAAACCGCTCCGGGGACACTGAACCGCTCCGCGCACCAGCGGCTGGACTCTGCGCCGCAGCTGCCAACCAGGCTGGAGCGCTGGCCCGGCCCCCAGCGGCCTGCCGCTCCGCCCTCTGCTATTGGCCCGCGGCTGTAGCCCAGCCGCGTTCCCATTGGCCCGAGGCC
Organism: Antilocapra americana; assembly: GCA_007570785.1. NCBI lineage: Eukaryota > Metazoa > Chordata > Mammalia > Artiodactyla > Antilocapridae > Antilocapra > Antilocapra americana. The sequence continues at coordinate 22,208,975 of ML664161.1, forward strand.
GCTCCAGCGGCTGTCCATCGCTTCTTGTTTACCCTGTCTGCGGGCAAATCCAGCCTAGCCGCCCCATCAACTCCGGTTCCCATTGGTCAACAGCGCGTCCCTCCCTACACCTCAGGGGTTTTTTTGCATAATTTATGCAGTGGGGGCCATTGACCAATCAGCTCAGGCTTGTTTATATAATGAATGTAAGGACGTTTTTCATTCATAAAAAACGCGACCTGAGGGGGAAGCTTAGCTGAGTCAGTGAAGCACTTAAAGGGGCAGAGAGCCTCGAGGAGCCGCCGTTCCTTCCTCGCAGCTCTCTCAACTTTTCACCGAGGTTTGGCTCTTTCCTCTTTCCCATTCACTCCTACTTCTTTCCCCCCATACCCCCCACCCCCAGCAACACCCCCGCCAGGATAGGGCTACTGGGCGCCAGTCGTTCGCAGCTGCAGAACCAAGAGAAATTATCATTTTAGGATTTAGGCGAGAGGAATCCGTCATTCCACCCAGAAAGAAACTCGCTGACCGACCTGGGCGTTCGGCCCACAGAAACACAGAAAACGGAAACCGAGCCCTCTAATCTTAGTTACCTTTAAGAGAGGCCTTAATTTCCTTTAACTAGGTTTCCAGTGGGGGAAGAATAAGCAGTATCTTCCTTTTAAACTCTTGAGCTCTCAAACAGATTTTAGTTACTATTTTATACCGGCAGGCCAAGGCCCAACCAAATCTCGATTTCTCCCCACGTTTAATTGCAGTTTATAACCCGAGATGAGAGAGGGTCGGCCGCTCAAAGAAATTCTCTTCAGAGACCACGCCAATCAGTCAGCCGACCTAGAAACATAAATCCCTCCGAAAGGGGCTTACAGAGTTAGATCGCCTGCCTCCCTCCTGGGGCTGCTGTTTTCCATTTAAGTGTTGAATGCAAGATGGTGTATTTGCGAATTAGATCCCGTGCAGCTGGGAACGATGAGAAGCTACTCTGCTTGCCAAACGACCGGGCACTAACTGCAATTGCTGAGATTCTTAACAGAGTGTTCCAGGAAACAAATAAGCAATCCTCTCCCCTCTCCGCCCCCTCTATCCCCCCACTGTGAAGGCCGTGGGGCGGCTCTCTACTCTCCCAGGATCCTGGGGCTTGTGAGAAGTTCTTCTGTTCTCATTGGTGTGCCCTGCCAGTCACCCCGTGTGCCAGGGGTGGAGAGGAAAGAAGCCAAATATCAAAAGAGGTCCCCTAATAATAGGGGACCCTAGCCAACTCTGGGGCTGCCTCCTATCACCATGGGGACTGGGGTGTGGATTTTAGAGGAAAAAAAAATTTTTTTTTAAGTCAAAATTTGCCCACTTTCTTTTCTGCTTCCACTTAGGGTTCTTGTTAGTCACTCAGTCGTGTCCCACTCTTTGAGGCCCTGTGGACTGTAGCCTGGCAGGCTCTGCTGTCCATGGGATTCTCCACGTAAGAACATTGGAGTGGGTTTCCATGCTTTCCTCCAGGGGATCTTCCTGACCCAGGGACCAAACCCCGATCTCTTGCATTGCAGGCAGATTCTTTACCATCCTAACCACCAGGGAAGCCTTGGCCTGTCGTTTATAGCCAAGAAAGATTAGAATTCACCAAAGGAAACCTGTAATTCCTAGGCCCAGTGCTGACAAGGCCTGAACCTTTGCAAAAGAATGGGATGGGCGTGAGTGGGTGGGTGGGAAAGTGCTCTGAACTTTTAGCAAGCAGTTCTATGATATCTAGGGCTTCCCTGATAGCTCAGTTCATAAAGAATCCACCTGCAATGCAGGAGACCCTGGATCGATTCCTGGGTTGGGAAGATCTGCTGGAAGATTCCTGGATCTGGAAGAAGAGATAGGCTACCCTCTCTAGTATTCTTGGGCTTATCTTGTGGCTCAATTGGTAAAGAATCTGCCCGCAATGCGGAAGACCTGAGTTCAATCCCTGGGTCAGAAAAACCCCTTGGAGAAGGGAAAGACTACCCACTCCAGTATTCTGGCCTGGAGAATTCCATGGAATGTATAGTCCATGGGATTGCAAAGAGTTGGACACCACTGAGCGACTTTCACTTCATTTCACTTCACTTCCATGATATCTAGTGTCCTGCAGCCCACTCCAGTACTCTTGCCTGGAGAATCCCATGGATGGAACAGCCTGGTGGGCCACAGTCCCCGGGGTCGCAAAGGGTCAAACACAACTGATCGACTTCACTTTCACTTTCTTTAGGAGAGCAATATGCTACCCACCCCAGCTGCAGTGAAGTTTTCGCTTAGTAAGCACAGCCCTGGACCAGTTGTGCTCCCTATGTGTTGCTGAGGGCTGTCTCCCTCCCTAGACTCAAGGCCCAGGTAGTTCCAGGTTCCAGTCCTCCTCCTCCCCAGATTGTCTGCCCTCCTCCTGCCCCAGTTCATGCCATCTTGTACTGCCCTCTGATCTAGTTTCTCCAGAAAAGCTTCAGAACTCTTCAATCTGTCTTCAGGCCCCAACCTTTGGGTAGGCCTGCAGCCCATGAGGCCAAATGTCCTTTACCATATAAGCCTTGGCACATCAATCACACTGGCTATAGGGAAACTATACAGGACATTTCAGTGAATTCCTTCATGGGGTTGGACTTGAAGCCCAAAGTATAACTTGAATGACCTTTGCCTCAAGCCAAGGCTCTCCATCCCACCTTGGGAAGAAAAGCTGAGTGTTTAAGTGGTGGTGTTGCATGCATGCTTAGTCATGTCCTACTCTTTGTGACCCCCATGGGCTGTAGCCCATCCTGGCAGAAATACTGGAGTGGGTTGCCATTTCCTCCTTCAGGGGATCTGAGTCTCCTGCTTTGGCAGGCAGATTCTTTACCACTGTACCATCTGGGAAGCCCAAGTGGTAATAGCAGCTAGATTGGGGGCAGGGAAGGAGTTAGAGGATGGATTTTTAGGAGAAGATTGTCATCAACAGAAGATCATGGAGGGATTTTCATCAGAGCAGAGCTCTTGCCAACTAATTAGTCATTCAGTAAACATTTATTTTGGACCCAACACTTAGCCAAACCCTGTGTGCATTAAAAATGTTAGCAATGAGTAAGATCCAGTCCTTGTCTTGGAGGAGCCCACCATCTATTGTACCATTCAATGACTTGAGTTTACCTAATGTAAAACCTGTGCATGCCATGTACAATTCTCTACAGTGTCTCTCATTTAATCCTCATAAGAACAGAATTGAAGTGGTCTCCATAAAGTACAGATATTAACAATAGACACCAAACAAAGGCACAGATTAACTAACCTGCCAATAGTTGCCCAGCTTGTAGGTTTGTGAACCTAGATAGCACTAAGGCAAGTAGGCTTCAGACCCCATGTGTGGCAGACGTAGCCTGTGTCTCTGCTCAGAAAACCACCGGGAAATATAATTTGAACCCCAAATTGTAGAGGGCAGAACTGGTTGAAGTCATAAGGAGTCAGATTTTTAACTCAGTATAGATTTAGGAAGGACTTTGGAATGTGTGCAGTGTCTCCAAAAGAAACACTGCTGCTAGTAATGAGTCTCCTGTCATAAGAGGCATTAGGGCAGAAAGATTCAGTGCAGAGGAACTATTACACTGGGTGGGCTAGATGATTTAGAGGCTTGCTCCAGATCTAAGAATATGACTCTGAGGATTAGGAGCTTGTGTTAGACGGGGATCAGGCCCTAGGCTCAGGCATCTTGGCTCTGCTATGAAATGTGAGGGTATAACTCATGATGAACTTGCCCAACTGACTCCTGGGCCCAGAGTTGGTTCCTTACTGATAAGTGTTTATCATATCTCTTGTCTTCACCTCTTTCTCTGGCTCATCCTTCTTAATGACTTACCTCCTCAGCTCCCAGCCCCATCCCACCCCCATCTGCTTGAATGAACTTTGCTTTAAAAAGAGTTGTGTTGTGTGCACGCTCAGACGTGTCTGACTCTATGGACTGTAGCCCACCAGGCTCCTCTGTCCATGAGATTTCCCAGGGAAGAACACTGGAGTGGATTGCCATTTCCTACTCCAGGGGATCTTCAAGACCCAGGGATCAAACCTATGTCTCTTGGAGTCTCCTGCATTGGCATGTGGATTCTTTAACACTGTGCCACCTGGGAAGCCCCCCTTTTTTTAAATTTTTTAAAAAAAATTTTCTTTACTTTATTGTGTTGGTTTTGCCATACAATGACATAAAACCGCCATGGGTTTACATGGGAAGCCCTTTGAAAGAGTTAATATGGGTTAATATTTTGAAGTTACTTGTTTAGTACACTGAGTGTGTCCTCCTAAGAACATCACTTACATTGGAGGATTTTTCTAGCCTGTGTTCTGATGTACCATTCTCTCTCTTCAGGAGAGAAATAGGACTGGGAAAGATAACAAAAAGAGACCGGCCCTCAGAAACATTCATCTTGTGTCAATCTAGCCTTTGTTCTCTGGCAGCAGCAAAACTCAGTCACAGTAGGATAACTAGCCCCTTGTTCTTCAATTTGCAGTGTGTCTTCAGAGAAACAACACGGAAGGATAGAAAAATGAGTCCCTTGCCCCTAGCCTGAAAGCTCCTGTTTCCCGTTAGAGGACTGGTTTTTAAGTTTTCCTCTAAAACCCCAAAGCATGTTTAAGTATAAGGCAGGTAACCCTGCCTTGAGCTGATCACCAAAATGGCAGTGGGAAATGTGGCAGTGTGGTGATCTCCACCCCTCACAGGAGACAATGCCTCCCTTTCCTCTCTTGGCGATACTGTCAAGACACTTCCCTGGTGGTCCAGTGGTTAAAAATCTACCTTCCAGTGCAGGGGGTAAGGGTTTGATCTCTGGTAGGGGAACTAAGATCTCACATGCCTTGTGGCCAAAAAACCAAAGCATAAAACAGAAACAATATTACAACACATTCAATAAAGACTGTAAAAATGGTCCACATCAAAAAAAAAAAATCTTAAAAAAAAATGCTTTGAGGAGTGTAACCCTGTCTGAAGGTGATGATGTGGGCTACATGACCCTGGGTTGTGGGGAGTCCTTTTCCACTTTTGTACAGTATGGTTGAAGGAACTTGAGGACTACATCAGAAAGGTACAGCAATGTGTTTCTCGTCCTCATGGTATAAAGAATTCTATCTGGCTGGCACACCTTCCTCTGTAGAATTCAGATATAAATACCCTAAAAACTGAGGCAAGAAAAGAAAATCTTTTAGATTTTTAATGTCTCTTTAAACAGCTAGGTGCCATATTGTCTTCAGGGTTCTTTGTAGTCAGGGAATAATAATAGCTGACATTTACTGAGCGCTTCATATGAGGCAGACACTTTTCTAAACACTTCACATGTATTAGCACATTTAGTCCCAACAACAACCTTCTGAGGGAGGTACTATTATTATCACCTCCACTCTTCACAAAGGAGGAAGGTTAGGTACAGGGAGGTTACATAAATTGCTATGTGGCTAGCACATGTTCAGTGGGAGAGGGTACCTACCCACAGGGCCCCTCTGGAGCCTGGCCAGTAACCATTCTGCTGGGCCATCTCGGCTCCAGGGAAGGCATGTATGCTTATATGCCTTATGTATGACAATAGCTGACACAGAAAGATCTCTTTTCTGTGCCAGGCCATTTAGAGCCTTTGCCTATACTAATCCCCTAATAACCCTGTGATGTAGATAACCATTATTGTCCTTATTTCATACATGACAAAACTGAGGCACAGAGAGGTAACTTGCTGAAGATCACACAGCCGGGAAGAGTTGGAGTCAGGAGGCCAGCTTAGATTGTGAGCAGCCCTTGCCAGGAGCCACTTTACCATGCAGTCTTCACTCCAGCCATCTCCCACTCTGTCGGTTTTCCTCATCTTGCCTTTGGGGCTCTGGCTGCTTCCTGGCTTCTCCCACTAGAGTCGCTCTGCTTCCTTAGGAACGTGCTCCAGCAATCCCAGGCAGACTTCTGCCTTGTTATTCCAGGCCAGCTAGAATTTGTCTTTATCAGTCACAGAAGAAAGATTGGAAATTCCCTGTACTAAGGATGCCCTAGATGCCAGGCTCTGTGCTAAGACACTTCACATATGTGGTCATTTAGTGCTCCCATTCCTCCTCAGAGTTGGTGATCATACCCAATTTGCAGATGTGAAAACAAAGTGGAAGTTAAAAGCTGATGTCTGAGTCTTCACACTTAGGAGCAAGCAGGGCCTCTGACCCAACAGACCCAATGGCCTAGTGGCACCTCGTTCCTCTCCTGGCTCATTTTCTGAACTCGAGGACACCCTCTCTCCTACCTCCTTCTCTCAACTGTCAATTCTTGGGCTTTATAAAACACCCATTATCAAGAAAACCTGGGGGCACATATCATATTTAGATTTCCTGATGACTGGGGAATTTCTTCCTTAAGCCTCAAACCTTCTCCAAACAGTGGGTGTAAATCTTTGGAAGCTTTCCTGTGGCTTCCTGTGGCTTCCTGTTGCCTTCAGAAAGGAGTCCAGCCCAGCAGCAGGACCTTTACTGCACCCTGGGGGCCCTGCAGTCACTCCCGAGGCTCCTGGGCCCTTGGGTCTGGCCATGCAGGACACGGCTTCCAGTCACCTGTCAGCATCCTACTTTACTTCTGAGGCCCATGAAGGGTTCCTGTGTGAAGCAGCCTCAGGTTGATGGGCTTCTGGGGAATCCTGTGTCTGATCTTTAGAGTCTCCCTGCTTCTTTTCCATGATATGTTGTCAATCAGAACTTGTCAGTACATGAAGAACATGCTTTTCCAGCAACCCCTCATATTTGCCAGTATTTTCAGACTCAGATGGACCATGACCTTGGAAGCTCGCAACCCAAGGGAGTTTGAAACTGTGCCTGTGGGTTCTGAGTGAGAGCAAAAGAGCCCCCTCCAATGAGGAAGTGAATGAACTTGAATGTGTAGACTTGACAAAAACTATTTTGACCTTTCGGAGTCCGCCTTTTGCTTCTTTCTGCGCCCTTAATGGAGAGTTTCCTTTGGCCAAAGGTTAACCCTTGCTTGGATGGGCTCAGACTTTAGACTCTGAAGTCTGCTCCGGCCATGCTGGGTGAGCAGGCTGAGCGAATGGTGGGCTGAGAGGCACATCCTCTCATGGACATGCTTCACCATGGCAGCAGAGAGTGGGTGGTGAGGAGGGTGGTTTTTTCGGCTCTTGGCTTGGTTTGGTGAGTGCCCGCCCCGCCTCTGTCAGGCCTGTGGAGGGGTGTGTGTTTGTTTTGTGTTGGACACAGAGATCAACTGTGCCTGACCGGTAATAGAGCCTGCAGGTGAAATATTCCCCCAGTGTGGATTCCATCCCAAGGCTTCAAATCAGGCCTCCAGCAATCTTCCTGCCTGTTGTCACCTGAAACCAAACAGAGTTTAAAAACACATAGATGGCCCCTGGGGCTTCCCAGGTGGCTCAGTGGTAAAGACTCCTCCTGCAATGTAGGAGACATGCGTTCAATCCCTGGGTCGGGAAGATCCCCTGGAAAAGAAAATGGAAACCCACTCCAGTGTTCTTGCCTGGGAAATTCAATGAACACAGGAGCCTGGCAGGCTAGAGTCCATGGGCTCTGGACTTGTAAAAGATTCAGGCACGATTTAGTGACTGCACAGCTCACAGATGGCCTCTGCTAATGTTTCCCCATCTCGATTCTTGCTAACAGTCTGTCTCTGACACCTAACCCCTGGAATGTAAGGCAGCTTCCATTTAAACCGGAGCCCACCTGCAAACCTCTCCTTACCACTGCTCCTCTCCCTTTTCTGCCTTCTTGCCCATCAAAAAGCCTGTGCATGCATGCACAGTCACTTGGGTCTTCTCTTCCTGACCCAGGGATTGAACCCGTGTCTCTTGAGTCTCCTGCACTGGCAGGTGGGTTCTTTACCACTAGTGCAGCCTGGGAAGCCCTTAAAAAGCCAAACTACCTGCTTAGAAAGGCGAAGTATGAGAGCAGCATCTCTTTCCAGGAAATTCGGGCTGCTCTGTGTCTCAGAGGTGCTCAGGTGCTCTGCACTCAGGCTTTCCCTTGCGTGGTGCACAGGTGCTCATAAAACCATTAGGGACCGTGGTTTAGATATGCCATCAACTGGACATCTAGGAAGCTAGAAGTTCAGCTTCTGACTCTCAAGAGGGACTGTCAGCTTGATGTAAGGGAATGCTCAGGCATCTCATTTGTGGCGCGTTTCACATGTTTGTTTACTTTTTACTGAAGTATAATGTACCTATAGGAAAGTACACAGATCATAAGTGTGGAACTTAATGAATTTTCACAAAGGAAACACTTCTGTGCATCTAGTACCCAGATTACAAAACATTTCAGCTCACCCAAAAGACCCCCTCAATCCCCCTTCAAGTCACTAACTTAACCCTGCCCCTGACAAGGGTAGCTACTGTCCTGGCTTCTAGCATCACAGATCAATTTTGCCTGGTTTTGTACATTATATAAGTGGAATCCTACAGTACATACTCTTTTGTATCTGGCTTCTTTTCTTCAACATTATGTTTGGAAAAGTCATCCATTTTGTAGTATGTACTTGTGCTTTGTTTATTCTCTTTGCTGTATAGTATCCCATTGTGTGAATACATTATAACTGATTTTTCCATTTAACTGTTAATGGACACTTGAGTGGTTTCCAGGATTTTTTTTTTTTGCTATTAATGATGTTGCTGTGAATACTCTATGTGTTAGTCACTCAGCTGTATCCAAATCTTTGCAACCCCGTGGACTGTATAGCCTGCCAGAATTTTCTGTCTGTGGAATTCTCCAGGCAAGAATACTGGAGTGGGTTGCCATTCTCTTCTCCAGGGGATCTTTCTGATCCAGGGAGCAAACCCAGGTCTCCTGCATTGCAGGCAGATTTTTTTTTTTACTTTCTGAGCCACCAGGGAAGCCCATGAACACTCCAGTGAGACTCTAGTGTATGTTCTTTGGTAAACTTCACCTAATTTTCATTGTTCATTTAAGATATAGTCACAGGATTCATTTTCATGTCTTATTTGTTTGAAAAGTGACAGAGACTCATGACAAATTTCAACATCACAGAAAGGTACAGAAAGGAAAACTCCCCACATCATCTCCTAGCCTGTACTCCTTCTCCAAAATCCTACACTAGTAACACTTTCTAGATATGCTCTATTGCCTAGACAATCATACTTAAGTATATGCATTTTAGCCTTTAAAAAATCCAAGTTGGACATTACCACCCTGTATTTCTCCCCCCTGCCCTTTCCCACACCCAATCCCAGCACTGTGGAGGCTCAGTAATAAGTAGGTTAGAGTGTTTGGCCGTGGAAGGTGAACAGCACTTCCCATCTGTTAGACAAGGCTGGGCTATAACTTTTAATAGGCCCTTACCTGATTAAGGTAAGACACACGGGAGTTTACCCAGCTGTAAACTTCATTTCCTCGTCCATAAACATTTATTGGGTGACCAGCATCCTCAGTGTGGGGCTTGTCTGCTGAGAAGAGCTTCCAGTCTGGTGGGAGGTGGGTGAAAGGCACAGGAACAAATAACAATTATACAATGTTTACAGGTGTCCTAACTGAGGCCTGGAAATGGATTCTGGGAGTACAAGCGGAGGAGCAGTGAGTACTTCCCGTTAGGGTCGAGGAAGCACCAGAGAGGCTTGACATTGGGGCCAACCCTTGAGTGATTAATTACTAGGACTTTGCTGGGCAGAGCAAGGAGGGAAGAGCCTTTCAGGCAGAGAGAACAGTGCCCATACACGGGGGCCTGGTGGTCTCTGGTGGGTGCAGCTAACTGGTAGATGTTTAGTCTGGGAGGAGGTGTGACTGAGAGGGGAGCTAGAATGGGTACTCGGGGACAGGGCATTGGGGATCCTATGCAGTCATTAAAGGGGGGATCATTCACATTTTGAAACCACAGGATCCACATAGGTGCTCTCAGATATCAACCAAAAGGTGCCTGAAGACAACTTCTCCTGTGCTGTCCTCCAAGAGAGCACGTATCAGTCACGTTGTCTGTGTGTCCGTGTTGCCCAAGGGAAAAATTCCTCTAACAGGGACCCTCCCGGATGCCTGTGAATTACCCAGCCCCAAACACAGCACCTGCGACTTAGCAGGAGGTCATTAAAAATGAATGAATGTGTGAAGGTGCGAGTGACATCTTGTGGAAGTGTGCTCAGTCATGTCCGACCCTCTGCGACCCCATGGACTGTAGCCTGCCAGACTCCTCTGTCCACACGATATTCTAGGCAAGAATACTGGAGTCGGTTGCCATTTCCTTCTCCAGGGGATCTTCCCAACTCAGGGATAGAACCTGCAGCTCCTGCATTGGCAGGTGGATTCTTTTTTTAATTAATTTATTTTTTAATGGAAGGATAATTGCTTTACAGAATTTTGTTGTTTTCTGTCAAACCTCAACGTAAATCAGCCATAGGTATACCTATATCCTCTCCCTCTTGAATCTCCCTCCCATCTTCCACCCCTCTAGGTTGATATAGAGCCCCTGTTTGAGTTTCCTGAGACATACAGCAATTTACTGTTGGCTATCTCTTTTATATATGGTAATGTAAGTTTCCATGTTACTCTCTCCATACATCTCACCCTCTCTACCTCTCTCCCCATGTCCAGAAGTCTCTTCTCTATGTCTTTCTCCATTGCTGCCCTGCAAATTCTTTGGTACCATCTTTCATATATTCCGTATATATGTGTTACTATATGATATTTGTTTTTCTCTTTGTGACTTACTTCACTCTGTATAATAGGCTCTAGGTTCATCCACCTCATTAGAACTGACTCGAATGCGTTCCTTTTTATGGCTGAGTAATATTCTATTGTGTATATGTACCACAACTTTTTATCCATTCATCTGTTAGTGAACAACTAGGTTTCTTCTATATTCTAGCTATTGTAAATCGTGCTGGCAGTTGGATTCTTTACCATTGAACCACCTCTACTGCAGAGCAAACCCCGTGCTCAAGAAAGGGGGTGCCTGAGTTACCCTCTCTTCACGGATTTGTTTCATTTGTGGCTAGCTTCAGCCTGCCCCCCTTGGTGGCAATGAATGAGGAGTAGATAACCTGGGCTCTGTGATAGTTCAGGGTGTGGGCTGAGGGAGGCACTGCATTTTCGTAGCGGCAGCACCTGGGCCCTGGGACACTGGGTTTCCTTTTTTCCAGATCTGGGGTGGCATGGAGCATGGTGAGAGCCTTATCCTGGCCCTTAGCAACCCATAACAAATCATGTTCCTGAAATGCCCCAATCTCCCATTTGTATTTTGGAAGTCCAGGCCTTGTTTTGAAGGAGGGAAATAGACATCCTTATCAACTTATTCAACCCAGATGCTCCCGGCAGGTGCCCCCTTGCCCACTGGGCCAGCAATCTTGAACAGCTCGGAAGAACAACTTTCCTTTTCTCCTCGGACCTCAGTGTGGCCAGCTTCCTGGGATAAACCCCCAGGGAACCTTGTCTGTTTCCTTTAGGCAGCCAAGAATGATGAACATTTGAATAACATTTGGTTATTCCTCAGCCTGACCACTGAGGAATTTCCTTTACCAGGTAGCATCCTGATTGGGAGGATTTCATGTACCCTTTGACTTGAACTGCTTTTGAAATCTTTCGTCACTTTCCTTGCTCCTTTCTCCATAACCTAATTGCTTTGGATATTTATCTGGGTTTCATCTGGACCTTCCCACCTAGGAATATTCATCTTGAACTGGAAACTGACCTCAGGGCCTGTCCCGACAAGGTAGTTTCAGCCTTAGCAGAATATCAAAACTAAATATGGTTTTCCTCTTCCTTCCTGTATGTTAAATTTCCTTCAAAGAAAAGACGTAATTTCTCCTTAGGGAATCCATGTTTTACCCTTTCCAACCCACGCATCCTGACTGGAATGCAGGCAGCATTCATTTACGACTGTGTGTACACCTTGCAAATGTAAATGGTAACGAGGTAATCCATTTGGTAATAGCTCTATAGACGCCTGTCTGGAAGCAGTTTTTGGTTTATTCAAAGATTTTCAGTGGGTTAAATTACCTCCCCCTGCTCCCCAGATTCATTGCCTTCACTTGCAGTTACTAAGTTATACCTGTACTCTTTGCCTGGTGAATCAAGGGTGGACATGAAGTTGAATGCCCATTTCCTAGCTCACCTGCATCACTACTAACTGACACAGACTGGGACCTGGGACCCTTTGCTGCCTACTTGCACTTGGACAAATGTCTTCCACAGCAACAACATACGAAGAAACCATAAGGGACTAAAAATAATTACGTGCATGTGCAGTTGGGGCAAATTCTGGACAGCAAGATACTAAAAGACCACCTCCGCCACACACCTGCTATTTTGGAAGAGCTGGGAGCAAGAACAGGATGTCGGGAGAAAAAGCAGGGTGCTGTGCATGCCCCCTGCACTCAATATCACCAAAGGTGTGGGCAAAACACCTAGGCCACACTTGTGGCCTGACCCCTGAATCCACCCCTACCATCACCCCATGTAAGGAAACAGCTTGCCCCTGTTAGGGAGCGAGCAAGGGAACCTGCTACTTGTTTTTGCTCCTCCTGTGCAGCAGCAGCGGCCCCAGTCAAGCCTTGTCTGAATTTCTTGTCTGACCTCTAATAGTAGTAATATTAGTTGCTCAGTTGTGTCTGACCCTTTGGAACCCCATGGACTATATAGCCCACCAGGGATTCTGTCCATGGGATTCCCCAGGCAAACATAAAGAGTGGGTTGCCATTTCCTTCTCCATGTCTGACCGCTAGTCAATTTCTACTGATTAGGAAAGGCCAAGAACCCTGGTTGCCATCATAGCTATGTGGCTGTCGTCAGACCATTTCAATTCTCTGTACTCTAGTCTCCTTGAAAAAATGGGAATCACAACTCCTGACTCACAGAGCTGTTGGATTGTCCAGTGAAAGCACGAGTGAATATCCAGGGCCTAGTAGTTGCTGGCAGTGGACCTAGGTGTCCCTTATGGCTCTGCCACTTGCTAAGAGTGGGTGACTTTGAACAACCTCAAACTTGTTGAGACACAGTCTTATCATTTGTAGAATAGAGAGGATCATGCAAATCTTAAGATTTCTGAGGAGGGAGAAATATTCAAAAAGCACCTAACAATGTCTGGCATAGAGTGAAAGCATACTACATCTTCTCCCTCCCCTCTGCTTGGTATGAATGCAAGCACCAGGTGCTAACCTTTTGTGACAACTACTGACACTTTTAGTATCTGTCCACCTACCCCACCCACAACTTCAGTAAATTAAAGAGTTCCCAACATTTTACTTCTCGGTGTATTATTTCCTCTTTTATAGATTTCACTTAGCATTTTCTTAACTATTTTACTCTGAGGTTTAGTGTTTCTTCTTCTTGGATTTCTAGAGGAACTAAAGGAGTTCTGTTGGATCTCAGGGCAGGGCAGAAAGCCTTCACGAAGGCTGTGCTATCAGAATGGGACCTTGCAGAATGCAGAGAGGTTCAAAGATCATAGCATGACAAAGGCACAAATATGCCTGTGTGTGTGATATGTTGGAAAAGGGGCATCGTGTGTTTGAAGCACTTTACAAAGTGGTTTGTAAAGTCACCCAGTGTCCTGGCTCACAGCAAACATAATTTTCTTAGCAGACCATGAAGATTAAAAAAAGAGACCATCACAAAAGTATGTAATACATAATTCTATCACATGAACCAATGACAATTTTATTAGCAGAAAATGGAAATTTATTTTACGTGTACATATAAAACCACAAGCGTGAGCACATGTCTGTGAAATAAACAAGCTGTTAAAGACACGTGATGGGCTGTTCCTGAGGCTTTTCCATGAATTTTCACCAGGGACTTGTTTTTTCATTTTGCCATCTGTAGGCTCTCACTCGCGCTAGGCAGAGCTGCTGGTGCCAAAGGTTTAACAGAAGTTGATGAGAGAAAACTTAACATTGGGGAAAATTGTATCTTTGAGCACAGTTTGGACAAGACTCCATTATTCTATTTTAGTAAAGGAACATTTCTTTCCACTGGATGAGACTTTGGAAGGCCACTAATATGCAGCCTGCCAGACTGGAGGGCTGGGCTGGATGCTGGGGTAGGGCGGGTGGGGGAGGTGGAGGTCAGAGGAAGATGAGTTTGGAGAGGGTTGGGTAAGGATTGTGTCTTGGAGATCTGAGGAGTCAGGATCTGATTCCTTGAGCAAGAGGGAACCAAGGGAAGTTCTGGAGTAAGGGAGGGACAAGTGGAAAGGGCTGCAGAAGATCAATCAAAATGGGTGAAGGGTGGCTTGAAGTACCTCAGAGCAGTGAGTTGAGAGAAAAACTGCGCGGCTTCCAGATGAAAAGATAAGGTCACCAAAGCATCTGTTAGGTACCTTCTCATCACCCTGAAGTGCAAATAAACAGGACAGAGTCCACAGGCAGGATGGGGAAGTCTGTCTATGGGCTGCTAGTTTTCTGAGAGCTCTCAGCATGTCCTGCTCCTGCTGCTACTTTCTGCCTCTGCTGGCTGGCAGAGAGGAGGGAGGACGGGTCTAAATTCTTTCAGTGAGTAAGTGACTAAGCTCACACCAGGCTGGGGAGGAGACGCGTGCTTGCTTGCCCTGCTGCCTCCTTTCTACCCCCCACACACCAGGGATTTCTTCCAGGAGCCCTTCATCAAGCCTGACCATGAATGGTAGAGGTCAGTTCAAACTATTATCCACCTAAGTCCACAGTTGACAAGTAACAGAATCCTGCATGTTGTTACATTTGTTATTTTTAAAGACTTGGTACATTATCACTTGTAAGGGAGTAGGATGGGAAGTAGAAGTTGTTCTTTTTAACAGGCAAACATTCATATCCATGGTGATACTCAGATTTTTTTTTAAATTTATGGACTAATTCCGATCAGAATTTTCAGATATTTAATACATTTTTGTAGTTTCCTCCAAGTTTTTAATTTTTGAAATCAGACTTCTTAAAGTTTTTAAAGCATTTCAGATTATAAAATCATTATATATGCATAGTGTACAATTGCATGCGTGCATGCTAAGTCACTTCAGTCGTATCCAACTCTTCCTGACCCCATGGACTGTAGCCCTCCAGGCTCCTCTGACTGTGGGATTCTCCAGGCAAGAATACTGGAGTGGGTTGCCATTTCTTTCTCCAATAGTGTACAATTAGGAAAATATAAAAAACAAAAATGAACAGGCACCCATAATGCTATAAACGAATACTGTTGATATTTAAACATATTTCTTCCCTATCTTTTTTTGGGGGGGAGGTCTGTTTTGTATATTAGAGACATTTTTTAAACATAACTTTTCACTTGCCTAGCATTATGTCATAGACATGTTCCCCAGGGCATTGAACACTCCATGAATTCCATTTTTAAGGTTTGTCTAATATGACTTCATACAGCTATAACATTTACTTAATTCCCTGCTGTTGGATATTAGGCTGTTTCCAGTTTTTTGAAGTTAAAAACAGCACTACCATGAACAGTGTGTGTGTGCATGTACATTAGCGTAGATATGACTGTTGGAGATCTGGCTAGACTTCGTTGCTTATTTCAGATGAGGGTCAAAGGCTCCCTTTCATTGTGAATGACAGCTGTCAGGCAAAGGGAGGACTGCGTCAGAGGCATCCATCTGGCTCCTGGGAGAGGGAGTAAGACTCAGAGGATTAGGGTTTGTCAACACATCACTTTGTAATGCGGGAATGTAAAAGACAGTTTTCAAAAGAAACATAGAGATTTTCCAAAAGTCTTTTGAATTGATCAGTTTATTATTGTGTGGGTTTTAAATTGTATTACATATATTAAAAGATAGAGAATTTAATGAGTAGAGGATAGCAGTTGCTTTGAAAAACAACTGGTAGGAATAGGCAGATCTTGGCTTTTGTGCTGACTGGCTCCCTTGGTGAAGTGGTCCCCTGGGAACGAGCTTTAAGCTCAGCAAATTGTAATTCTGACTTAAGCTGGGCTATCTCAGGCAAGTTGCTTGGCCTCTCTGAGTCTAATTCCCCACTTACAAACTGAGGTGGATGAGGACAGCATCATGGCTTACCTGCAGTTTGCTGAGAGAATTTGAATACCAAGTAAGGGGAGGGAAATGATGGCTGAGCTGTGTCCTAAGGAGCGGCTGAGGCATGATCAGCCCAGAATTCTAAATAGATATGCCTGTCCCCAGGATAGCCCAACCCAGAAGATTCACACTTGGAAGACATGGAAATGAAGGGGGCATCCTGGGTTATATTTTCAGAGCCCACTGCAGGGATCATAAATGATCTCTCTTCAGGTGTTTAATAAATGGTTTAATTTGCACACACTAGGTTTCCATAACTGATAGTTCAACGCTGTGCTTCCCCACCCCCACCTCCCAGGCTGTAATAGGGACAGGCTGGCTAAGAGAACACTGAAACATTGCATTCCTCGGTCAGACACTTTAAAACCCTGCAATCAAACCTGAGGCCGTTTTCGGAAACAACTGTATCCTATGACAGCTAATTAAGGAAGGTTCTGAACTTCTAAGAATTCCTTAGTAGGAAACAAACAAACTATAAAGATCCCTTTCGAATTCTCTGCCACGAGGAATTTTTTATTTTTCTGATATTTCCAACTGTGCTGAATCTTTGCTAAAATATAGGTACACAGATATAGGGCACATGATGCTTGGGTGGGCAGAAGGATAGTTCCAGCAGACTGGAGAGCTGCAGAGAGTTGGGGTCAACTCCCACACATTCCTGGGAGGTAGATTTCTCCATTAGCTCACCATGGACATCACATAGAGGTTTCTGGTGTGAGCATGTTGGTATGGTTTCAGATCACAGGCACTTCTGAATCTGTAGAATGATAGGAAAGAAAATCTTGATCACCGGTCAGGTCTAGGATGCTGATACCCACCCCCTGCCCCCACCCCCCAACCTCAGAGGTTTCACTGAGGGCTATTCCAAGGGGAATTTATCACCCTGGCTTCATCTTCTCTTCTCTCTGGGGAGGAAAGAGTTACACTTTTCCTGCTCCCTGCCTGGACATTTTATTTTCACAGTTCTTTGAAGTGTCCTCAGAGAACTAAGTGTCAGACTGAAGGCTCTGTGTATCTTTGCAACAGATTAGAACATATTCACATTTTATGTGTTCCCAGAGCAAATATTTCCTTTGGAATGAAACCGAGGCAGCGGAACAGGATCAGGCAGGACCGGCCACCAAAAACAGAACCCCCCCAGCCCCCAGGGCCTACATGGTGGTTCTCCCCTATCGGTTCATTTAGGCCAGAGAGATCCACATTGATTCACTGATTCATTCAGAAATAATCACTGAGTCTCAGCCACGAACCAAGAACTGTGTTACAGAAATAAACCAAGAAACAGATCCTGTCCTCAAGGGTTCATAGTCACGTACAGGAGATAAGAGGTGTTTGAGTATGAATGACTCTTAAGTCTTCAGAACTGGGGAGATCAAACATTCCGAGGTGGGTCATATATTCTGTGTGTGTGTGTAAGGGTGGAGGGACTAGCAGAAGGTGTGTGGTACAGTCAGTTGTGATGTGTGTGTGCCTCTTTGTGTGGGGGTGTTGTTGTTCAGTCGCTCAGTCGAGTCCGACGCTTTGCAACCCTCAGAGTGTGCATGTTAATAGGAGTAAGCATATTAAGTAGTGGTGGTAAATGTGGGTGTGAGTGTGGTAGTGGAGGTGGTGTGTGTGTATTGATCACGGTGGTGGTGGAAAAGAGGTGGGGAAGACTCAGGCAAAGGAGGACGGGTAGAAAAACAACGGTGTGTGTGTGTGTGTGTGTGTGTGCGTGTGTGCGCACACATATGCACACGGCGCTCCCTGTGGAGGGTGCTTGTAGGACTGGGAGGGTGAAGGCCTACAGTCCTGCAGATGGGAGGAGGGGCCCGGCAGGCAGGGAGCTGTGCCAGTGAGGCATGCAGGTGGGACAACTCTGGGTGGGTGGGGCGGGGGCACACACAAGGGGAGGGTGGGTGCTAGGAGCTAAGCTCGGAGGGAGTGTTAAATTTTGATACATGTTTTCTGATCAAGACAAAGGCCGTTTGGCATTCACCAGCTGTCCCTCTTCCTAGGTTCCTGCCAGGACCTTGGGTAGAAGGAGCTTTTTCTTTCCCTGAGGGTCAGACCCAGCAAGAAGTCAGGCCTCCTGACCAACTCTCTGAGCGTTGACTGGGCCGCCTTCTCTACCTGTGCTGCTGCATCAGGCGTGTTTCTTAGTTTGCAGCCTCCCGAGGTCTCAGGGTGGTGAAGGTGGATTCCACTGGGCAAATGCTAGCGTTCCTGAGGGGAAGGGCGGAAGGACCTGCTGTGTGTAAGCTACCTGCCAGCGGAGCCCGGGGCTCTGCAGCGCTCTCACGAGTCAGGGCTGCCCTGGCTGGATCTGCGTTTTGTGGTGCTCTTTAACAAACAAGGAGGCAGATGGTAGAAGCTGGCTCCCTTTCCCAAATTTTGGTTTGCTTTTCATTACTTTCCCCTCTCTAGATAGGGTCAAAGCTGCTAAGTGATTAAACCTTGGCCAGATAAGAATGTTTGATTTCCATTGAGTCAGGCAAGGAAAAGAAACTAACATTGATAGAAAGTCTAATGGTGGCAAGATACATGTCCTCTTCACAGTTCTCTGAGAGGTAAGTATTATCATCTTATTTTTCAGATAAGGAAATTAGGGCTAAGAGAAGCAGGGTAACTAACACAAAATGCTCTGATAACCTCTGTAGTGGGTTCCCCATTACTGGTCTCCTCGCTGAAGCGTGAATGCAATTCCGTTTGGCATTAAAGACCATGCTTTTTTCATAACGCTTCCTGAAGTTTAGAGGGTAGCATGATACAGTGAGGTGATGGTGTATTTAATCAGATGGACATAGTTTCAAACCCAAGCTCTTCCCTGTACTGACTGGGTATGACAGCTTGAATTCCTCTCTTCCTTGCTTTCTTGGCAAATGTTCATCAAGGGCCTATTTTATTCATGCCAAGCACTGAGCTGGGAACGTATCGGTGAACTGCACCATCTCTGGCCTCCCAGAACTCCAGTCTGGTGGATTGTGCAGACCCTGAAACTGGCAGTTGTGGTGTAGTTTGAGAAGTGCTGTGATGGGGAAGCACCGGATACTTTGGGAGCTTCTCTGTCTGATATGGTAGCCACTGAGCCCAGGCTAGTTGCTGATGTAAATTAAATAGTGGCTTTTGAAGACTTAGTATGAAAAAATAATGTTAAGTAATTCATTTTTATGTGAGTACAGGTTGAAATTATAGCATTTGAAATATGCTGAGTTAAATATTTGATTAAAACTAATTTCACCTGCTCCTTTTTACTCCTTTTGTGTGCCTGTTAGGAAATTTAAACTTACATATGTGGCTCACATTATAATTCTATTGAACAGCTCTACTCTGGAAGAATAAAGACATGGGATGATGTTTCCTATCTTAATGCAGAGATTGAAGAACTCTTAGTCATGTGACTGCCCCAGGAAGGCACACAAGAGTTGCTTAACTAGTAAGAGTTTTTTTCCTTTCCCACATCATCTAAGTGGCCACAGTGGAAGGGTTGTTCTTCGTGGAGCCTTCAGTCCCCTGTGAAGAGGGTGTCAAGTGACAGCTGCAGAGCCTCTTGTTTAGCCTCCTTGAGGATTCCTTAGTCTTGGGGTCCTACTTCTTGAGAGGTAGCTGTTGTAATCCTTTCCTACTCCTCCTCCCACAAAACCCAGGACTGGCACTCAGGCGAAGTAAACATTGCTTATTGCCATAACCCCTAGCCATATTTGCTTTTCTTTATTTTAGCAAAAGAAATTTATGTGCAATATCTGATGTTCAATATCCTCAGTGAGTTGAAATAAAACAAGAACTGTTGAATTAACAATAAAGTCTTTTCTACCTGGGCTTCACCTGCCAAACAGGAGACTTGGGTTCAATCCCTGGGTCAGGAAGATCCCCTGGAGAAGGAAATGGCAACCCACTCTAGTATTCTTGCCTGGGAAATCCCATGGACAAAGGAGCCTTGTGGGCTACAGTCCACGAGGCCACAAAGAGTCAGACAAAACTTCTACCTATGAGATTTACAGAACTGAGAAAGGTCTTGGAAATGGACTAGTCTCACTGAGATGCCTGCTCCTCAAAGTGAGACTCTGATAGGCTGGGTGGCTTGCCTTGGTATCAGAACCAGCCAACGTGAATGGGACATGGAACGCACTCCCCCAACCCCCTGTGGAACATGCATATGCCACCTCACATTGCCCATTCTTCTGAGAGGCTTTCTTCCAGCTCCTCCCTCCCAAAGGCTCTCTCTGGCACTTTGTCCTTTTCTGCTGTCTTTCCTCTCTGATGTGGTATCTTTCTTTTAAGCTTAGGGGCAGTAGAAATGGGAGTCAAAAGATGGAGATAGGGTGAAGGATGGGAAGAAATCAACAAGGCAAAATGGAACAGAAAAGATGATTTTGAATAGACACTAACAGAGGATGTCAGGGAGACTTTCTTGGGCTTGACAGAGGTTCAAGTGAAAAGACAACATGGGTGTATTTGGAGGGGCATGGATTTGGCTTGAGCCTGGCTGTGTGGCCTTGGAAAAACCTTAGTTTCTTCATCTTTAATCAACTTCACTGGCTTGTAGTGAAGAGTACAAGAGATCGTGTTTCTGAAAGGACTTTGTGATCTGTGAGGCATCGCACCAGTGGTCAATATTATTAGCACGCATTAGAGGCTAGGAGAGGTTGGCTATGAGAGCAGGATGAATTAGCAGGGTGGCATGGATGCCAAAGAAAGCTAGCATGGCATCCAGAGCAAGGATGCAGCTCTGGAACTGTCCACCGATTCTGTGCTGGGCTCAGTTCTGGGAACCGTAGTTTAGGAGGGACGTGGACAAACTGCTGTCATTCCAGAGAAAGCTGCAAGAATAGATTAGGGTCTGAGAGTCATGACCCTATATAAGGGTCCGAGAGTCATGGTCCATATCAAGGATGATATAAGGATTTAGAGAATGTTTAGTTTGGAGGGAGGGAGAAATAGGACAGATGTTTCCAACCATCTGAAAGCTGTCCTGCAGAAGGGAGGAGAGATTTATGTTGTGTTTCTAGTGACCAAGGCAAGGCCCAGCAACAGGAGTGAATGGCTGGCAGATACGGGTGCCTAGAGGCACCTAAGGCTCAGAAAACCACTCCTTCTGGGAAGGTGGTGGGCCACGCATCAGCAGGAGTCCTCAAGCAGAGGTGGCCGCGTACAGAGAGGTGTGGTCCTGGGGAGTCCAGCTGTGGCTACTTCTCTGGAAGTCTTCTGATGCTGAGACTGTGACCACATCCATCTGATCTCACTGAACTTTCCTAGCTGCTCCTATCACCACTTCTTGCCGCTTTCTGACTTTTTATAGTTTTATTTATTTGGGGATGTGCTGGGTCTTTGTTGCTGTGTGGGCTTTTCTCTGGTTGGGGTGCATGGGCTTCTCATGGCAGTGGCTTCTCTTGTTGTGGAGCACGGGCTCTAGGGTGTGTGGGCTTCGGTAGTGACGGCATGTGAGCTCAGTAATTGCAGCTCCTGGGCTCTAGAGCACAGACTCAATAATTGTGATGCACAGGCTTAGTTGCTCTGTTGCATGTGGGATCAAGCCTGTGTCTCCTGGACTGGCAGGCAGATTCTTTACCGCCGAGCCACCAGGGAAGCCCTGCTTTCTGATTTTTTGTCCCGCTGTGCATGGCTTTAGGATTTTAAATTCAGAAACGTGTCTGTAAAAAGTGACAGTTTGGGTTAATGGAAAGTGGGAGGGAAGAACATTTGAAAACAAAGGCAGTTTTGTTACTTTTCAGGGCACACAGTAACTTGTTACACAGTGGGAGGAGTAGCAACATGGTCCCCTGTGTTAGAAAATCTTGTAAATGTTACAGCAAATGGCTCATTCTTTGCTATTGTTGAAAATGCAAACACAATTGCTAAAAGCCTTTGTTCTTGAAAGGACCAGCCTTTTGTTTACCCAATTCTTTTGTTAGCTACAGAGATTCAAGAAAACTCTACAGTAAGAGTTCAGTATCATAAACGACTTTCCATATTCATAATTTCAGTGTTTTGCTGATTTGGTAACTTCAAATTCTGTACTAGAGAGGTTTTCTTGAATTCTTGCCTCTAGAAAAGCCATTTTCTTGAGGAAAATATTTTTCATGCATAGTTAGTGCTCCAGCTGGAAGGGTGATAGCTAAATCTCCCCAAAGTTGAGTGGGCAGCTGAGCTATTTCCAGAACTTTCTTCTGCCCCCAAGTAGCAATTACACATCTGTCTCAGTGGCCTCACCTCAAACATCCCAACCAGCATTTCAGAAACCTCTACCTAGACTCAGAGGCACAAAATAGAACTTGGCAAATCCAGGTGGATGGGGGATGGAATGGGTAGGAGTGAGCAACATCTTGGGCAGGTTCCCTGAGGTTAGAGTCCTTGCCCAGCCCTGAGGATGATGGCAGGGACATGGAGAAGACTGAGGGTTCCAGGAGTGAGTTCTGGGGCTGTTGGAACCTTGTCAGTCAGTTGCGACAGAAGAGCCTGGAGAGTAGACGCTGATGGCTTTTTAAATACCAAGGAGTGGCCAGTCAGGCTGGGCTGGGCCGCGAGGTGGGACCTGAGAAGGCCAAAGGAGCCCGCCAGCAGTGGCCAAACACCTGGGGCCCCACCCTCTGGGGCTGCTGCCCCACGGCAGGGCCTGGGCCCGAGGCTCCTGCGTTGGACCCACACCTCCTTGCCCAGTCCCACCCCAGTGCGACCTTGGACCCTTGTGACTCAGGGCAGCCTCCACCTAGAGCACATCTGAAGATCTTGTTCTTGGGGTCTAAATTCTGGGGTGAGGGGCAGCCTACTCTGTTGTGAAGTCCATGGCCTCACTTCCTTTCGCCCTGTCAGTGCAGACCAACTTTCTCTCTAGGACTCTTCTAAGGATGCTCTTCTTCAGTCTCCTCCTAGAGTGGCCCTGCCCTCCAGCAGGTGTGGTACAGTGGTTCTCAAGCTTTCGGGGGCACAAGGATCTATCAACAGTCCCAGGTTATATGATGAAAAAACACTGAAACTAGAGGTGGTGGTTGTACAACATTGTCATTATACCAAATTCCATCAAAAAACACTTAAAATGGTTCATTTTATGTTATGTAAACTTCACTTCAATAAAAATATTTCTCAAACAAACGAACCAATGGTCCCTGGTTATAAATATCAGATCTCAGGGTCCCAGTCTCAGAGATCATGATTCAGGAGAATGTTTCTGCTGTAAGCGGTTCATGGTCCATACTTGGAGAAACACTAGAGAAGAGAACATGAATCTGGGGGTATGCAAGAGACAGAACTAGGATACTTATGTGTTACTTCTTGAGCAAGCTCATTCCTTTTTCTGTACCTTTGTTTTCTCATCTACAAAATGCTAACCAATTCATAAGGGACTCTTTAGATGTCAGTGAGATTGTTGACATAAAACATCTAACAGGTGCTTCTTTAACAGAATTTTCGGCTTCCCCTCTCCCTCCTTCAGTATCAGGAAAGTGGCACCTAACATTCCCATTCTTCCTGGTCCTGGCATCTCAGTGGTACCCACCTGCCCTGACAGTGGGTAACTGTGGAGTGGCTACAGAATAGTCTAGAGAATGATGCTCATCTCCAGTGCCCTTCACTGATCAGACAATCCTGATTTCTCAAGCCATGACATGGAAAAAACCTACCAGGAGGTCAGAGGCCAGCCAGCTGTCATTTTTATTTACTGTAAACCACAGAGTCAGACACACATACACACTGTATGCTACAGAACAAGTCCACGGCACTCTGGGCTGGCAGACAGGCAGGCTGGAGCAGGCACCCGCCATGATAGAACAATATATCTATGCATGGAAGAGGTAGTGGAGGTGGATGAGCCAGGAGGGAGGAATCTGCGCCCTGGCACTGCCTAGCTGGTTGCTGCCTCAGTCTCCGCTGGTAGAGTCTACATTTAGGGGCTGCAGTTGAGGGGTGTTAGAACATTTAGCTTCATTCAACCTGAGCCCAGGGTTACCCCCAAACACAGAGGTTTGGCTAAGCTCCATAAGAGGAAGCAGTGCTTTTTGTTAGTGGGACTGAATTCCCTCCTAACACACTGGCAATTAGAAAAGGTAAAAGAGATTTGGTACAAAGAAGGGAAAATGTTTACACTTCAGGGTTTAAGTATGTGTATCTGTATGTGTGTGTGTGTGTGTGTGTGTGTGTGTGTGTGTGTGTGTGTGTAAATGTGCATACAGGTGGAGGGATTATCAAAGAATTTCCTTGTAGTGTTTTTTTTTTTCTTTCATGTTGGCCCCCCAGATCAGCTGATTTCTGAGCACTATCAATCTTCCAAAAGGAAGGAAGGTAGATTCTTGGCTGAGAGGCTAAGAATAGCCCTCTGAAGTTGGCAGGGCAGGGGGAACTCAGGGCTTGTGGAAGGCCCACGAGAAGAAGAAAAGCAGTGTTTGTCCCAGGTGAAGGCAAGATGGGTCAAGTGGCAAGGTCTTCAGAGCCCCCTTGTGTGACAGACAGAGAAAGTTCAGTTCAGTTCAGTCACTCAGTCGTGTCCGACTCTTTGCAACCCCATGGACTGCAGCACGCCAGGCCTCCCTGTCCATCACCAACTCCTAGAGTTTACCCAAGAGGACTCCCAAGAGTCTAAAGGGCATGTCCAAGGCCTCAAGGCCTCCCCAGGTTGCTCTTGTTTCCCAGGCAGAGCTTCTTCCTTCACACCATCATGGGACAGGGCTTGGCTCCCTTCCTCAGCAGCCTTGATGGAACATTTGCCAGATTTTTCTAAAAGAGAAGGGTCTTGTTTTCTGCAGAAAGAGTAAAGCATCCATCCTTAAAAGAACTATCCTTAGCAGGTGATTTCTTGGAGTTACAGTTACTTGCCATGAACAGCCCTTCCTCTGAGATCTCTACTGAGCACTGAGGATGAAGGTACGGAGAGGCACACAACGGGACTTCTTCCCCTTCTATGGGAGAGGGCAGCTGTTCTGTAGGCTACGTTGGCAACTTGTTGTCAGGCCCCCTTCTCGTTAGTTGGGTCTCCTGGCTTTTGTCATCTGGGGAAGAAAGAGAAAAGATGCTGCAGGCTCTGAAATCTGCCTCTTGGTCAGGTGACCTGCTCACTAGACCACATTGCTTCTATCAAAACCATAAGCCACCTTGGCAGGTTCACATGGATCAAAAGGGGCACATTCTGGAGCATTGGGCCTTGTTCAAGGGTAGACCTGGCCTGCTCCCTCCCCAAGGGCCTGCGAAAATGGCTTTGGAGAGGATTTCTATATATGGTGACACAGAAACTAAGGCTGAATGACCACCATCCATTGTTCAACTACCATCAACAGAGCACAAACATTATGCCATGCAGGGGACCAACTCAGTGTGAAAGGTTGGACTTGATGACTTCTAAGGAAGGGCTTTCCAACAGGAGGGTCCTAGGATTCTAGAACTCCCTGTTCAATGAAATTTTCAGATCAATTGAGATAGTATATCAAGTTGTGACTCCAGATGGTTATGCTTATTTGTTCTGTTTTTGTTGATAGAAGCCAAACCTTCTTAACTGTCATGGTCTCTAGTTCCTTCTTTGTTCCTGATTCTGTTGTTTTTACACTGAAACTAATATCTTTGTGTTCTGGGATGTTGAACAATTTCATCTTGTGCTAAATGTTCCAACAGTTCTGTACCCAGAAAGGTGCTTTATGGCTGAGAAGTGATTCAAAAGGTAAAGAGAAACAGGAGTGTAGCATTGGGTGTAAGTGAGACTGAGGACAAGTTCTTGATGGGAGAAGCTGATATATTGGAATGCATCCTGAGACAGGGCTCTGGACTATGTCCTCTGATCTTTTGAGCACAGACTTTCCTGGAGATAACAAAGTAAGGAGATATCCCCTTATAATCCCTCTGATCCTCTGATTTTATGTAAAAACACTAAAAATAGAATCATGGGAAAAATGAAGAGAACCATCATGAGGCTAAAAGGAAGAAGAAAAAGCAGAAGCAGCAGGCTCTGGGGGTGGGTGGAGGTTGAGACAAGCAGAATATGAGAAAAAGTAAGATTACTGCATTGCAACATGTTAAGAGGTTAAGGTACATGCTTAGCAAATAGACATTGGTTAATCACAGAATACTTTGAGTACATGAATAAAGGCATTAACCATTTTCTCCAGCCCCATGTCACAGGTGGAAAGCTTGAAATATAATATGACTTGCTGAAGTCCTTCCTGAAAACTGGTGTCAGGGCAGGGCAGGGCGTTGGCCCATGAGAGGAGCACTGCAGTGCTGAGCAGAGGGCGGAGAATGCTTGTTCCCAGTGATGCTGCGTGGGGAGGAGGTGCCCTTGGGTCAGCAGGAGGCAGGCTGAAACCCCAGTCTTCTCTGGCATTGCCTCCAGCTGCCCTGGCCTGGAGTAACCAAGGCCATGACATGGAACTCGTTACTGCCAAGGGTCTTCCCCCCTTCTTTCTTTTCCCTGATGGCAGCAGAAAAACCAAGCCCTGACCTAACATCCTCCACCCTCCTCTTGGGAGCCATGTGAAACATCTGCTGGATATGGAGGCTGGGCTCCCAGCCTTTCCTTGTTTCCTCTGTCTCCTTACTTTCTTTGAGCTTCCTGGGTGCAGTTCCCAAAAGTTTCTTTCCTACCTCAAGAAAACAGGGTCTGAACAAGGATGGGAGTTCTTCCCAAGTCAAGTGGAGGCAGGATCAGTTTCCTGCAGATAGCATGCTTCTGAGAACATCTGACAGATCTCCATAAAATCCCCTACTTTTCTTCCCTTTTGGGGGAAGACAGAATTCCCATCTATGTTTTCTCTCCCTCTGGCCTAGACCCTGCTCACCAGCATCTCAGAAGGAACATTTGAACTGGCATCCTTAAAGTCACCAAGAAGTCCTGTTCTCTGATCCTGTTTGTTTGTTTTTTTAAACTATTTTCTATTGGAGTATATCTGATTAACAATATTGTGATAGTTCCAGGTGAACAGAGAAGGGACTCAGCCATATATATACACACGTATCCCTTCTCCCCCAAACTCCCCTCCCACTGATCCCATTTTATTTCTTTCCTTGCTTCTCTGTCCACATCCTAAGTAGTATGGGCTGATCACAGAAAAGAGCCAAGCAAAGGGCAGTGCCACCATGAAGAAGGCTCAACAGCTGCAAGTGATCTTTCTCTGTCATTTTTTCCCCCAGGAAACCATGTCACTTTTGATTCCTGGGATATAGGAGGTGATGCTGTGCTTCTTCCTTCCTGCTACCAAAACCACTCATGAACAGCAGTATAGCCCGGTCTCTGGTACAGAGGAGACAGAGGAAAGGAAAGTCATGTTGCCCAGAGGAGGCAGCATGGGTGAGCAAACGCAGCCCGCCATTGTCTGTGGGAAGGTCTGCCAAGAACTCTTCTTTAAGCCCTAGGGAGCTCATATGTTTTCACGTCCATCACCGGATCCTGGGCTTTAGGGTGCCAGGGATTAGGCTGGAGGCGGGAGCTCAGAAGAGATGGTGTTGTTCTAAAGAGGGGGTGCTCTGAGAAGAAAACATGCTCCCACTGGCAGGATGATGCAAACAATTTTCATTCCCATCTTAGTCAACACTGACTCTCATTTCTCATGGCAGCCATGTCAGGAAAGGAGAAGGTGGTGGTCTTATGAGCCCCATGGTGTTGGGGCATGGGGTGATGGGCTGGGGTGTTTAATAAGTGAGAGGTCTGCAGGAGTGCGCTGGGACTGTGGATAAGAGTGCTTCCTCCTGATGTGTGGGGAAATTGGATGAGTGCTTGGGTCCGCTGGCCACAGGCTGGGAATTGCACCTTGATGAATATCAGGCCTTGCTTTCCAAGTGTTGCTGCACCTAGGCTGTTCTTGAATAACAAACTCATTTCATTCCTTGGTGGGCTGAGTATTCAGGAACCTGCTGTCACTCACTCTATCATCTTTTCTTTTGTTGGGCAGAGTCACTTCTGAGAGCAAGCCAGCCTACCATATTGCCCACTCTCTTGTCCAGAACATCTGCAGTCAGTCCACCCTGACACCAGCAGCTGAGCACAGAGCATGTGGAATGCTACCTGCTTCCCTTGCCCTTTGCTCATTGAAAATGATAACTTGCCCTGCCAGTGAGGCCTCCCAGATGGTTTCTCAGGGCTTCACACACCCCCAGTTCAGTTGCCCCAGTGTGTGTGTGGTGGGGAGGATCTGTCTGTATACAGCTCAGCAGCTGCCCCCTCCCTCAGTCTAGCTTCCTCCTTTTCATGTGGCGGGTCAATAACTAGAATCGGTTTTTATGTGATCAAATGAATCTGCAGGTATGATGTTTCACTGTTTCATTTGTCCCAACTAATGCTGTGCCCGGTCTTCCTGTAACTCCTAATGTTTTAAATAATATTTATTTCAAAAATAAGAATACACATCCTTCAGGTAAATTTCCAAGTCCTCCAAGTGCTTTGCGTTTTCTCTGACATCATTAATGCTTTAATATTCCCCAATTTAGTGTCTTTTGAGAATTTAGTTAATGTTTACCTTCCTCGTTTCCTCTTTCCAGATCAATCAGGCATGCTTTGAATGCAGCTAAGATCTTCCTTGGGTTCCACCCCCAAACTTTCTCCTATCAGTGACAAAATGATGTCCTGGTTAACTTCTACTTGTGCAACTGGATTCAGTCAGTTGAGAAATGACTGAGCTCATATGTACGATACCCTGAAATCTCCCTCCAGCAACATGGATGATACACATAAACTTGAACACTTAAAGGAAACCCCACCATGATGTATGTGTAGTATTTTGGTGTGAGGCATCATGACACCTATTATTTAAAATATTCCAGTGGGAAAAAAGATGACGCAAATATGAAAAAATGATAACAACTGTTGAATCTAAATGATGGGCCTATGGGTTCTTGTTACATGTATGGCTCTAGTTTTGTGTATGGTTGAAAATTGTCATAATGGAAAGAAATTATTCCCAGATGTTCTAATTCCAGGAAGTATATATAACTGGGGGTGGGAGCTTCAGGAGGCTGATGGGGGGCATGGGAGTGGGAATTGCTTAATCCTCTTAAGTTTATGATCATTACCTTAATGCCTGGTAGTAGTACAGTGTGATGAGAGCAAACCCCGTGCAGCAATACAATGACATCTTCTATCATTAACACCTTCCATGGATGTTTCTCTAAATTAGAGGCTCTACTTCTCAATCTTTTTACCTCAAGATTGTGGGGGAGAGAGGAAATACTCAACAGGAAAATTTTTTCTTAAAGGTCACGCCATTTTCTGGTAACCAACTGGCACCAGTTTTCTTTAAAAAAAAAAAAAATACAAAGAATATAAAGTTCATGACTTTGAAAGTACTGCTGTTTAGTCCCTCAACAGCAAAGGCAGACTCTCTGGAATCTTTTTCTGGGTTGCCACTTAGATTGTGACATTTATAAATTCTTTTTTTTTTTTTTGGTATTATCTAACATAAAAAGAAATTACCATTTTTATTACCCCTCACTTGTAATTCTTGCAAAGATTCCATTTTAAAAATAATTTTTTTTTGGAAAGGAAAATTTTTTTGCATTATTCTAGAAGCAGTCTTTTTACTCCAAATTATGATTCACTCAACACATTTTTAAAAGGACACTTCAAGTCTCCATCCCACCTTTAGATATCAGGTACTGAATTTTGACGTTTGACTAACCAACCTCATTTCACTGGACCTTTGATGTGGTTTCTTGGTGTGTTTTTTTAACATGATCTTTAATATCCTGCGAGTACTCTGATCTGGCTGAGCTCTTCACCAGGTGTTCATGTTGGCGCTCTGCTCTCTGAGTGGTGTTTGAGGAGGTTCCCCTCGTGCCTGGGAGCAAGGGCCTAGGAAAGGAGGTGGGCAAGGCATGTATGGACTTACTGCATCCAGACCTGCTCTTCCAAGCATGCCATTGCACCCAAACCAATGCTGAATGCTGTTTCCCACTCCAGCTCTGTGGAAGGGGAGGGACTTTCAAGTTTGAGATGGAAGTGACCATGTACGCGGGGTGGGTTTGGGAACGGTAAATCCCTGTCACCATGCTTGAAGCTCAGTGGCCTCAGCCAGGGCACTGCAGCCACGAACATGGACTCTGAAAGGCAGATCCTGACAGACCTGAATCCCAGATCTGCCTCATGGGATTTGCTCTTCTCAGTTTCCTTGTTTGTCTAGTTCTCAATCTTTTTACCTCAGTGTTATGAGGGAGAGAAATATTCAGCAGGAAAATTTTTTTCTTATAGGTCATGTCATGCCATTTTCTGGTAACCAACTGGTACCAGTTTGTGTGTGTGTGTGTGTGTGTGTGTGTAGCAGAGTTTTATTAAACTAAGAAAAGGGACAGAGAAAGCTTCTGACATAGACATCAGAAGGGGGAACAGAGAATGATTGCCCCACTAGCTAGTCTTATCAAGGCCTTATATACTTTTTTCAGACCCACTCCCACAATATTAAATTAACAAGATTAGGATGAATAATAGAAAGATCTTACCAGACCCACTCCCATAATATACATTAAAAAAAAGAAAAGACAAAAATTATAAAGTTCATGACTTTGAAAGTACTGTCGTTAAGTCTCTCAACAGCAAAGGTAGACTTTCTGGAATCTGGGGAACTACAAGTGGGGAACCATACAGCTCTCACCTCAAAAGGTTCTTGTGAAGTTTGAAAGTGGTCACAAAAGCTATAGGCCTTGAACTGGACAATAAATGATCATTGTTATTTAATAGATGTCAATGCCTGGACATTTCTGTTTTATCATGAACTCAATGTTAACCTTTTTTAAACTTTTCAGTTCTTTCTTCCATTTTTGGAAGAACGACCTTTCTTCCATTTTGTCTAGGCTCATCTCCCTTGCCCAAATAAACCTGCTGAAAATCCATCTCTTCTCTATCCTATGAATTCTCTCTTTTCATCTCATGAGCCTGTATCTTATCATGCTGATCTCTTACTTTGTTGTAATTCCACTTCTGTGCCGTCTTTTTGGTTTTGTCAGTTCAGATCTGATCTCTAAGAAATAGATTGCAAACAGTTCTTTTTGTCCAAGTTGAATTTTATATTTTCTGAATCATGAAGCTGCCCTCCATGTGACCTAGAAAGCCCTTTGATGATCCATATTTAGCTGTATCCATCACTCAACAGATGTCTGAGTAGTTAAAGGCCCCCATGAGCTCCCTCTACATCCTGTGGTTTCAAGTTCCCGAGTTGCTGGTTAAGAGGCTTTCATCCCCTCTACCCCATCCCTCCTCCCCTACCCATTCCAGGGTAGAAGGACAGATACCACTTTGGCTATTCATTCATTTAGTAAGTATTTGCTTATTACCTGTTACATGCTTGATATAGGGTTAGTTGTTATCCTCTTTGCTTCCAAATTGCATTTTCTAATTTGACTCATTTAGACAAGTCCTCTAAAATTTTTGATTATTCCCCTAGAATCTGCATTGAGCATCCAATTAAATGATGTCTTCTACCTGTAGTGTTTCCTGACCCCTGGGAGACTTGGAGGCTTAATTCCAGATCCTAGTGCCTTGCTATAATGCATTTGCCATTGCAGCAACAGATTCCAGGATAATAAGTTCAGCTTGGGATCCATGTAAGGGAGTTTACTTAGCAGATGAGACTGGGAGTCTCCTTGTCTTGCACCATGGACATGAAGGGTGAAGTGGTAGCAAGGGCAAAATGCCCCACAAGTTAAGCTGCTAGTTTCCAAAACCCCTTGGTTTTCTGTGTGTCCCTGGTTTCCCACAGAGATGCCCAGGAGGAAAATGCCTCTCTGCTTTTTGAGCTCCCTGGATCTTGCCATTAGATAGCATCTTTTGGCATCTGAAAGGCAGTTTGCAATTCTGTACTCCTGTGGAACACAGATGGCCCAGCCCACGCCTATCACTAATGACGATCACACGCAGAGCCTTCTTGCTGGAGGCTCCCTTCCACAACCCTAGCTCTCCTTCCCTGTGCAGGCCAGTCACTGCTGGCCATAGCATTTGAGTCTGAAAAAGCTGCTTGCTGCTCTCTCACTCAGGGCTGAATCGAAAAATCTATTAGGCGGGCCTTGGGAAACAATTCTCATTCAGCTGGAATTTGAAACACTGAGGATTAAGGGATGGCTGCCAGTTTGATTGCAGGGGTGAGGCTTTGGGTTCTAGCTGCCCACGGAGGCTGCAGAGTTTCAATATGAGCAAGTGCTGGAAGCTCTTTAGTAGAAATATGAGCAGATGGCCATACAGAGGTTGACCAGATAGAACATCAGCTATCTGTGTGATCTCACCCAGGATGATGGTAGAGCTGGAAATAGATAAAAAGTTTAAAGACACTAAAATACAGTAGAAAAAGCATCGACATTGATATAAGTCAGACCCATGTCAAGTCTTTGCTCTACCACTTGTATCTCTTTGACCTTGAACAAGGTACTTCATCTTTCTATGTACTAACTCCTTTATCTGTGAAAGAAGCAAAATGCCCAGATCATGGGCTGTTTTGAGGGTTAAATAGGATAGCACATGAAATGCCTTGACATAGTGCCTCTTCCCTGGTGACTCAGATGGTAAAAAAAAAATCTGCCTGCAATGCAGGAGACTCAGGTTCAATCCCTGGGTTGTGAAGATCCCCTGGAGAAGGGAACAGCTACCCACTCCAGTATTCTTGCCTGGAGAATTCCATGGACAGAGGAACCTGATGGGCTATAGTCCATAGAGTTGCAAAGAGTCAGACATGACTGAGTGACTAACACTTCCGCTTTCACCAAGCAAGCCATAAATGAGAATTTCCTTTCCTGTTTTCTCCTTATAGTAGAAAGTTAAAAGATGTATTTAAGTATGGTGAAACATTAAAGTGAGCTAAAAACCATGGTCTCATGTAAAATTCTACACAATTCTATTCACCTGTTTTATGCAAAACTGGATTGGTATTTGAGATGGGATAGTTCCTTTTTTCTTGCTATTTATTCCAAGTTGGATGCAGGTCTGGTATTCATGACTAAGAGATGATTTCCAAACTGCTAATAGGAACACCAGCAGAAATGCAAGCTCTCTTTTGGGTGGAGCACTGTAACTCTCTCCTTTAACTCAGGACTGCCGAGGAAAGACCACCACCACCACTGGTTGCCCTTGAGGGCACCAATAATTTTGGTCAGTCTCACCGTGTACAAGTGTGGTCTGACTGGTTAGTACCCACTCATCCAGAAATCTCTCTAGGAGTCATTTTTCACTCTTTCAGAACCATCAACACCAAGGTTTGCTCCTCAAAAGAAAGTAACAGACCTATTGATTTAACACTGATGCCTATAAAAATAGTTTCAATAGCTTTTCAACAAGATATATCAATCACTACTTGTTCCTCCCCAACTAGGTCAAGGTTCTTTCTATAAGAACAGGTGGTTGTTCATTTTCCCACAAAACAGCTCTTTCTATGTTTTGCCAGCTATCTTCAAAAGTGGTCATTAAATTGAATAAACATTGACTCTTCCCACAACTGTGTTCTTCAGACCTGGTTCACTCCTCTGGACCAACATAGTCTGACCTTTATCATATTTTTCCCTTAATTTCCCCCACAATCCCTTTTCCATTCAGGAAACAAAGATGCCAGATCCTTGATTCTTGCTTGAAGACATGTAGATGGGAACAATAAAAGTAGTTAAACAATTATAGAAGAAACTAGAAAGAGTGTCTTAAGAGTAGAGACTCCTTGTCCTGGAAAAGTACTTTATGGAATATTGCAGAGGATGGTAACTTACATGTTCCCATATTCCCAGAGAACAAAAAGAAGAAATGGTGGGGTTAGGGCGAGTTTCTAACTTACAGATGTTGACAAACAAATAAATCCTCCTTTTTCTTCTAGAAGAAGATCTAGTACTTGGTCACAGAACTGTTTGTGCGTGGAGCATAGATACCAGTATTGTGTGAAACACGTTTTAGGAAATTATGGTTTCAGATGTGCTGCAGAAACAAACTAGACTTTGGAAATAACTTCCTGATTGATGGTCAGATCCTGGAACTGGTGGCCAAGGAACACGGTTTCCTTCCTTGGATGGTTGGTAGACTCTTCCTCTCTCTCCTCACCTCTCCCTTTAATGTCAGCACTAGGCACCCACCTACCTGGGAACATCGACACAGGGGATCTGGGGGTCTAGATCCATCCCATCCCCAGAATCTATTTTTGTAGATCCCAGTCATGGCAGTGTTCCATGAAAGGTGCAGCCTAGCTAGGACAGGAGGTAACTAAGGGTTTTGGCCAAGAGGAGAGGGGGCTAGAGATGGGAAAAGTTGATACAATTATTTTTGGCAGGAGTTGGAACCAAAGCAGCAGGAGAGAGTAAGTTTTAAGACTCTCTGGCAAGGCAACTTCCTAATCTGTCACTGGGTATGTGTAAAAAGTGATTAGTGGGTCTCTATATTTATCATGATTACTCACAAATATGTAATTTACATAATATATACAGCACATTAAGTACTATGTCACCTTATATAATGTGCATATGTATAATGTATATGCATGTTATGTAACGCCAGTCTGGAGGCTCTTCCAGATTCTGCCAAGTATTTCCTAATTTATTTGGCAATTTCAACATATCTTTTCCATCTGTGGAAAGAACTCTCTTGAGAGGAGCTGGTCTCTGACCTGAAATATAATCGTTCTACCAAATCTATCTCCATTCTCAACTCACTGGAGGAAACCTACAAAGACCAAGTTATAATGAGATGCAACACCTCATCCATTAGTCCAGAGACACAAAATGTATTGAAGATTTCCTGTTTCATTTTTATTGCCAGAGGGGTAGAAGTGTGTGGGGGCAGGTGAGAACATGTCTGTGCATGGTCAGAGTCAGATAAGATGAGGAATAAGGGAGGATTTTCCTCTGACTGCCTAACTTTGAGAAGTCACTAAGTTATATTAAGCGTTGTTTTCCTCATTATTTAGATGGGGTTAATAATACCTTCTCCATCAACCTCAGGGGTTGCTATGAGGAGCACTGTGATGAGGTATTCCACAGTTGGAAACCACAGTCCCAGTAGTTAGAAGATGAGTTGCAAAGTCAGATTAAACAACATCACTAGAATTAGGTTACAAAATTGAAAGTACAATTCCACCAACAGTTGTTATACTCTGTGATTTTGAGGAGGAGGACATGGGACGTGTGTCTCTCAAGCAACATTGCCAGTCCTGTGCACCCTAGTGGGCAGGCAGGGGCCAGTCTCTGATGGCTGAATCTCTGAGGATCAGTCTCATCTGTTGACAACAGTGCAGTGTCTCAACAGCCTCAGTCTTGGGGGGTTGGGGCTGAAGCACATGCAATAACTTCTATAAATGTCTTACAATCAGTGACCTCCAAACTGAACCTGCCTTCATTTCAGAAGCAAGTGGCTTCCAAGAGAGTACCCGCAGTCACTCTGGAGCTTGTTGGTCCCATCCCAAGGAGCCCATCATTCAGGACATTCTTCAGGGGTTTCCCTCTGTCTGGTGTTCCATGCTGTTAGGTTCAACAGGATGGTTCTAGACCTCTTATCTGAGGCGGTCCTAGATGACTGCTTCCTTCAGAGTTAGGAACAGTTTGTTCATACAATCTTAACTTTCCCTTCCTTTCACAAAGTTCCTGACCCAGTGCGAGGAGATGAGAAGGAGTTTAGTGGGGTGATGCCAAGTGGGTCCAGGTTTGCTTCTCAGAAATCTCAGAGGGGACAGGGGACAAGATGAACATTTTTTTCTACCAACGAAGCTCTCCATAGGCTTGCCCTTGGGGAAGGCAGTGATGCTGGTGCTGGTGGAATGAAGCCCACTGATGTATGCCGAGACCCCTCCGGTCACTGGCTGGTAGTTCCTTGCTGAAGGTGCCTTTGTCTTCCTTGTGCCTCTTTGCTGAGGTCATCCCTGCAGCCAGGGGTGTTTCCAGATTTAAGGGACTATGATGACATGACACATAGTTTACCCTGTCTACTGACCAGGTCAGGGCTTCCCCAGTGGCTCAGTAGTAAAGAATCTGCCTGTCAACCAGGAGATGCGAGAGATGCAGGTTTGATCCCTGGGTCAGGAAGATCCCCTAGAGGAGGGCATGGCAACCCACTCCAGAATTCTTGCCTGGAAAATCCCATGGACAGAGGACCCTGGTGGGCTACAGTCCATGGGGTCACGACTGACACGTGGGTCAGACTGACACATGGGGTCAGAGTCTGACACGACTGAGCATGCATGCACACACTGACAAGCTCAGACCCGAGAGTCTCCAGCAAGCATGCAGGAGGCCCTCATTTTCTCACATGGGCTTGTCCTGTCCACATGTTTACCACATGTTCATTCCTCCCTGGCAACCTCGATCTAAATGGAATCACTTCTCAGTGACCAGAAATGACCCTATTCCAAGATGTGTAAGTTCTTTTCTCTACTAAGTATCTTTTTAGTGGCACACAGTCAAACTACTTTAGCCAAGATACCATGGACAAGTCTCTTAACTTTCCTAGGACTCAGTTTCCTTATCTGACAAATGAGAAAGTAAATCCTGCCCCCCATAGCTTTCATAGTTGTTTTGAGAAGAGAAATTCTCAGTCTCTTTATAAGGAGATATTTCAATTTCCCTGAATCCTATGATCACCAGGGAGAAATGTGTCTGACAATGAAATGGCAGAAACAAGCATTTCTTTTTCTTTCCCACTTTCAATTCTTATACTGCATATTTTTTTTCAATTAGGAAAAATCCATCAGTAAATAAATATTTATATATATAAATATATATATATATATATGCTACATATATGTACACCCACCAAAGACCTGCAGAAGGGTCTTCAGGTCGTGCTTTGGGAGCGGCAAGTGCAAAGAGGCAGGAGGGAACCACCTGAAGCCTTGTCTCCTGGTCTCCTCAGCGAAAGGCCCTTCCCTCCCATCTTCTTTGCCTTCAGGAAT
Source organism: Antilocapra americana (assembly GCA_007570785.1). NCBI lineage: Eukaryota > Metazoa > Chordata > Mammalia > Artiodactyla > Antilocapridae > Antilocapra > Antilocapra americana. The sequence goes on from ML664161.1 coordinate 22,245,698, forward strand.
AGTCTGCCACCAGGACTTGGAACTCAAACAGGAAACACGCTTTGGCTTGAAAAAGAAAGAAGCTGGGGTGTTTTTTTTTTTTCCCCTCTTCCCTTTTTACACAATATTATGACATCGATTTAAAAAATAAATCCCAGTTTCTCTGCTTTCCCTCCCAGGTGTTCATAGAACTAAGAAAATAAATACCACATCTAAGGTGTGCTGTGCACGCAGCTCTGGGGGCTCTTGGAGCCGGCTCTGAACAAGCACACAGCCACCAGAAGGCTTCGGGAGAACCACTAGTGCCCCCTGACAATGTGCAGAACCAATAAGGGAAACACAACTTTCCACAGCCTTTCTGCCTCCTCAGCTAGTTCAGGGAGAAGCTTGAAGGACAACTGAGAGACCAGCGTGCGGTGCCAAGCCCTGCCAAGGGCTGTGCTCTGAAAATCCGAGGCCGTCCTGTCTCTGCACAGAGGGATCTTTGTGCGAGTTTTCTGGAACACGGGCTCTTTTTCTTGGCCACATCCGACCTCAGCATAGGCAGGAAACCTGCAGCCTGCTCCTTGCAAGCGGCTGTGAGGAAACTTGCAGGGCTGCTGGAAAAAAAGGGGAGGGGGTTTCTCCTTCAGTCTCAGAAAGTCCCACTCAAGGCCTTCTGGGAAAGTGAAGGTTGCTGCACGAGCCAGCCACACCCTGGAGAATCCCAAGTCCATTCAAAATGTCCCGCCGGCACTGGCTCTGAGGGGATGCATCCATGGTTGAAACAGAATGGATGAGCTTTCTTCCTGAAGGGTGGCTTGGCTTCCATTGGTTGGAGAAGAGTATGGTATTTGTGTGTGTGCATGTGGGTGTGTGCATGTGTTTCAGTTTCTTGTCTTCTCTCTTGGTTGAACTGGCATTGGGCACAGTGTCTAGTCCTTTGAACGGCTCTTCCTCCTCAGTGAAAAGAAGCTGCTCTTCTGAGGTGGCCCCATCATCATAGGCGCTTGGTTCTTGTGAGTAATTTTAATCTAAAAGCAAAGAGGGAGAAATGAATTAGTGGCCTGCAAACCCCAGGGGCCTATGGGATAGTGATTTGCAGAGAGAGGAAGGGAGGTCAGCTTCGAGCTGGAAGGAGCCCCATGCAGAAGGACGATTGTCCTTGAACAGCTTCACAATTGGCAACTGGACCCTGAATGGTGCTGGAAGCAAGGGGCGGAAACACTGGGGAGAGACAGGTGTGAGTTTCCCACGTGGCGATCAGCTTGCACCTGTCTCGTGTCCTTGCTATTCATAGACTCAGAATGTCACAGCCGGAGGAGACCTCGGGGACCATCTCAGTCAAGCCCTCTGTAGGACAGATAAAGGAAAGGAGACCCCCAAGGCTCTGCTGAGCCTCAGATTAGCCTAAGGTTGCACAGAGAGGGGCAGAACGGCCAGAGTCTCACTCTTTCAGTTCCCAGTTTCCCCTGTTCCTGGCCGTTCCTGCCCAAGCATACAGAGACACAAACCAGGAACTCCAAACTGCCCTAGGATCTTGAATCTGACCTCTGAACCAATTACCACTCATGTGGATAGTTTAAAAGTGAGTCTTAGGCATTTCCTTTTTTCTTAGTTTTCCAGGGGAGACCCAACTTTCTTATAAAGAAGAAAGTTTTTTGTTTTCTTTTTTATTGTAACAAATTCAAGAAAGACTTTTTTCTTTACATTATTATGTTGGTTTTGCCATACACTGACATGAATCCGCCATGGGTATACATGTGTTCCCCTTCCAGAACCCCCCTCCCACCTCCCTCCCGATTCCATCCCTCTGGAAAAGTTTTCTTTCTTTTTTTTCCTTTTAGGGTTAATGAGTGTTTTCTCTTGCAAACTTGAAGTTTGCAATTGGATATGAAAGACACTGGTGAAGTCCTTTTTCTCTTTCTTGCCAACCTTAACCTTCAGGGCTTCAAAATGCTTGGTACCTATTTGAAGGTGGCCTAGAGACACTGATACGTTGATAATCTGCACTCTTAGTCTATCAACATTTATCAGATAGGAAGATGATGTGGGGACAAGAGGCATTTAGGATTCAAAGACCTGGATTTGGGTCTTAGAACCCCCCCTTTTTTGCTGTGAACTTTTGGACAAATCATTTAGCCTTTAAAATCAGTGCTTGCTGAACTGTAAAATGATAGTAACATTTGTTCTAGTTTCCTCACAAAGTTGTAATGAAGATGAAATGACAGTCCATGAAAACCCAGTGTAAACAATGCAAAGTGAAAGTGAAAGTGAAGTCGCTCAGTCATGTCCGACTCTGGGAGAGACCCCAGAGACAGCAGCCCACCAGGCTCCCCTGTTCCTGGGATTCTCCAGGCAAGAATGGGTTGCCATTTCCTTCTCCAATACATGAAAGTGAAAAGTGAAAGTGAAGTCGCTCAGTCGTGGAATGCACCAATTAAAAACTTACCTTATATTGGAGAAGGAAAAAGATGTATGTCAAACAGAATCTGGACACCAAGAGGGGAAAGAGAGGGGTGGGATGAATTGGGAGACTGGGACTGACATATATACACTGCTGGATACAGTAGATAACCAGCGAGGACCTGCTGCACAGCACAGGGAAGTGCTCTGCGGTGACCTGAATGGGGAGGAAATCCAAAGCAGCGGGGCTGGGGGTGCATACACACAGCTGATTCACTAGCTATACTGTACTCTAATAAAAATCAACTTAAACAAGCTGTCAAATAGAAACAGTCTATGAACCGACTCTCATGGTTTTTTACCACCTATGCAAACGACAGTGTGATCCCAGAGAACAACAGAAGAGCTCTTGAAGAGACAGAGTCATCAACATGTTTAAATTAATGTAGGATGAACCAAGTAGTGTCAAAAGGAAGGTTCGGTAAGGAATGAGAAGAACCTGGATGGAGCAACTGAGGGAAGAAAATGTATTGGTGAGAGAGAAAGGGAAGGCACTAGGTTGAGGGGCTTACATACCAACTGGTGGAGTGTGGACCACAGGCTGAGAAGTGAAATGAGGGGCACAGGAGGGGCAGCTTTAAAGGGGAGGTGGCAGAGACTGGGTTTAATATGAGGTGATGGGAACCATGACAACTTTTTAAGCTGGAGAATTCACTTGGAAAAAAAAGCCTGAAAGGAATTATTCAGTAGCTGTTGTCAGGATGAGCCAGAATGGGGGAGAGTCTGGCTAAGAAGTTCTACTGCAAGCCAGATTAAAATTTATAAGGCCCCAGGTTATGAAAAGAAGAAGGTGGGACCAAAACACACTGTGGAGAATGAGCTTAACCTGGGGAAGGAAGCTTTAAATGACCGTTAGGTTGGTTTTCACCAGCCTGGAGATGTAGGAGGCAAGTAGTAAGTCTGTTTTGGGGTGGTCCCCGGGGGAACACACCAAGGGCACTTCAAGCACCATTTTGCATTCCATGCCTGAGTATGGGCATCGTCTTTATCTCAGAATTCAGGGAAGTGAGGCGCAGGTGACAGGGGGCCCTGATAGTACTTATCTGTGGCATGTAGTTAAGCCCCAGCTGATGGCAGTGATTTGTGGCACATTTCAATGTGGTAAAATCTTTTCTCACTCTCTGAGGGGAAGAAGAAATTCATCCTATTCACCCTGGTATTCCCTGAGAAAGCACATAACTGGTGCCTGCTATGGAAGTACTGACGAGTTAGCCCAGCCAAGAAGAACGAGGGATGTCCTGTCAGTGGAGCTGGACGTGCTTGGGGCAGAGCGGCAGCTGGTGCACTGCTTACATTTCCCGCTGAAGGAGCCCATGTTTTTAAACCATAGAAGACCTTTGCTTCTCCTTTTTCTCCCTCTGGCTGACCAATTTATTTGCTTGTTAGCACCTCCTGGGCAAAGAGGAGGAAGTGAAACTCATATCCCTCCCATTTAGGTTTTCAGCAGTTTTGAGAAATGTCTTGATAAGGAAGGAGTTTGGAGATGCTGGGTAATGTGAGGTTTTGATGTGGTTTGGGGATTCTAGTACTACAGAGGTGAGAGGTTAGTATATAGTCATCCCTTGGTATCCATAAGGAATTGTTTCTAGGGCCCCTGGGGATACCAAAATCCATGGATGCTGGTTTTATACAAGTCCCTTATGTAAGATGGTATAGTATTTGTGTATAACCTATGCACATCCTATATCCTTTAAATCATCTCTAGATTACTTATAATACCTAATGCAATGTAAATGCTATGTAAATAGTTGTAAATACAATGTTAATGTTATGTAAATAGTTCCCAGCACAGAGCAAATTCTAGTTTTGCTTTTTTGAACTTTCTGGATTTTTTTTTTCCTGAATATTTTCTATTCAAGGTCGGTTGAATCCAAGGAGGTGAAACCCATGGATGTGGAGGTCTGATTGTATAATGGCATTTTCCCAAACAGGCAATTTCTTGGATACCATATGTTCAATAGTTCATTACTTTCAAATTAGTTTATGATCTTTCTTTTTTCCTTCACTACCTTTTATATACACTAGTGGGCTCTCTTCTGTATTATTGATTTACCTATCCAATATTGGGCCAATTATTGTAGCTATAGAACTATTTTAATATCTTGTGGGAAGTTCTTCACAGATCTTTTATAAAATCCCTTAGCTATGGCATTGTTTTGTCAAATTAAAAAACTGTATTGGAATTTTGTTTGGGGGTCCCTTTTAGAAACATGGGATGTGTCTAAATTCAAATCTTTTAAAAAAATATTAACTAAGTCTTGCAGTCTTCTTCATCTATTTTTCACAATTCAGCTTTTTTCTATTATGTTCTTCTGATTAGTTATTGCTGGTATGTACAAAAGCTGTTAACTTTTGTTTCTTTCTATATAGCTTCACTGAAATAATTTAATCTTGAGGTTTTCAGTTAATTTTATTAGATTTCTTTTACATATACTACCTGCAAATAATGACAGTTTTGATTCTTTTCCAAATATTTATATCTCTTTTCTGCCTCATGTTTTGCACTGGTTAGAATTTTCAAACAACATTAGCATATGTCTTATCCACAATTTTAATGAGAATTCTACTACTGTTTTACGTTAAGTATTAGTTATTGGTTTAAGAGAGATTTTTATTTTGAGGAAGTGTCTTCCTAATCTGAGTTTTGCAAGAGTTTCTAATCTTTAAAAATCAGAAATATTGAATGTTATTGAGTATTTTGGCTCATCTATTCATATTACCATGTAATTTTTCTATCTAAACTTCTAGTAAGGAGACTTTCTTATGGGAGGGAATTAACATATCCTGCTACATACCAAGCCCATTAATATAAAAGTTTTTATCCTTTGTATCTAATAACTATGTGCTGTGTTAGTCACTCAGTCCTGTCTGACTCTGTGACCCCATAGACTGTAGCCCACCAGGCTGCCCTGTCCATGGGGACTTGCCAGGCAAGAATATTAGAGTGGGTTGCCATGCCCTCCTCCAGGGGATCTTCCCAACCCAGGGATTGAGCCCAGGTCTCTCACATAGCAGGCGGATTCTTTACCATCTGAGCCATCAGGGAAGCCCAATCTTTATTTATTTGGCTGAGCTAGGTCTTAGTTACGGCATGTGGGATCTAGTTCCCTGACCAGGAATAGAACCTAGGCCCCTGCATCAGGAGCTCAGAGTCTTGTCCACTGGACCACTGGGGTGGGAAATACTTTTTGTGTTAAATAAGGCAATTGGTTTTGTTAAAAACAAAAAACTTAAAAAAAGACTTCCTCACATACTTCTTTGATATATTCTTCTTGAGGAGTAATTGATTCTTTTAATATTTTGTTCAATTTGATCTACCAATACTTTAACAATTATTATATCCTTCATATTTGAGATTGATCTGTAGCTTTGCTTTTTTTTTTTTTCCTGCTGCACCATGCAGCAGGCAGGATTTTATTTCCCCAACCAGGGATTGAACCCATGTCCTCCTCATTGGGAGCACAGAGTCTAACCACTGGATCACAAGAGAAGTCCAAGTAGCTTTCTAGTTTTAAGCACAGCTCTTGTTAGATTTTTGTATTTGTCTTAATTCTATGAGATGGATTGGATAGCTTTCTATCTTTGTCTATTCTATGGAACAAAAACTTCAAATAAATATTTATTTCCTAATAGTATGGAAGAACTCACCAGTAAGATCAAATATTTTTCATTTCATTAAGAGTTACCTAGAATTTTTAAACTTTTTATTTTACATTGGAGCCTAGCCAGTTAACAATGTCATAGTTTCAGGTGGACAGCAAAGTAACTCATCCATAACATACAAGTATCCATTCTCTCCCAGTCTTCTCTCCCACCCAGGCTGCCATGTAACACTGAGCAGAGTTCTCTGTGCTATACAATAGGTCCTTGGTTATCCATTTTAAATGTAGCAGTATGTACATGTCCATCCCAAACTCCCTAACTAGCCCTTCCTCCCACTCTTCCCCCAATGGTTACCTAGGATTTTTATAACATGTTCAAGTTTATTAGAATCAAGATAACTATAAATGTCACATGATGTCTTATACTTACATAAAACCATTACTATATTTATATTTATATTACATATATTTAAAATATTTATCTCTAATCTCTTATCTTTTTTAAAATTACATTTTCAAACATTTCACATGTTTAAAGAACTAGTTCTAGATTTTCCTGTTTTTTAAATTATTTAATTTCTAATTATATCTTTTGTTTTCTTCCTTCTGCTTCTAACTTTGTTTTATTACTGTTCTTTTAATTTAGGGATTATGCATTACATTTGAGAAAATGATGGTAGCATATGAGACTTTGAATTTATTTCCAAATATAGTTTAGGCTATACTCTAAAACTTTTGAATGAGAGCCTTCCAATTTTATTATTTTTTAAGTAGTCAATAATATTGGCTTTGATCCCCTCTTAAATCTATTCTTTAGGAGAATGTAATAACCTGACTGGATTTCATTTATCATTTAATCTATTATTAATTTCTAGTTTTATTGCTTTGTGGTCAAATAAAACAACCTTTGTAACATCTGTTATTGGATTTTGTTTTTTTCTTCATGAACTGGTTTATAGTCTATTTTAGTAAATATCCTGAGGACCTTGAAGAAATGAGATTTGTTTAAGGCATTGTTATTTCATCCACGTTTAATTTTTAAATTGAGGTATAATTGACATATGCCATTATATTAGTTTCAGGTGTACAGGTTAATGATTTGATATTTGTATATACTGTGAAATGACCACCACAACAAGTCTAGTTAACATCTGTCACCATAGTTACAAAATTACTTTTTCTTGTGATAGGAAATTTTAAGATTTACTCACTTAGCAACTTCCAAACATGCGATAATACAACTTGCAAATATGCAATACAGTATTATTAACTATAGTCACTCTGCTATATATTATATCTTCAGGACTCATTTATTTTATAACTGGAAGTTTGTACATTTTTACCCCATTCACCCATTTCACTTACCTTGCCCTCCCTACTCCCACCTCTGAAAAACCATCAGTCTATTCTCTGTACCTCTGAGCTTGTTTTTTAAAAATCCAAGTTTTATGTCATCTATTTTTTTTTTTACAACTTGACCTCAAAGACAGAAATAAATATTTTAAAGCCTCTCAATAACTGTCTTTCTGTAAGTTTCTTATATATATATATATATATATATATATATATATATATATTTCTCAGAATATACTATATCTATACAGTTTTTCACAGTATAAATTTTGATTCTATTATCAGACAACTAATTTTTATGACCATTAGATCTCAAAATTGAGTGTACTTCTTATTAAATAAAAAGTGATCTTATTTATTCCACTTTATGCTTTTGGCATGTTGGAAGGTTAGCTTGCCTCAAATTATCATACCTTACTTTTAATTTCTCTATGCTTTTATAAAGGATAAGATAAAAAGACATGTCTTTTTGCTTTAGATGTATCTCTTTAAAAGAAGCGTATCAATGCATTTTAACCCAATGTGGGAGTTTTGTTTTTCTAATAGGGAACATGAGCACATTTATGGTATTTTGTCATTATTGATATATTTAGTCCTAACTTCTTTTATCTTAAAAACATTTAAAATGTTTGCTTTTCTCTTTTTTGTGCTACACTGATAGGGTCCATAAAATTTAAATTCTCCCAGATTCAGAAGGTGTCTACCCTGTTTTTAGTTTCACTAGTAATTATCTAGTTACTAAATTTTTCTTCAGATTTACATTTTTTAATTATCAAAGTAAAGTGAATTATCAATTATCAAATTTAACATACTTTTACTATTCCTTCAACAATGTCTCCCACTTGTTTTCAGTCTTGGCGATGATAACTTTAGGTTTGGGATCCAAGTTACGAATGCTTACACTATCTTCTCTTTCAAAGAATGATTTTTGCCATTTGGATTTAGTTGCCTAACCATATTTAACAGTTTTTTTCTCATTCTAATTAGTTGTTGTTCAGTTGCTCAGTCATGTCTAATTCTTCATAACCCCATTAGGCTGCAGCAAGACAGACTTCCCTGTCCTTCACTATCTCCTGAAGTTTGTAGAAACTCATGTCCATTGAGTCAGTGATGCTATCTAACCACCTCATCCTCTGTCACCCCATTCTCCTTTTACCTTCAATCTTTCCCAGACTCAGGATTTTATTTCCAATGAGTTGGCTCTTCTTATCAGGTGGCCAAAGTATTGGAGCTTCAGCTTCTGCATCAGTCCTTCCAATGAATATTCAGGGTTGATTTCCTTTAGGATTGACTGGCTAGATCTCCTTGCTGTCCAAGGGACTCTCAAGAGTCTTCTCCAACACCACAGTTCAAAAGCATCAATTGAACACTCAGCCTTCTTTATGGTCCAACTCTCACATCCATACATGACTACTGGAAAAACTGTAGCTTTGACTATATGGACCTTTGTCAGCAAAGTGGTGTCTCTGCTTTTTAATACTGCCTAGATTTGTCATAGCTTTCCTTCTAATTTAACTGGTTTTAATTTTTATCAAACATTCTTTTGTTGCTGTGATGTCCTATCATTAAGCCTTCAGTTCTGAATCACTTCACAGTTAGTGAGTGCCTTCATTCAGGAAAATGTTTCAAAAAGGGTGTTTTAACTTTTGGAAGTTTAAGAAGGACTTCTGTTACCATCTGCTATGGACTGAATTGTATCCCCTTCCAGATTCATGTGTTGAAGCCCTAATCCCCAGTGTGACTGCACTTGGAGATACGGCCTTTAAGGAGGTGCTTGCATGCCCAGTCATATCTGACTCTTTGCCACCCCGTGGACTGTAGCCTGCCAGGCTTCTCTGTCCATGGGGTTCTCCAGGCAAGAATACTGGAGTGGGTTGCCATTTCCTTCTCCAAGGGATCTTCCCAACCCAGGGATTGAAACCACGTCTTCAGCATTGGCATGTGGGTTCTTTACCACTAAGCCACCAGGGAAGCCCTTTAAGGAGGTAAATAAGATTAAATGGAATCATAAAGGTGGGGCCCTAGTCCAATAGGACTGGTGTCCATATAATAGGAAGAGACATCAGGAGTAAATGCACACAGAGAAAAGGCCATGGTGAAAGAGCTTTCACCTGCAAGTCAGGAAGACAGGCCTCACCAGAAAGCAACCCTGTTGTCACCTTAATCTTAGACTTGGAGGCTCTAGATCTATGAGAAACTATGTTGTTTATGCCACCCAGTCTGTAGTATTTTGTTAGGGCAGCCTGAGCTGACTAACATACCTTCACATACGACTGTACACCATAAAATCATTGGGGTTTATTTATTATTTTTTTTCATAGTAAGTAATAATGTCTGAAGGGTGGCGTGGAGAGAGAGCAGGGATAGAAGGAATATTTGGCTACTTTAAAACCAGTACTTGGATCTGGAGGAATGGCAGTCCAGTTTCTAGATATCACTGAGCTAGGTAGCCAAGGGTTTGCTTTCTTCCAGACTTTTCTTTTTTCCTTTTAGGAGACAGGAGGACTTTTGGATAGAGTTTTCTTAATTCAGTTCTATCAAAATTATAAATAGTACAAATTTCCTCCATCCTTCCCAACTAGAACAAGGCAGTAAGATATTATTAGATTTTGGTATAGTGTATTCATCCTTTTCTTAGACTTCATAGAAACCAAAAGATTGAGGTGAGATTTTACAGAAAAAGTTCTACTTTTGATATCTTTTATAAAAGATGCCATTTTAAAAAGTCTTTGTCTCTAGGGACTAACTTTGCAATTTGTAGACGTTACACTGAGCAAAGAGTTATAGAAATAACCTACAATTCAGACCCAGTAGAATTCAGGCCCAGTAGCTATCTCATGAAAATCCTTTCCCTAGTAGAAGATGAATTGATGTTCTGAAGAGCTCCAAATAGCAGGTTCTTGAGGTATCTGAATACTCCACTAGAGTAAGGAAGGTCAGAAACACAAGTTCTGTCTTTTGAGACTGGCACACTCACAGCAGTATCAAGGATGTTGCTAACATCATATTCTAGTTAACACCCTGGACTCTAAACACCAGGACAGTGGTTTCTCTTCATCATACAGAATCTAGTTGGCTTTCTGAGAATAAACTGCTAACAAACTGGTAAGGCAGGGAATGGGGTTGTTCCCTTTATTTTTGTTTGTCCATTTGTTCAATTCTTTATTCATCTTTCAACAAATATTATTGTGCAACTATTACAAAACAGGCACAGCTCTAGGTACTTGGTAATATGGGTCACAGAAATGCCATAAAGGCAATAGATAACCCATGAGGTTACACTTTCAGGGGAGTTTTCAGGTGATTCCTCAGGGTTGTGGGTACATCTGGGGTACAGCATGCCTGTGCATTGTGGGGATTCTTCCCCAGGGGCCTGGGTGGTCACAGTAACCAGGTGGAATTCTAAGGTCAAGTGCGCAGATTTTGCTGCACATAAAGAAGCACTTTCTAGTGATTAGGCTTGTTCATTAGTGGAACAGTCTTGCTTTGGGGGTTGTAAGTTCCTTGCCACTAGAGCGATTCAAGCTGAGACTCTCAAGAATTCTGTAGATGAAGCCTCAGAGTTCACCTAGGACTATAAGCTCCTTGAAGACAGGTCTATGTCCCCTTTGGTTTTGGAACTGGTGCCTCCTAGTGCTTGGCCCAATAAAACCTCAGCAGATAAATGAATGCATAGATGAACTAAGTGGAGAGAAGCTGTGCTGGATGATCTCCCAAAGCCGCTGTAACTCAGAGACTCAGAATTTCATATTAAGTCAGTGCCCCAAAGGGATCCCAAATAAAACTTCTCACCTTCACCTCAAAGATTGGCGTAACTCACCATGCACGGTGGCTGCATCCAGGGCTCTCCATCCACTTGCATTGGCAGCAGCTTGTTTGTCCTGGAGACCGGGGAACAGAGAGAGCACAGTGGGCTTCTTGGAGTTGGAGAGTGAAGGCTGTCCTCACCAGGGAAACAGAAGTGCAAAGTGGAGCTACCGAGGAGTGGTTGTGAAGACTCCTGGGGGACTTGCCGAAAACAGATTTCTGAGCTCACCTCAGGGGTCCCAGTGTGGCAGGTCTGGGTCAGGCCTAGGGGTCTGTGTTTTCATAAGCACTATGGACAACTCTGTTGCTCTGGTCTTCAGACTCTATTTTGAGAAACATGGCCCCGAGTGAGCAGTGAAGTCCACGGGAGTCTGGGAAGAAGTGGCCAGCAAGTATGGCAGCACCATATCTAAGTGGACGCCTAGACAACCAACCAGCTAGAGGGCTTGCCTGTGGTGCCAAAAACTCCACTGTGAAATGGGAAAGGTTATGAAATAGGGAAAGGCTTGGGTTCTATGTTGAGTGAGTAGTTGCATAATGCCAATGAGGTAATGTCTCCTACTTATACGAGGCGCAGCTCAGGTCTGAGTGTGTCTTGCTTTGCCCCCAATCCTCAACTATTCCCTCTTTTATCTCCTGAACAACAGTAGACACTGTGGCTGCATGGACTGTGGACCCGGCTTGGCTGGAGAAGGGGGGTCATTGGGAATGTGATCCCCAAGGGTAGGCAGAGGGGAGAGGAGAAAGCCTTGTTTTCTTGCTTGGGTCAAGGCTTCTTTGGCTTATGGACTGTTAAAGGTGGGAGACAGTGGAGAAAAGGGAGGTCCTTTTGGAGGTCTCTGGTCTGGACGAGCCAGGAACAGTTGCCAGGCACTGGTCAGAAAGCCCTCATGTGGGTCTGGCATCTGCCCTATTTCTAAAATTATAAACTGAGGGAGGCAAGCTGTTTTGATGTAGATGATTCTCCAACTGACCCTGAGGATATTTAATAACAAAAACCAATAAACCTAATAATAAAACAAATAATAAAAGGAAAGAGTGGAATTTTGGTTTTGGGGTGTGAGGAGATTATGTAGGGAATGCCCAGGGGGCTAGGGCTCCTGACTCAACCCCTGTTTTTAATCTGGAAACAGAAAATATCCTCTCTCTTACACAATTTTTTTTTCCTCCAAATTCTTCAGGAATCAAAATTCTCTGGTCCACATATGTTATGGCTTAGATGCTCTAACAGACTGGACCTACTCAGTGTTAAGAGTCATGGAGAAAGGAATTAAAGAGATTAACTTGGGAAACGGGTCCTGGCAAAACAACAGCCCAAAAGGAAAGAGAAGCAAAGATCTGGGGAATAATAGAAAGGACAGGAGACACAGAGGGAATGAAGAAAAGGGTTTTAGTGGGATAGATCAGGGAACAGCTCTGGGAACCTCTATGAAGGATGCAGTGTGGCACCAAGAACAGAGTTGCCCCAAAAGAACTCTGAAGACATTTCACCCAGGATAAGGGGTAAAAGGGTTCTGTGTTTAAATAACTTTGGGAAACCGGCACATGGGAGTCTCCTCTAGGAGATCCCCAAGACATACTGTAGAAATTAAATGGGAAATGGAAAGGAATAAGGACTCCGGAAATAATCATGTGGAGAAAAATCTGTGACTAGTTGCATTTATTAAATAGAAGCAACCAAAATTCAGAAGATCCCCTCCATTAGACCCCATCTTGTAAGGAGCCTGCATTGGCTGGCCTATGTGGTCCATACTATAAAAAATTGTCATCCTCTTTGTCAATTATGATGAGTTTGCTGATGTCAGTGTAGCTCTACAAAGGTATATGGGGCTGTTTAATAGAAGTGTTTCTGAGACCACTATCCAAGAATGAGCAGAGTAGAGCAGAGAGCCTGGTTTTTTGCCTTCCGGCATGCATTGAGCATTTCAATTTGTGTAGATAAGGATGGCAAGGAGTTGGATCTCTGGTTCTCTGGACCTCATCTTACAATCCTATTTCTAGAATTTCATCAATTCATTTTAAGAGAACAGCAAGCTGGTTGTGGTGGAACCCTCCAGTTGATGTCCTAGATGGTTGTTATACCTGGTTTGGAAAGTGGTCTCCAAAGATATTCTTCACAAATGTTATTGAACTTCTACCTCCACCCTGCCCCCACACTCTCTGCACTGAAATCTAAAGAGGGCTTTCAAGTTGTTATCTGTAGGAATATTCAGGGACATGGGGAGACTGGGGGGCTGCTGGGTGATGAGGAAACGTACCTGATGGAGACAGAGGAGCACTGGGCTAGCCTCCTGCCTGCACTCTTCAGGCCAGTGTAGATCTGCCCCATTTCCATGGCTCCCTCTAGCCCCACAACTTCAAGAAGCTGGTCACTGAGGTCTGTAGAGTGAGACAAGCAGAACCAGTGCATACACATGTCTCTGTTCCCCAGTGTGGTTTGGGCCAGCAGGTCTAGTCCCCAGATGGCCAACCTAGAACTGTCACTATCCTTCAGCTCCCACCAAACAGCATTTTCACCCTCATTCTGAATAGGGCATTTCCCCAGAAGTCAATAAATGTACCTTTTCATAAACAGAAACCTGGTTCCAGTGAAAAAAGGTTTTGCTCCAGATTGCATGATTATGCGTGCAATGAATAGGGTGACATATCCAGAAGTTTCTTCAAAGGCAGAATAATGTAAAGGATGAACCATCTGTTTCTGAAATACAACCCCTCACCCCACTCCCACCTTGCAGCTAAAGACACACTGGTTTGCGATTAGGATAGGAAGGAATGCTGATGAAGGTCATTATCCAGAGCTGGATCAGGTTTCTCTTCCCTGAATGCCTGAATAACATCTTGGCCCTACTGACGATGACTGATGCTTAATTAACTTCAAATTTGGCCTGCGGTAAGCCAGTGGTGAGCCAACATCCTTGGACATCCTTGGGGGAAGTCAGTGACCTCTTTCAGGACACCAGGTGCCTAATCTGAGCCAAGGAAAAGAATATTTCACCTACACCAGATTATCCTGGGTCCAAAGTACAAAAAGAGGGACAGAAAATATGAGTCTCAGGCACTGAGTCCCATAGGATCCATGGCCTCCCACAGTGGCAGTTGCTTCTGATTCAGCACTTAGAAGAGGTCCTTTCTTTCCAAAGTTCCTGCGACTTGGACTGTGCCTGTCCAACTTCTGGGGAAAGCAATGGCAGGATTAAGGTTTGATGTTGGCCCAAAGACTCATTTTTACAACACAACTTTTATTTGCTTAAAACAGAAGCAAAATAAAAAGGCAGATTCTTTAAAAGCTTCCATTCCTCCTTTGCCTACCAAAGCAAGTGTAATTCTCTCATAGTTTGGGGCAATCACTAACATCCTATTAATATTCACAAAGTAGAAAACTGCCCTATGTTAATGTTTTGCTTCTTTGACAGATGGCTTCTGTCTTCTAAGGTACTCATGCTCAGTAGCTTCAGTTGTATCTGACTCTTTGTGACCCCATGGACTGTAGCTCGCTAGGCTCCTCTGTCCGTGGGATTCTCAAGGCAAGAATACTGCAGTGGGTTGCCATGCCCTCCTCCAGGGAATCTTCTTCACTCAGGGATTGAACCCACATCTCCTGCATCTCCTGCATTACGGGTGGATTCCTTACCGCTGAGCCACTGGGGAAGCCTGTCTTCTAAGGTGTTTCCTAGTATAACATGATAGTGTTTATTAAGATTGGCAAGGAGATATTTGGGTTTGTCTTTCTTGTTTAGAAGACTATTGTTTAAAAAGCATTCTCTTGACAAATATACTTCTTTTTTATATTCATTTCATTCTTTCTACCAATTTTTATTGAATACAAATTGTGTGCAGGACACTTTACTAGCTCTTTGGAACTCAACTTGTAAGAGGTGTAGGATCTAATACGGGAGGTAAGACATACATACAAATAGTCATGCATGTAAATTTAAAATAAACAGATCATAGGAAAAATGTTCTGTTAGAATGGAAGCTTGAATGGAGGGAGCTAAATATATCTTTCCCAAAGTTAATGAAATCCTGTATTTGAATGTATGGATATTCTTCTAATGAAGACAGTTAAACTATTAGGCTGCCCACAAATGTGTAAACATTGCTAAAGTTTGCTAACCTACTGATGATCATTGATGAACATCAGATGTCAACAGATACACAAACTGTTAGTCTCTCTGTGATGGCACATAGGTTGCCTCCTTATACCCACTGACACTCCCATTTTTCTTCTCTGGTACTCCTTTTTTTCACTTGTGTGAAAAGATAGTTTCCTTAAACCCTGAAAATAGTTTCCTTAAACCCTCCGTCTCATTTGGACTTTAACAAGAAGCCACAAAAGGGCAAAGTTTGTTAAGGAGGATGCTCCAGGCTCTTTTAAGGAGTTTAGATCCAATAAATAGTGAATGTCTAAGCCTCTAGTCACTTAATTAACTCCCTTCTTACCCAAGCCTGTTGAATAACCATTGGATAGTTTAGCTTGCTGTGTCATTTTACAGTGTCTGTGATATCAGTAAGGGTTGTGAATGAGAGGAGGAGGAGGAGAAGGGAAAGGGGGAAGAAGAATAGGAGGGGGAGGAGGGAGGAGAGGGTGTGTTTAGGGGTGAGGAGGGTGGGGGAGTTGTACTGGGGTAGGAAAAAGGAGGAGAAAAGAGAGGCAGAAGTTTCTCTATTGGCAGAGAGACAGATGTCTTTTAAAATGTTGCTCTTTGTACCAGGCTTTGGTGTCTGACAGTGCTGTGATAGTTCAATGTTTTCCCTCCTTGAAACATTCCCTGGTAACAAAATGTTCTAAGAAGCAGGGGACTTAACAGACTCAAGTGTTTCAGCTTTTACAATGTCTTGGTCTTTTAACAAATTTTCCTGTTGAATGGCTTTAACTTGAAAAGTTGTTATCACTTCCCACACATTACCTTGCAGCTATCACTTCCCACACATTACCTTGCTTCCTGGCTCTAGAAGAGATGTAATACAGGCTGATCTCATCACTGTGGTGGGTGGGTGGGTGGATGGGGGGCAGGGGGTTTACACAGATGTGGGACTGGGGAGCGGAGGGGGGACAAGTGTAGGAGAATGGGCAAGGATCTTGTTATACTTTTTGCCACTCTGCCTTTGACTCTGAACCCTTCGTGGCATGAAGAGGCTAGGATGACTCCTGTCCGCTGCTGCAGGAAGACTGACTGCTCTTCTGTTTCTCTACCATTGCTTGACTGATCTTTCAACTTAAAATGCCTACCAGGAAGTTCTGAGGTAAAGAAATATATTTAACTCTGCATCCCAAACCTGCTGGACCACGAGACTCTTCTTTTGTGTGACACCTATAAACAGTTTTGTAGGTGTCTATGGTCGTTTTCTTTGGACACATTTTGGGAAATTCTGGCATCTCTTAATTCCCTGTACTTCCTTTAGCACACAGATACTTATGCAGAAACTAAATCTGGAGTTAAAATGAAACAGAAACAGAGTTACAAGTTAATGACCAGGTACACAGAACATTTAATGTTCAGAACATAGAATCCAGGGCCAGGACATCTGCTATGCTAGGTGTCTGTTTTACCTTGCTGTGCTGTGCTCAGTTGCTCAGTCAAGTCTGATTCTTTGCGACCCCATGGACTGTAGCCCACCAGGCTTCTCTGTCCATGGGGATTCTCCAGGCAAGAGTACTGGAGAGAGTTGCCATGAGCTCCTCCAGGGGATCCTCCCAACCCAGGGATTGAACCTGGGTCTCCCACATTGCAGGTAGATTCTTTACTGTCTGAGCCACCAGGGAAGCCCAAGAATATTGGAGTGGGTAGCTGATCCCTACTCCAGGGGAACTTCCCATCCCAGGAATTGAACTGGGGCCTCCAGCACTGCAGGCAGATTCTTTACCAACTGAGCTACCTGGCAAGCCCCCTGTTTTACCTCAGGTATCAGTGATTCAGAGAGTGTTTTTTGGCAATTCATATCATCTCCATATTGTTGCTATACTCTTCAACTCACTTGTATTTAAGATGGAATATCCGTGTACCTTAGTAAAACAGGAATGCATTAATTCACTCATTCAACAGTTCCTGAGTGACAACCATGTGCCAGACACTGTGCTAAGAACTGGGAATACAAAATGTTCTACTATTCAAGGACTCTTAGCCAAGAGGGAGACCGTGTTAGGTATAGAAAATGTTGTGAGTAAACTATAGGAAGGATGCCTGAGTAACTGATTCTGGGCAAGGTATGGAAGGAAGGTGCCACAGACTTTAAGGAAGGTCTTGAAGGATGAATGTCAAGATAATTTGCTGGGTTAAGAAGAAAGAAGGACATTCCAGGGACAGGGATGATTACGCGTAGGACTGGATAGTCACTGGATGCACAAGGAAACTAATTTAGCAATAAACTCACTTGGCAGTGTCACTGGAAAATATAAAAAGGTATTTCTACCTAATTAGAATTACTATTTAGAGATTTGTTTTCTATAAAACTATCAAAAGAGGGTCTCTGGGCTGGGCACCAACTTGTTGCGACCGTACAGCTAGGTCTTTCAGCACTTTTCTTGGTAACAAAGCATTATGCCCAGCTCTATGTGAAGCAAACACTTATTATATGCTCTCCAAGAAAGAATAAAGATGAAGAATGGGAACATGGGAATAGGATAAAGTGGAAGCAAAGATGGAGCAGCATGGGCAGCCATAGTTGTTCCAACCTGGCGCATCTGATTCAGCCTCCAGTATAGGATTTTACAAATGCACAGCTGCTCATGTCACATCCATGGCAAAAACCCTTCAGGGGATACTGGGTGTTGGGAAGGTAAGATGAAATGTGCATTCTTTGACACCTATGATCACAGTGTAAACTGGAAGAAAAGCTTTTAGAAGTTTGGTAATGAGTCTAAAGCTTTCATACTGTTGATCCATTTCTTTCTTGATATTGATCACAAGAACATTGACAAAACCTAAGTTCATACAGATATGAATATTGTGGCATCATTTATTACAGTGAAATTTCTCCCTCTCCCATTTCTATGTTTATGAAAGTGGTTAAGTTATATGGTATCATTCTATAGAACTTTATTATAATGTTTATAGATTTAAATAGCACTAAATATGTATATGTTATAATTTTAAGTGTGAAGGCAGAATGTAAACTTCTACAGCATGTTCTCAACTATATAAGAACGTGCATAGAAGAAAACAAATTCCCCCAAAATCTTAACAGTTGTGAGTTCTGGGTCATTAGATTAAAAGTGATTATTTTCTACTTGATGCTTTCCTAGTTATTCTGCATTTTCTAAGTATGTATTACTATTTCAGTTTGAAAGGCATTTTAAAATGCCTATCCACTGTCATTTATACTTGGAAAGATGTAAGTTTCCTTACTTGATGCCCAAGACCCACCCCCATCTGGCAAAAGGCTGCCTCTGCAGTGTTTTTCTGACATCATAGGGCAAGTTCCTGCTCCAGACACACACAACAACATGAAGCTCCCCCATAAACCTTACTGTTTCCCTCTCTTCTGTGCTTCTACCTCTGCCGTATCCCTGCTTGAAACATCCTCTTTCATTTTTACTTGCCCACCCAAACTTAGCTAGAGTGCCATCAACTTTAAGAAGCCTCCTGGACTTCCACGCCTGCAGTCAGATTTAGATATTCCTCCTCAGATTTTTCCAGGTAGATATATATGGTCAAAGGAAGAACAAGGTGCTTGCTGTATTGCTGTGGGCAAGAGATGGCTGCAGTAATTAGAGTTCTGTTGAACAGAGGAGATGATGGTCTAGGCAAAAAGGGAAAAGACAAGTAAGAGACTGGATGAGTTCCAGCGGCAGGTGTTCTAAGACGTCTGGGAGGATGTGTTGCTAGTATGACACGTTCTACCTGTGGTCCCAGCGGTGGCAGCTGAGGGAGAGGGTTTTGATAAGAGTCAAGGAGAAAAGAGGCTAGGTCCGTGGCTCCTTAACTTTGCTGCATGTGAGAATTACCTTGGGGGGTGGTGGTATTTAAAAATAATGATGCCTAGGTTGCCCCTATACCAGTTAAATCAAAATGTGTGGACCTCCTATTGTATAGCCCAGGGAACTATATTCAGTATTTTGTAATAACCTCTAATGGAAAAGAATCTGAAAAATATATATATATAAAATGAATAACTGAATCACTTTGCTGTATACCTGAAACATGGTGAATCAACTAAACTTCAATGAAAAATAAAGTGTGAGCCTGGAGCCAGGCACCAGTATTTCCTTTTAAAGATCCTCAGGTGATTCCAAAATGCAAACAGTTTGGGAACCCCTGGGCCAGGTTTACTGGGTAGATCGTTCCCATGGGCCAGTGATTCTCAGAGAGTGGTTGTTTCCAGGGGAGGCCAAGTGGCAGCACCAGCCTCACCTGGAAACTTGTTAGAAGCGGAAATCCTCAGGCCTCAGCCAGACCGACTGAATCAGAAACTCAAGGGGCAGGGCTGGGCGGTCTGTGTTCTAACAAGCCCTCTGGAAGAGTCCGAGGCAGAACGAAGTTGGAGAACTTGAGCCTCAGGCAATAAAACTGCCCCAAACATATGCAGGAGTTGGCGTGAAGAAAAATGTAAACATGTTACTTCCTGACTCCTTTGATCCACAGCTTCCTCACTCTGAAAAGGAGAAGTTAGGAATAATAATACTAACCTCAAAGAGTGGTTATGAGATTCAGTGGCAGGGGTGTATATGAAAGCGCCTGGCACAGAGTGGGCTCCAAAAATATTATCAATTTTGCTTTCCTTTATGTCACATGCACCCTCCCAACTCCCAACTCTGTCTACCTCAGAGCTGTGTACAGGAGTCCACACCATCGTATTCAGGGTAAAACACACTTAACAATCTGCAGGGTTCCTCACGGTTTCACACGGCCACATAAATGCCATAATTTCAGTTGAGCTTGAGATGAACTGGGAGTCCTGCTCCAGCTGTTTTTCCTCCTTTAAACTCTTCCCCGACTCTGCTCCTTTTCTCACCTCAGCTATCTCAACAGTCCCAGTTTGCTTTTCTATCTTGAGGCCTGCCGCAGGTGGGAGGAGGGGCTGGAGCTCAGTACTGACAGGCAGAGGCTAGCAGAGTGCTCATATTTAAGGCGCACATCTTCTCTCTTCAAACTCTCTGGAAGCCCAAGGGACAGCGTCTTAGTTCTCAGTGAGGCATGCGAGGTCACTCACTATCCGTCCCTGTTCCCGGCACAGGTATGCCTCTGCCTGGAGAACTCGTACTTACCCTCCTGCATTACCCCAGGCAGCGTGCCTTTTCCCCTCTCCTGTGCTCAGTGGATCTCACCCAACGACAACTGTCTCTGCACACATCACTCTCCCAACCCCACTGAGAGATGAAGGCTGGGAGATAATATTCTTATTTTGTTTATGTTTGAATCCTTAGCAACCAGCCCAGGCCTCGGCATACAGAAGGCCCCAACTAAATTCTTGTTAAATAAATTGAATAAGCGACATGCCTTGGTGCCAAAGACTTGGACAGGTTTAGCCTGAAAGAGGAAAATGATGATGATTAATAATAATGATAAAACAACTTGCCTAGATGGAAACTGGGTAACATGCTCTCCATGCATTAGCCCATTTAATCTGCATACAGCGATGACCCTGTCTGGTTTTCACCTCTCTTCTTTAATGAATCATTTTTATGTTCATTCTCATCTTGGCTGCTGGTTCACACTAATGAAAATCTGGTCCTTTAAGATGTGAGGGATATGTGGGTGTCATGATTTGGGCTCCTTGCTTGTGGGACCCTGGAGAAGCATGGGAGATCTAGCAAGGCTTAGCAGGATGCCTTGCTACTGCCAATCTCACTGCCAATCCACTTCCCCCTTCCATCAGCACGAAGGTCTGAGGACTGCCATGGACCACCCTGGGAATCAAGCAACCCTGAGTGGAGGTGCTGAAACTCCGAGTATGTGACGGCACCCAGAGAGTTTCTGAAGCATCCCATCCCAGTGGTGAGGAAGGCTGCCCACACCCTATGGTGGCTGTGTGATCTAAGAAAACTTGTGGGCTCTGTCCCCTTATGTAGGCTACAGCAGTATAGGCAGACTGAGGTGTTAGGATTCTCGCCAGAAGTAAAGATGGACACAGATCAATTCAGTGGGTAACATTCGTCAACTAATGCTGATCTGAAGCTCTGACTGACAGGGCTGTGTGTCTGATTAGTTCAAAATGCAAAAATGTAGTCACTACTACATGTGTGGCCTCAGACAGACAAATATGGAGTCATAGGGTAAAGGAAGAAGGCTGAGACACTCTGCACAAGTTCTTGAGTTCTGGGCTAACAGCTTGATGGCTGCGTCCATTCAGGGCAGGGTGTTTGTCTTCTGAGTCTATTCTTTTGCTTGGGCTGCCACAGGCTGAATGGCTTAAACACACCCATCTGTTCTTTCATGGTTCTGGAGGCTGGAAGGTCAAGGTCAAGTTACACCTTGCACCTTGCAGGGTTGGCTTCTTCTGAAGCCCCTGTCCTTGGTTTGCAGATGGCCAGCCCTCACCCCCGGCTGCCTCTTCACATGGCCCTTCCTTTGTGTACCCCCAGGGGGTGCCCAAATGTCCTCTTCTTATTAGGACACCAATCAGACGGGAGTAGGGCCCTAACTGCCCATTTAAACTGAATCACCTCTTTAAACTATCTCCAAATACAACCATGTTCCAGGGTACTGGGAATTAGGGCTCTAGCATATGAACAAAATTCCCCCCACAATGTCCCTGCCCATAAGAAGGACAATAATAAAACCTCTATCATGGGTTATTTTGAAGACTAGAGAAAGAAAGAATGTGAAGGGGTGCAGTAAAACAGCAACTAGAAATGTCCCTTATCCCTGGGTTACTGAGAAGCTGATGTGCATGGGGAGGGCAGGTGTGCCATCTTCTCACTCTCCTCAGACAGAAGGGATGCAACCCTACCCTGCCTTGCGGTTCAGCCCCTACTGTCTAGAAGGTAAGTGGTAGCTGGCAGACTCGACCTCCCAAGGCTGTGTCAGCTGCCACCCTGGGCTCCCTTGCTGCTACCAGATTTCCATGGAGATAGGCCACGCATCCTAGGAAGCTCAGGAACACTGAGCCCCACAGAGTTGGGCACGGATCAGCCCACCTAAGCTGCCCACTGGGTCTAGTCTGTGAAGATGAAAGGCTGCTCCCAGCTAGAGAGCTTTAAAGCCGGCTCTGAAGCATGGTAGCCTGAAAACAGGCTGGGGGTGGGGAGACGGAGATGGAGGGGACTTTGGGGCTTCCCTGGGCACTCAAAGGAGAGTCAGTAAAGAAGGCTGTCAGTTACCTGCCATGTTCCCACTTGGTCTTTCACAGCACCAGGCCTCAGGTATCCCAATCACAGTTTATCTGAAGGGTAATCTGTGACCTGTGCTTTCCCTAGAGATTTAAGTCAGACCCAGCATAAAGGAAGAGGGGCCCCATGCTGGCAAATGGCATGGGTAAGGGGCTCACCCCTTGGCCTGGAGAAAGAAATAGCAACCCACTTCAGTATTCTTGCCTGGAAAATCCCATGGACAGAAGAGCCTGGTGGGCTACAGTCCATGGAGTCATGAGTTGGACATGACTGAGTGACATTATGTCATGTCACCCCCTGGCCTTCTATAAACCCAGTGTGAAGAACACGCCACCGGGCCAAAGTGTGAAGCACAGAGCATGGGCTTTAGACAGAGTTGGCACTCATTAGTTCTGTTACTTTGGGATAAGTCACTTAGCTCCTCCTGATAAGTCTTTTTATCAGGAAAATGTAGATCTAATAACCACTCTGGCAGAACTGCTGTAAGGTTTAGAAGTGATGCCATCCAGGGCCTGCACAGAGGGCACGAAGAAGGCCCTCAAAAAGCAGGGGCCCATGACTGTGATTTTAGGTTTCTTTAGAAATGGATGTCCTCAGGAAACTGCCTTTGCTACATAGTAAGTGTGTGGCCTTTTGCAGATGGTAATTAACGTAACCCAGAGAAGATAGTGCAGGATGAGGAGATGGAGGGGGAGGAGGGGAGCCAGAGGAGGAGATGGGAGGGGGAAGGAGATGGAGAAGGAGGTGGGAGGGTAGGAAAAGGAGGAGAAGGTGTTGAGGGAGAGAGGCACAGAAATACTGTGACCTTGAGATTTTAAGGTGACTACCCTTCTGGCAAGAGAAGCATCCCATTTCAACTTCTTTTAAGACAGGGAGGTTTTTACTTGTAAATGAGTTTCTTAGTTCCTTTCCTTCCCCTGTGCATGTGCACATGTGTGTGTGTGTGTGTGTGTGTGTGTGTGTGTGAGAGAGAGAGAGAGAGAGATACAATTTCACAGTGGCCCAGGTGACTGTCCCTTGTTTCTGGGCTGAGCAATGGGGATGCAGAGCCTTCCCGTCACTGTCTTCCACCCCCAGTGGTCTGTAAAGCACCATCAGGGCATGAAAGAGGCCAGAGGGTGTTGAAGGTCTTGGACTGTGATAACCCAGATGGAAACAGGAGGGAAAAGCCTCCCAGAGCCACTGCCTTCCAAGGAGCAGAAGGGCTGCAAAGGTGCAAAGAAGAGGGGATGTGTCGGCCCTGCGGGCAGGGCCGGGTTTCTGCCTCTGCTCTGGCCGTCTAGTTGTGTGACCTGGGGCCAGGCACTTTTCTCCTCTGGGCCTCTGTTCCCTTGATCAGGGGCAAGGGTATTCTATCCTGAGTGTTAGTTTGAGCTCTTCTAAAAAAGGTGGAGGCTGGGGTTTCTGCCCGGCTGGGTCAAGAGCGGGCTGGCAGCAGGCCTTGCCATTTCTCACACTGGGCAGAAGACAGAACACTCTGTGCGGCTCTACACAGAGACAAGAGGAAGAGCGGGTGCGGACTCACAATGGCCTTCGTCACTGGTTCCTGAAGGCCTGTTTGTGCGGGGGGGGGGGGGGGGGGGGGCAAGGCCTCCATTCTGTGTGGCGCTCCCTTCTCCAGTCTGGCTGGGCTCTGATGAAGGCTCTGTACATGGGGGAGGGGGGCTCCTGATCCCCTCAGGACTCCGGGCAGGCGCTTCAGAAGGGGAGGGCAGAGTGCTTGTGGAAGTGTGTGGCGGGAGATTTCTCCAGAAGAAAGGGTCTCCCCAAGTGGCTCTGACGTGAGGGCCTGACATCATCATGGCGGCAGGAAAGGCCAAGATTGAGAATGTCTTTTAAGGCTTGGGAGGCGGTGGAACTACAGGAATCTTGAGCAGGAAGAAAAGGACCAGTACTGGGTACAGACTCTAAAGCAGGCCTAGAGCTCTATAAACATTACTGTTTTTAATCCTTGTGGCAACTCTGTTGGGTAGAAACTATTATCCCAACATAAAAAAAAATCTTGAGGCTCAGAGAGGTTGAAAAACTTGCCTAATGTCACAGAGCTGGCATATGGTAAAGCTGGAATTCAAACCAAGGCCTGTCTGACATAAAAAATAAACTTCTAAATAAAGGATGCAAAGCAGAGACCAAATGTCTTGGCAGGCTGGAGTGTCTGAGGGCAGGGAAGGGGGCATGTAGTGGGGTAAGCCTCTCCCTGGCTGCTCTCGGGGGAGATTTCTTGGCAACACAGTCTTGTTAAATGGAATGCCGAAGCTGAAATCCTAATTGGTGTGTGACCTGGCATTACTATGCCCACTGAGCTCAAGAAGCTTCAACTCCACATTCAGTGTCTATAATGGAATAAATCAGTTAGTGGTGAGATTTTCCAGCTCAACTCAAGCCTGAGTCTCAGGCATGACACATATGAGGTCCATTACAGAAAACTACACCTACTGAACTAATCACAGCTCAGTGGGACACACATACCCAGAAGGGCAAAGCTAGAGGAGTTGTGACTCTCTGGTTGTTGGGTCAAGACCAACCAGAAATGTGGGAGGTGGGGGAGGGTATTGTGGCATGGAAGGAAAGAATGCCAAGTTTGGTATACTTGAACGTGGCTCTAGTCCCAGATTTACCAATTAGTGTGGCCTTGGACAGGTCAATTAATCTCCCTGGACCTCATTTTTTCTAATTATAAAGTGTCTCTCAGGGGTGCTATAAGGGATTAAAATGAGATGATGAATGCAAAATATTTCTAGCAGCATTGAGTGCTAATTTCAAGTAGGTACTTAACAAGTGTTGGATGAACTCTCCTGAAAATGGGAAGAACTGGGTGCTGGCTGAAGGTGGAAGACACAGGGCCCTCCTTAAGACATCCATTCTACCAACAGCAGCCACTGGGAATGGGGAGGGCAGACAGGAGGCAGACAGGAGAAGGCTGAGCTTGTGGGCAGAAGAAGCTGGGACTCTGTTGGGTAGTGTTCCCTTTGTTTGTCTCCCACTTCCTGTTGACTTTTATCCATTTTTCCTCTTGTGCCACTGACTCTCATTCAAGGCCTTAGACCTGTGAGCCTGTGGTCTGCACCAGCCTCCTAGCTGGACCTCTTGCTGCCAGTTCCTTCCCTTTCTTCCAATATGTACTGCGTGCTGCTCTCTCATCTTATTGCTCCTGGCTTAGAATGCTTCATCTCTTCCCTTAGTCAAAGGATCACATACAAGCTCCATGGCACATTACTCAAAGGCCTTTACCAGTCTTCCCTTTGCTATTTCTAGGTGCTAATGCCCTAGCCCATATGCTTCTTCTTTCATTCTGTCTTTTCAAATCCATTCCAGCTTCAAGTGTTGGCACAAATACATTCTACCTTGTTGATTCATTTGTTTATTCATTCAGTCCTACATCAAATATTTATTGATTGCCTCCAAGGTTCCTGGCACAGCGCTGGTCAGCTGGGGACTGAGTTCCTAATGAATGTCCCTCCTGTTCTTACCCACCCCCACTCCAATGATACTGTTTCGGTCTGTCATGCCAGTGGTAACTTGATGGTTCTACATGTATTTTTTACATTAGATTGGGAAGTATTGGAGGTCAAGTCCATGTCACATTCATGCTGACACCCTCTATGGCATGTGGAGCATTCAGTACTTGGCCTCTGACTCTACTGGGTATTCTCTTCATTCTTGGGACAGTCACTTAACCTCATTAGCCTCAGCCATAAAATGGATTAAGAAATTAAACAGGCAACAGTTTGGCCCATAAATATGTGCTCAGTTAATAACAGCCCAATACATATTTATTGATTAATTAAGAAGATAAAGCACTTCTCACATGCCTTAGGCATAGATCAAGAAACACAGGTTATGCAAAGCGTGTGGCCAGCATGGAGTCTTGCTGTGGGTTGGGTCTTAGGAGGTGCCAGATATTAAAGCTGCTACAGGGGAACAGGAGCTGGTGTGTGGGTCAAGATGGGCCAGGCAGAAGAGGAAAAAATCTAAGATATCTAGGCCTGCCAGAGAGCTGGTCTAGAAGTTTCTTCTGCAAGTGAAAAATGAAAGGTTCTTTCATTCTATTTTGAGCAGCAAATCTTCAAAGGCAGGAATTCAGTTGGAGTTTAACTCCAACTTGAACCTGTGTGAGCAAGTTTCCCTCTGCAGAAGGGGAACAGCCTCTGGAGGCCCAATTCTGCCTCCCCTGCCCCTCCCAGTCTTGGCAGGGAGTGGGTGGGAGGAGACACAGCTGGAGGCAGAGTTCTCTTGATTCACAAGTCAGCTGGGAAAGAATGAGGAATTGCTTCACTTGAATTTCTAGTAAATGAGAGTTGGGTAAGGGACAGGCAGAAATGGGGAGGATGGGATGGGTTCTCTGGTGTGTGTAGAAGCAATTCCATGTTTGAAAGACTAGAACTTGGGCTCTAGTCCCAGGTCTACCAACTTGTGTCACCCTGGATGGGTCAATTAACCTCCCTGAGCCTCATTTTTCTAATCTGGAAATTTCTTCTTGGCATTCTCAGAGGGGGCAGCCAGGCCCACTGGTGCAGTACTTCTCAGTCTGGAGCAAGCATACACCACCAGGGGATCTTGCTGATAGGCAGATTTGGCTTTGGGAGGTCTGGCCTACAGTCTGACACTCTCAGGTGACGATGCCTTTGATGCTGGCTGTGGACCACATGAGGCCCCAGTGCAGGGCTGGGCAAACCACAGCTGGAGGGCCAGACCCAGCCCGCTGCTTGTTTGTGTAAATAAAGTTGGACTGGAACCCAGCCATGCCCATTCGCCTGTGTGTTGTCTACAACCACTTCATGCTAAGTGGTTGGAGGTAAGCAGTTGTACCTGAGATGGCATGGCCCACAAAGCCTAACTATTTTAATAGTCACTATGTGGCACTTTATAGGAGAAATTTGCCAACCTCTGCTCTAGTGCACAGAGAGCAGGCCTGTGTGAACTAAAAGACCGGCATTTCAGTCCGGGTTTGGTCAAGCCAGCCACTTCACCTTGCTGGTTCTCACTCTCCTTATCTAGAGGAAAGGACCTCTAAATTTCTAAGGAGACCTGTGACTCTGGGATTTCAATACTACCTAGGAAACATTATAGCTTCTACGGGCATCTGAGAATTAGGTTGTGTGGCTTTTATTTGGAAGCTGTGAAAACACATCTGGATAACGCACAGAGTCCAGCAGGCAGCCTTGACAGGAGCAGAGGGACTGTGCAATGTAGAGGCAGCTGGGAATACACAGGTGCTCAGAGAAAGGACCAGTAAGGATGGGAGAGGTCCTTCTGTACAGACTGAGGCCAGCACGGGGGCCTTGGAACACTGCTCAGGAGCATCACATGCACACACATTCCATCCCATCAAACACAATTCCCTGTCTTATCCCTCCAGGTGCTCCTGACCCTGGGAGCTTCTGGTCAATCAATGTTAATTAGCTCTTACGAGGTCTCAGAGACCATGCCAGGCATAGGCATGTAGAAGGAACTATGACATCTGAAACTGTGAGCTCACAGTTGGGTGAGAGAGACACCATCTGAGTTAATAATTACAGGACAGTTTCATGAAAGCCACCATAGGAGAAATGCTTGATTCTGGGACCCTACCTTGGGCAACAGGTGATGCTACCAACAAGGCAGGGAACGTGGGGGTGGGTAGTGGACTATAGGAGAGGAGGGAGGATGTGTAAAGAGGGGGAAGAGAATGCCTTGGGGTTTGTTGATTTCAATGTGGGTGCCTGAAGTTTGAGTGACAAAGCTGATATCCTGTGGAAAGCAGAGAAGGGTCATTCTGTAGACCTGCCACTGTTGCAAGGAATGACTAGTATGTTGCCATGGTTACTTCCCAGCAGTGAGGGACATCCCAGTGCACACCTAAGTATCCCCAGGCTCTTAGGGGTCACTCTCCTTGCTCTGTCTCAGCCCCTAGGTGAGACCTTGGCCAGAGAAACCTCTGCAAAATGCATACTTTTTAGGAACATTTCTATTTTTCAACTTGAATGAGCAGTAAGTGGCTGGTGACTGCTCACTATGACTGTCTTTCTGATCAGGTCTCCACCAAATAGGAAAATTGGGAACCTACAGCCCTGGACAGCTCTTGAACCCAACTGGCCACTTTCTGTTCTGGTTTCATATGAGTGAGGAGAGAGCCCCAAGGAGCAATGAACTCATGTGCTCCTGATTATTCTGTTGTCTCACTGAACTGTGGCTCCCCACTTGGGACGGTGGATCTACGACGGCTAGTTGGGATTCAGGGTATGACCCATACAACTAGTGAAGATCTATGCGGGCACAGTGCATGGGCAGACTGAACTACCTGTGCCTCCATAGTGGTGTCAACTGACTGTGAGGCAGAGGGTTTTCCTCTTTCCAGGCAAGACCTGGCATCTGGGTGGCACATTTGATGAATATATGCTTTTGCCAGGAGGCTGCCTGCGTGAGTGCCTGCTAGTTGGATGGAGTACCAGGCTAGCAAGGCATATCTGTAGCCACACCCAGCTGACCGACTGGCACACTGGGTAGCCATGAGACTCTTCCTTAGCACTTATGACAGATTCTAATTACATGCCTATCAGTGGGACTGTTTTACTGAGGCCTGGCTCCCTCACACCCTAATGGCTGCAGGCGTTAGGCCTGGTTTTGCTCGTCACCGTGCCTGGCATTTGGCTGGTGCTTCGTATGTGTGTGTTGAATAAATGACAGAAAGCCTGTCCCTGCTGCTGGGAAACTGACTCAGACTGTATATCCTACCAATGGTGTCTGTCTCCCTGTCTGTACCAGGAATTGCAAAAATTATTACCTAGTGAGATTCCTGCAGATTTATGCCCTAATTGCTTAGAACCTTGTCTAGGACACTCTGGTGGCAGTTCAAATGGGATTGACTAAGAAATCAGTGAGGGGAAGGTGACCTTAATATCGAATAGCCAGAGGGGCCAGCTGCGGTTCACATGGCCTCAAGGCTGCTACTGGTTTTTTCTTTTGACTAACTACATTGGGTCAGGCACTGGGGATACAAAAATTAAAATCATCTAGCCTCCATCCTTGAAAGGTCTAGAAAAGAGGCAGTAGGTACAATTGATAGTATGAGTTTAATGTGCTAGGGCAAAGGGGCAGCTGCAGTTTGGCAGGATCTCTGCTATTTCTTAGTGACAGTGTGGGTAGGTGGCAAGGCTAGAGATAAGAACTTCAAAATCAGAAATTTTGCTGTTAGCACCAACATAAAACAGCATTAAAGGTGAGGAGAAAATTTTCTTACAGCTTGAGGTTATACTATGTTCCAGGTACTCTGACATCCATCATGATAACAAGCTAGATATTATTATGCCAATTTTACAGATGAGGAAGCTGAGACTCAGAAAGGTTGGGTGACTTTCCAAGGTTTATAAGATTATAAAATATAAAGCCTAAATTTAAACCCAGGTCATTCAACTTCAAGCTTGGTGCTTTTCCCAGGACCACTTCTTGCTTTCTAATCAGCCAATGGTTGTATAGAACTCATTCCATGCTAATCTTTCTTTTTTTTAATTAAAAAACATTTTTGGGGGGGGTACACACTGCATGGCATATGTGATCTTAGTTCCCTGACCAGGGATCAAACCTGAAACCCCTGCACTGGAAACACAGAATCTTAACCACTGGACCACCAGGGAAGTCCCCATGTTAATCCTGACTCATCTTTTTTGGATTGCTTTTCCTAGAAGATAGACTGACCCATGATGAGATGTGACAGTAACCTTTTCTGTTGTCATTTTCTTTAACATTTCCTATGATGAACCCCTTCCCTCCCACTATTTTCTCCTGTCTCCTCCCTGACCCTCAAGCCCAGTAAAATTGCCAAAGACTAACAAATCCCAACAAATGATGAACATGCACAGAGAGAGATCCCTACCTTCTCAGCCACTGGCCTGTAAGGTATGAGAAAAAACACAATGAAAAAAGAAACCTGCCATATAATTCTGTTCAAGGAATCCAGTAGACCCAAACGTGGTCATGCCATAATTCTGCAGCTCTGTAAGGAACTTGTGCGCTATGGGAACCTGTACAACTGTCAGATTTGCCTGTTTTACAGATAATGTAAACTGAAACCCAACAAGGTGAGTGAACTTGCCCAACGTCACACACTAGTGAGAGACAGAGACTGGACAGGAACCCAGAATTCTTGACTTCCAAGCCAATGCTTTTCCACTAAAACGGGTCACCTCTTTAGCTTTTCCTCATTAACATCTCATCTTAAAGGAGATTATGGCCCTTTAAGAGAGCTCACTGTTATTTGGTTCTCTGCAAAGCTAAGAAGCCAAGGCTCCCTTCTCAGCCTCTGCTCTGATCAGCTCATGTCCTCATCTAAAGAACAGGAAGTAGCTTCATTTTTAGCTCCGAAAGCATATTCTTGGGGTAAGAAAGGGGGATTTGAGGAAGAGAGTTCCTGTACATGACGGTCATGAGCGATCAGCAGACATTATTCTTGCTTGAAGAAGGGGAAGATAAATGCTAAGACATGCAAGGAGCTGACAGCTGTCCTTGAGTTCTAACCAGCATGCATCCTCAGCAAGGGTGTCCCCAAGGCCCACGGTGGTGGGATCCTGCTATGATTCTGTTCTGCTGAGATGCCAGAGCGGGGGCTGGGATGAAAGCACCAGGGTGGGAAAGTTTGCAGGAACTTTCTACAACCTCCAATGCTTCCCCCACCCTCTGCTAGTACCCACAACTTCCCCTGCCAAGGGAGGAAGGAGGAACACATTACTCAGTTTAATAATTTATACAAATTGAAAAGTTTACTGTGTGAAGGAAAGGGGACTTAAGAGGGCAGCAGAGAAAAAAAAAATTCCCTCGTTCTCTCTTAAAAAGGACAGGTGTGACAGTAACGCCTCTTGATTACCTTGGGATATTAACAGGTAGGTCTGAAATAAGCCAGTAACCAGTTTCTTGGATGGTCAGCCAAGTTTTGTTTCCTCCTATTGGTGGAATGTCATCCAGTCTTGGGACTAAGAGCCTCGAACATCAAAGAACCCAGACTCCGATTCCTGGATGCTTGTCTGTGTCAGTGTCCTCAAACCTGGCAGCCCAGCAGGTAGTCTGGGGGGGGGGGGTCCAGATGCCCAGGAGCCAACCCAGAGGGAGACTAGGGAGCTCTGGGCTGGGGCCCAGGACTTCGTTTTCTATAGACAAGTGTGGTTTAGAAACCAATGGTCAATCCCATCCATTCAGTTATCAGAACTTCTACATCAGATGTGGGGTTTATAGCAAAGAAACCCGAGGGGCCAAGAAGTAGGTAAATGAGAGCACTTGGATCTGAATCCGTTCTCCTGCCTCCTCGTGGTGGGCGGTTCTCTGCCACAGTCCTCCTCACATATGGCTTCTCCCCCAGCCGCAGGTCACCGAGTCCACTGGGGATCCTGGGGATGAGCGAGGTCTGTTTGTCCAATCCACAGAGGAGTCAGAAATGGCAGGAACTTTGAGCCCCATTTGGTTTGTTGGCTGGTAAGGCATAGGGCTGAAAGTAATTTTAAGGGCATCCTCAGAGACCTGTGTTCTGTGTCCTGGTGGGTAGGATGGCCTACCCCATGGCCTCTAGGCACACTACCAAGTTGTTTGAGGCAGAAAGAAGAGTTGGCTCATGGAAGCACCCTGCCATGTTAGAGGTGCCAGGGTGGCAGAGGCAGAGGGAGTGAGGGGGAGTAAAAGAAGATATCTAGACCTAATGAGAGGCCAAACCATTTAGGGTCCTCTAGGCCATGTGAAGACCTTTAGTTTTTAATCTTAGCCACTGGAGAATTTTGAGAAGAAGAGTGGCACAGTCAGACATACTTGCCCATGGACATTCTGATGCAGTGGTGAGAACAGACTGTAGAGGGTGGGGGTACAAGCAGGGAATTCAGCTGGGAGGATGTGCAGGAATCTAGGGGACAGAGGATGGTGGCTCAGACCAAGGTGGTAGGAACGCAGTGGTAAGAAGTGGGTGAATCTTAGATGTTTTTAAAAAGTAGAGCTAACAGATTTTCTGATGGGTTGGATATGAAATGTGAGATAAAAGGGAATCGAGGATGCTGCCAAGTGTTTTGGCTTAAGCAATGGGCAGGTTGGAGTTATCGTCAACTGAGATGGAGAAGGCTGTGGGTGGAAAAGGGGGAGGGATGCTGGAGTTCAGTTTTGGACTTGCTGAGTCACTCGCACTCACGTGGTATTTAAATAAAGTCTCACTACTCAATGAGGTCATCAAGGGAGTGAGAGCAGACAGAAGAGAGGAGAGGGTTGAGGACCCTGCCCAGGGATGCTCCAGCATCAAGAGTTAGAGAGAAGGTGAGGAATCAGCAAAAGAGACTAACAAGAAGTAACCAGTGGGAAGGAGGGAAACCAGGAAGGTGTGGAGCTGGAAGAAGTGATCAGTTAGGGTCAAATGCTGCTGACAGATGAAGCAAGATCAAGGTTGAGAATTGACTACTGGATTTAGTTACTGAAAGACTTGTAACCCTGACACAAGTAGCATTTGACTCCTAACCTCATGGAGTTTCAAACCCAAGGTTTGATTACTGACTGCCATTTAGGGATCCCTTAGTGTACATTTTCTCTTCTCAATTAGGTTATAAATGCTGACGCATCAGGGATGAGTCAGTGTATCTCTGGGTTCTTATAAGGCTGTAGAACCTTCTAGAGCCTGCTGTAGACCCTAATACAGTTTGCTGACAGACCCACCTGAATATGGCTCCTACTGGGGCAATGACCTAGCACGATTTTTCTCATGCCTGGCTTACCTTGAACACAGAATTTCAGTTCCTTTGGGTCAGTGACGACCTTCTTGCTTTCCCGGATCACAGCCCTGTTCTTCTTGGTTTCTCCCCAGAGATTGGTGCCACCGTACATGCTGGGAATGTTGAGAATAGCAATGCCTTCGAGGAAGATGCTGCTTAGGTCCACCCCAACCCCGTCACACTGGGGGACAGAGAAAAAAGGTCATCTATTAGTATCCTTATTGTATCCCAACTCAAGAGGTGGTGAGTGTGGTGGGGGCTCTCATCAAGAATGTGACAGGCCCTTAGCCACCAGCCAGTCTCTGTCAGAAGGTGAATCTTGGCTAAAGTTGCTCAGGTCTAATGCTTTATCCACTGCAGTGAGATGAGGGAGGTGATCCCTTGTCAGCTCTGGGGGTACAGTACAAAGCTTCAGGAACCATCTCTAGCAGGGGTCCCCAACCTCTGGGATCTAATGCCTAATGATCTGAGGTGGAGCTGATGTAATAATAACAGAAATAAAGTGCCCAATGAATGTAATGTGCTTGAATCATCCTGAAGCCACTCCTTCCTCTCTGGAAAAACTGTCTTCCATGAAACTGGTCCTTGGTGCCAAAAATGTTGGGGACCACTGATCTATAGATTTAGAAGGGTTGGTTCAGAAGACAACTGCAAACTGTGCTCCAGTCCACCTTCATTATCATCAATCCTGTCCCTTCTGCACCCCTGTGAAGATATGGTGGAAGATGGAATCCAGATTCGAACACAGCTGGTTCTCAACAAATGATAGGAAAGTTTCATTATACCCCTTCTTATTTAATCCCTCTTGTGAGAAGTATAAGACTTTAAGATTTGGCCGGCTTTCAGACTTTTTCTGTCTCCTATATCTCTATCCTAAGTACAATTTTGGCATATGTGCTTGCTGATGTAGCAGAGTTTATTTATCCAGTCTCCACCACCAGCATCCCGCCAGGTACAAAAGGCCAGAAGGCTTGAGTCTGTCTCTCTCAGGGATCTAATAAAAGTCAGCCTACCTTGGCGTAATGCTCACCAACACAGCAAGAAATATATTAGCTCTGATCCTTGTTCCTCAGAACTGGAGGTAGTTTACTTCATTTACAGAAGAAAACACTACCCAGAGAGGTAAGCTAAGTTGTCCAAGATTGCATAGCTGATAGGGAACTGGACTACAAAGCCCTCTTTATCTTGCTTATTATGAGGCAGGAAAAAAATCAGAAGCATGCAACAAAAATCTCTCTTTGAGGTTACCTACAAATCCAAATTTAACAGAGACTTCTCAAAAGAGGAGGAGTGCAAAGGCAGGGCTTGTTGCCATTCATCCGGGCATCCTGATGTCTTTGCAGCTCCTAATTTATGGTATCTTATCATCCCCATGACTTGTTTCCCCAGCTACAAAATGGAATAGAGTAGGCTTCTCTGGTGACCGGGAATTCCGTTCTTTATTAGGAAGTTCTGATGATTTGATAGGTCTTTTCATGTTGAACATGCTTCTGTTCTTTCCTGCTTCCACCCCTTGGTCCTTTTCTCCCTTCTGAAGTCAGAATGAGCCTCCTTCCTCCTCCATGGGAGTGCCCACCAGGTACATGATGATATGTACACTTCATCACTGTGCATTTGTACTAAAATATTGCCATTGACCAGTCAGCTTTTATACACATCTCAGTTATTACCTTCATAATAATCTTATAAATTAGTTACTAAGACTACCCTCATTTTACATTTGGGGAAACCAAGACACCGAGGTGGTTAAGTAACTTGCCCAAGTTGCACAACTTACAAACAGAAGCATATGGATTGACGGCAGGCAGCTAGAGCCTCGGTCTTACCCACTCCTTTCTCTCTCCTCCCTCTTACATCACCATCTAGTTGTGCCTCCTCTGGGTGAGTGCTCTCAAGCCTCTGGCCCTCCTGTGGACTTGCCCTGATCTACACACACTATGGTTTGTTACTCTCCTACTCTATAAGGTCCTGGCACTGAAAATACCACCAATGGTAGGATCTGATGGCACAGGTGGCAAAGGCATCAGCACTTCCTGGGGCTGGAATCCCCCAATATTATCATGCCCCAGAAATGAGAATGCGGAGAGCCCATGTACGGGCCCAATATGTCCGCCATGATCATTATCCTTATTGTCAAGTATGATCAAAGTTGCATTAGCTCTTTTGTGAGCAGCTAGATGACGGCTGAATCACTTCACCTTGAATGGGAGGTCATCTCAGGCACTCAGATCCTTATTCCATCATCTACTTCTCAGCCTGCTCTTCATCCTGAACTCATGCAAGTATTTTTAAATAACTTAGACATAGGGTTTTAGACTATTTCATCTGGCTTTCAGCCCAAGCCTCCTCCAGTCCATCTAGTTTATATTAAATTGTCATTCTATGACCATAAGCCATGGCTCTCCTATCATTTGGAGACTGTCTTTAATACATGTATATAATGAGCAAAACAGGGAACAAGCCCTTTCCTTGGTCAGTTTAACACACCAGATATTGTACATTAAATGGTCCTTGGGGTATGGTTGCCTTATTAGGGATGCAGCCTCTGTGTCTGACTCTCACCTAGCCCACTTTTCATTACAGTGTGGAATCATGGACCTTAGAGATGACAGGGACCTAAGAGAACAAGCCCTATCTTTTATCAGTGAGGCCAGAGAGGTTAAAGTCACCCGACTCATAATTGTGGAGTTAGGCTAGGATCCCGGTCTGCAGGCCTCAAATTTGTGCTCTTTCCACGGAAACATAAGACATTGTGCTGAGATCAAATAACATTTCCTAAATGACTACCTTACGACCTCTATCAGAAAAGGAATAAGAGAACTCATATAAAGCCATTAACATCTGTAAAGGGCAAATACTTGGTTAATACTTGATTTCCAGAATTTTCCCAGGGGTTGGGATAAAGTTTGTCAGTCTGTGCCTTCCAGATGTATCCCTAATTTTTAAGAAACTGGGACATTTGTCTGTTTGCCTTTCATTGGCTGGAACCTACTCTGCTTTGTAGATTTGTCAAAGTGGGTCACCAAATAACATCTATATAGGTTTGTCCAGCAACTTTGTTTTAAATGTGTATGTTTTCCAAGGTCAATTGGTTCTCTATTGATCAACCTTGGGCTCTGATACCCACCTTCATCATCTATTCTTCTATTTTTTTGTTAAAGCTACTCTCTCTCCCTTTGGAAAAGATAAAAAAAGCTCTCTTGGAAAGGCAAAATTCTAATGAGGTGTGCTTTCCATGTTCTTTTTTGCTTCAAACACTAAGATTCTGCTTGGCCTCAGCTTGCCCAAAGCCAGGATCACAGATCTGAGTTGCCTTTGTATATTCACACTTGGGTGCATACTCACACCTTATCTGTATGTTTGATGGTGGTGGTTTAGTCACTAAGTCATGTCCTACTTTTGTGACCCCATGGACTGTAGCCTGGCAGGCTCCTCTGTCCATGGGATTTCCCAGGCAAGAATACTGGAATGGACTGCCATTCCCTTCTCCAGGGGATCTTCTCCACCCAGAGATCAAACTTGCATCTCCTGCATAGCACTCAGATTCTTTTCCACTGAGCCACCAGGGAAGCCCCTATGAATATGTGTACAATCCTCCAAAAGCATGGACTCAACCCAGACCTCCTTGTTGCTGTCATGGTGATTCCTTTTTTATTTTATTAAAAACTTTCTGCCGTTTTCTTCCTGAAAGAATTAATGAACTGTTAAGAAATTTACTTTGGGATGTCTTTCATCCTTTTGTCCTAAATAACACATATTATTTAGGGATTTGGGCTAGAATCCCACTGGGTCAGACTTTTCACCAAACTCTCTGAAATTATCTTTGTTCAACCTGGTGCCCAGCACTGAATTCTTGCCCCCTTATCACTTCCTAGATCACTCAGTCACTCTTTCTTTTGGTTGTAGTTACTTCTGCATGAGCTCAATTTATTCAGTGTTGGCCAAAATCCCTCCTCCCTTCTAGAGGTAATAATAATAATATTAGCAGCTATCTGATGAGAGCTTCCTTGTACACTGTACTGGTCCTGCTGCCCTTACACTCTCTTGGGATGCTCATATGAACACCATGAGGGAGGTACTATTGCTACCTCCAAGTGACAGAGTCTCAGAGAGGTTAAGGTGCTGGTGTAAGGCGACACAACTTCCACTCTATGGGCTGGCAGAGCTCAGTTGCAAACCTAGGCAAGTTAGATGCCAGATTCTACTTTGGGGATGAAAGTCAGTGCAGCAACGTGGGACTTTTGCTGATGCTAGACTTATCACAAAATTAAACTTCCAGCTGTTTGAATAACTGCAATCTCCCACCACTACTTATAGAGTACTACGAGCAGTGCCCAGTACTCCAGAGTTGGTATCAGTATTATATCTTGCCTCTGTGCCAACTTTGTGTTTTAAGTAAACTAGTTGCACAGTCCAGTCATTGGCACATATATTCCACAATTCTTACCTACTGCCAATTTAAGTGTGCCCTATCCCTTCCACCTCTAGTCATAACAACCTCAGAGTGTTAGTTATTAACTTGGTAAGCCGTTAACCTCTCTGGAAGGGCAAACAGTCCTTACTTTGCTTTATGATAGGATGTCCCCTCCCCGACTCTCACTGAGAGTGGAGGAGGTGGGGGGAGCTTGGGGACTGCTGGCTGTGGATGCCCCCACCTTCGGAATGCACCTATTTGAAAACTGAGAGGCAGTGCCTTGTCTTGGAAGGAGCATGCCTGAGCTTGGAGACAAAGATATGGGTTTAAATCTTGGCTCTGTCACTTGCCAGCTGTATGATCCTGGATCCTCCTTGGTTCCTTAACTCTACCAGCTTTAATCTGTCATCTGTAAGATGGGGTGGGGGTAGGGAAATCACATCTACTTAAAGGGTTTGATTGGTCTCTGGAAGGCAGTAGCATTCCATAATTGTCTGCACTGTTATTACTGTTAATAATAATACCTGTGCTATGAGGCATTTTTCAGCCTGAAATCATTCTCCCACTATCTGAGGCCTTGCTGGAAGCATTTTAATGGCCTTTTGGGCCAACTCATGCTAGTGGGAGCCTTGCCAGACCATACCTGCATGCCCATTCTCCACGCTTCTTGGCCTAGACACCACGCACTGATTTCTTTCAGAACCCCAGGGCTGCTTGAGGCTCGGGAAAGGTGGAAAGCTGCCGTGCTGGATTTGGAAACGTGGAGCCGTGGAGAGAAGTACATGGGAGGCTTAAATGGAACACGGCCCCGGGCGGGTTCCAGAGCTAAATCCTCCAGCAGTTCCATGACGTCATAGGGCCCCCTCCCCCTGCAAGGAGGGCGGCGGTCCCTGCGCGCACCATTGGCCATCCTTAACCTAGCTCTGGGCTGGCTGGCTCACTTCCTAGTCGAGGCTGCGTGCAGTGAAACCCAGGTAGTTATAGCCGGGTATGGGTTGAAACAGAGACAGTTCTTGTTCCCAGCCCCCCGGCAGCATGCATGCACACGCCCCGAGCCGTGTTCCCAGCCCGCGAGGGCGGTGAAGTTTCGGACACGGGTCTGAGGCAGCGGCCCGCCGGCGCGAGGGGTGGGTGGGTGCATCCCGGCCCAGCCCGGCTCCCGGCAGCCTGGAAGACTTTCAGGAGTCTGCCGGAGCGCGGGCCCGGGGCCGCCCGCACCCGCCTGCTCCAGGCCCTACTGTGCCGGCCCGCAGAGTTAAGCCTTCGTGACCCCTGGCGAAGCCCAGCTCAAGTCAGTGGGTAGTCCTATTCATTCCCGTCCCCTCATCCCCTTCCACCCATCTCTGTGATTCCTAAAATCCTCTTAATTGTAGGCAGAGCTAGGACCTGCCAAGTTCGCCGTGCTGCCTGAGAGGGACAGAGCCGAGGACGTGAGAGAGGGCAGTGGGCTTTTCCGCGCCCCAGGTGCCTGGCGGCCTCGGTGACCTGAAAAAGGCGGCAGATGGGGAGTGAGGCCACCTCCATTTTAGCTTTGTGGATCCTATTTTTGAAGGTCCTTAGAGAAGGAGATCCCATAATTTATTTGATGACCTGTTTCAGTTTTTAGCAACTAGGAAATTCTCTCGTCTTCTAACCTCGGTTCAAGGTGCCAACGATTGCACTGATTTTCTCCAGCTCAGAACTCAGATTGCTCGGTTTCATCCTCCCTGCCATCTGGCAGTGTCTGCTGTCTGGAATGACCTCTTCCAGGTGGATTTTAAGGTGGAACAACCCTAACCCCCAATGGCTCTGGGGGCATTTGTCCCCTTTTTGCTTGACATTTTCTATCTTGAGTTCCCTGCTACTGCCTTCTCTTGATGGACTCTTTCATCTTTGATAACTCATTCTTGGACTTTAAAGAAAACAAACAAAATTTTATTAGGGATGTTTTCAAATATACAGGACAATAAGATAATAAATGCCATGAATCTCAAATCTCAGCTTCAGCAGTTAGCAACTCGTAGCTAATCTTGGAATTCTCCAGGCAAGAATACTGGAGTGGGTTGCTGTTCCCTTCTCCAAGAGATCTTCCTGACCCAGGGATTGAACCTGGGTTGCCTGCATTGCAGGCAGATTCTTTATGTATCTTTAAATGATAAGACTCTTAAAAAGGAATTACCCCAATTCTCTGGTAACTTTTAAAATGTAACAATAATTCTTTAATATTGATAAATATCCAGTAATTGTTCAAATTTCCTTAAGAGTCTCATTTTAAAAAAATAAATGGTTTGTCTGAAAGGTCTACAGGTTTAACTGGGCTGATATGTCTTTTAGGTTTCTTCTGATCTATAAATTCCTTGTTCTTTTTTTTTTTTCTCCTTGCCTTGTAATATTTATTGGGGGAAATGGGTTATTTGTCCCATATAGCAGTGCTTCTCAAACTTTAACATGCATACAAATTACTTCAGTCCAGTCGTTCAGTGGAAGAGGTCAGTTTTCATTCCAATCCCAGAGAAAGGCAATGCCAAAGAATGCTCAAACTACCGCACAATTGTAGTCATCTCACACGCTAGTAAAGTAATGATTAAAATTCTCCAAGCCAAGCTTCAGCAATATGTGGACCGTGAAGTTCCAGATGTTCAAGCTGGTTTTAGAAAAGGCAGAGGAACCAGAGATCAAATTGCCAACATTTGCTGGATCATTGAAAAAATAAGAGAGTACCAGAAAAACATCTATTTCTGCCTTATTGACTATGCCAAAGCCTTTGACTGTGTGGATCATAATAAACTGTGGAAAATTCTGAAACAGATGGGAATACCAGACCACCTGACCTGTCTCTTGAGAAACCTGTATGCAGGTCAGGAAGCAACAGTTAGAACTGGACATGGAACAACAGACTGGTTCCAAATAGGAAAAGAAGTATGTCAAGGCTATATATTGTCACCCTGCTTATTTAACTTCTATGCAGGATACCTCATGAGAAATGCTGGGCTGGAAGAAGCACAAGCTGGAATCAACATTGCCGGGAGAAATATCAATAACCTCAGATATTCAGATGACACCACTTATGGCAGAAAGTGAAGAAGAACTAAAGAGCCTCTTGATGAAAGTGAAAGAGGAGAGTGAAAAAGTTGGCTTAAAGCTCAACATTCAGAAAACTAAGATTATGGCATCTGGTCCCATCACTTCATGGCAGATAGATGGGGAAACAGTGGAAACAGTGGCTGATTTTTATTTTTCTGGGCTCCAAAGTCACTACAGATGGTGACTGCAGCCATGAAATTAAAAGACACTTACTCCTTGGAAGGAAAGTGATGACCAACCTAGATAGCATATTAAAAAGCAGAGACATTACTTTGCCAACAAAAGTCCGTCTAGTCAAGGCTATGGTTTTTCCAGTGGTCATGTATGGGTGTGAGAGTTGGACTATAAAGAAAGCTGAGTGCTGAAGAATTGATGCTTTTGAACTGTGGTGTTGGAGAAGACTCTTGAGAGTCCCTTGGACTGCAAGGAGATTCAACCAGTCCATCCTAAAGGAGATCAGTCCTGGGTGTTCATTGGAAGGACTGATGTTGAAGCTGAAACTCCAATACTTTGGCCACCTGATGTGAAGAGCTGACTCACTGGAACAGACCCTGATACAAGGAAGGATTGAGGGCAGGAGGAGAAGGGGACGACAGAAGATGAGATAGCTGGATGGCATCACCTATTCGATGGAAATGGGTTTGGGTGCACTCAGGGAGTTAGTTGGTGATAGACAGGGAGGCCTGGTGTGCAGCGATTCATGGGGTCGAAAATCACTTCAGGATGATTTAAATGCAGATTTTGATTCAGGAGGTCTGAGGTGGCCTGAGACTGCATTTCTACATGCCTCCTGGTGATAATGATGCTGGGTGTGGTGGACCACACTTTGAGACAGAAGGCTGTGTAGCCTTTCCAGATTTTGGATTTTGCTTATTGCACCTCTGAGGTATCTTTTAAACATATTCCACCCTATCTGCAGGGCTGATCAAATTCAGGATGGACGTTTTAGCAAGACTACTCTTATCAGTGTATTTCCTATCATTTCCTATTGCATCTCATCAACAGGCACATAATTTGCTTGTCTCATTTTTTTGGTGATGTTCGTGTTGGTTAGTGGGTTCAGGTGTTGTCAGCCTAAATCTTTCGTTATAGAGTTCTTGATCAGTGGGTAGAGGAGGTCACAGCAACCCACTCCAGTATTCTTGCTTAGAGAATCCCATGGACAGAGGAGCCTGGTGGGCTATAGTCCATAAGGTGGCAGAGTCGGACACGACTGAAGTGACTTAGCACGGCACAGTCAGTGGATGATGATCCTTGTCTGGACCCATTATCACGGTCCCTTAGTGGTAGGATATCCTTGAGGACACCCTAGCACCCTTTCTATACTCTTCGTCCAAGTCTCTACAAATGCCATAAAAGGATCTCTCTCTATCTCTTATCTCTGCATCTGTGTTCTTATGGAAT
The DNA here is from genome assembly GCA_007570785.1 of Antilocapra americana. Lineage (NCBI taxonomy): Eukaryota > Metazoa > Chordata > Mammalia > Artiodactyla > Antilocapridae > Antilocapra > Antilocapra americana. The sequence goes on from ML664161.1 coordinate 22,287,743, forward strand.
CAAAGATCTGAAGTGTCTTGAAAGATCATTCAGTCTAATTACCTCATTTTATAGATGAGAAAAATGGAGGTTAAGGAGGTAAAAGGAATGGTCCAACGTCACATAGCTAATCAAGAGTGAGCAGATCTGGAATCAGACCTTTGGTCATCTAGTCTGGCAACTAAGGGGTCAGGAGTGACTTTGTAAAGAGGAATTTTAGCAGCTGAAAGAGGGCCAAAGCACAGAATCTTAGAATGGTAAAGCCAGATGGAACGTTCGGTTTGTTAATATCTTATCACCATGATGAGAACAATTAGCCCTAGAGTTGGTAAGTAACTTTCCTAGATCACACAGCTGTCTCTTCCAAGAGGTAGGGTTTAACTAGGGCCACATATGTAGGTCACAGAGTTGGGCCTACTTGCTTTTTCTGTTGTACTCACTGTCTGAACTGCCATGCAGCTCTTTTATGCCTGTTAAAGTCCTATCCTTTCAGCTCAAAAACTAATACCACTATGAGGCCTTTCCTATAGAGGAAATTGCTCTAGATAGAAATTGATCTTCCCCCTCTCTGAATTTTCCTTGCTTTTTCTGTTGTATATTGACTACATATTCTGCCATGCATCATGCATATGTACCTGTCCCAAGGAGATGTTAAGCTCCCAGAAGGGAGGGACCATATGCTATATGGCTCTGTGTTCACCTTAGTTCTGTCATGTATTACCCATTTCCAAAGTCCAATAGAACTTTTTTAAACTGGAAGAATTCATTTGTGGAGAGATCCCCAAATGAAAACCAAGGTGTTAGAGAAACCTGGCAAAGGGTCTTTCCTTCCAGATAAGTTTCTACAACTTCCCAGGATGAATATATTGACCAATGAAAGTGGATTGAGTATTCATATAAGGGAGAAATCTGGAAGGTTAATCCAAGACTTCAAGAAGTGGTCCTCTGACCACAGCTAAGGGAAACCTATATCTAACAGCTAGTAGTAAGGATAGGACACATGGGGCACGATGTATGTGAGAGAGATGTTAAGAGACAGAAGACAAGAATGATGGGGCCCTGCTTACCCAGTGCTAGACCCTGGGGAAGGAGTGGAAATGGGTCCTTAAGGGACTTCTAGCAGATCAGTGCTAGAGGCAGTGGTATGCTGCTAAATGTTTAACAGGATCTCCAGGAAAAAAAAAAGCTGTGACTGTGGTGTTCCATGGTGTAAATTCTCCCGCAGTGGCCAATCTGAAGCTACCAACATGACATCTCTAAAGGCAGAGCTAAGAAGAGATGTGCCAGTAGGCAAGCTGGCCTCAGCACACCACTGAGAAGGCAGTAGATATCCGCATATCTGTAGGGCCTATGGCCAGAACAGAGAAATTTATTGGGAGTGAAAGAAAAGCAGTCAGGGCAACAATGCTGTCTTTTTCCCCTAGAGAAGAACTAGAAAGAATGTTTTCACTGTCCATAATCTGATGTGGATCCTGAGGGAAGAAAAGGAAAGAAATTGAGTGGTGTTGATGAGTGGTGACAGCATTACTAGAAAGACAGTCCAGTAATATCTACATTAAAAAAATTTGGCCTGCATGTAGCTGGAGTGGCTTCCCCTTCAATCAAAGCAACTTTTATTTATTTTATTCATTTTAGAACCTAATGTCTGTTGTGGGCAGTTAGATACTAATATATACATGTTATGTGATAATATTAATAGATAATCATTTATTGAGTAACTCTTATGAACCAGGCACTTCATATATTTTATGTCTAATCTTTAGAGCCCTGCAAGGTTGGTATTTGTATCTTTTTTTTTTTAACAGATGAGGAAACACTCACTCAGTGACGTTTCCCCTTTTAATCAGGTTTATGGTGGGTTTCATGAACCTACAGGTTTCCTGCAGAAGATGCAAATTACAAGGTCAAAAAGACAGTCTAGCTTATGGAGCATGTACCTGAGGCCTGTTAATTTCATGTTTTGTTACCCGTGAGACTACTTTTGGGATATAAGGATATATCAAATATAAGGGGTTTGATTCTTCATTTTATGGAGACTGGAAAAAATGGACTCTATCAAGAGAAGGCAGGTCAGGATAGTCAGGGATCTATACATTGAGCCATAAAAGGAACGGGGGATATTTAGCTCAGTGAAGATCAATAGGAGAGGACATGGAAGACAGATTGCTCCCCTATGAAGGGCAGTCATGTGGCGGAGCAGGAAGATAGGTTCTGTGTGCTCCCAGAGGGTGGAACAGGCCCAAAGGATGGGGAATTCACTCATGCATCCCACAAACACTTATCGTGCACTTTTTTAGTTCCAAGAACTGTACTGAGGACTGACAAGGGAAGGATATGGCAATGAAAGGGACATACATCCTTGTTCAACATCTGGAAGAAAACTTCCTGAAAGAGATTTCCAGCAATGGACAGGTTTCTGGCAAAGTAGTAAGCTTCCTTTCCTTGGAGTATTCAGGATAAGGCTAGATGTATACTTATCAGAATGTGCCAGAATGAATCTTTTTGTTGAGTGGTACATGGGACCAAATCCCCTTCCAGTTCAGAGATTCAGTCTCTGCTCAGCCTTGCTTTGGCAGGCTACAATGCTGTGCTGAAAAAGTGGCATCGTGGTCCCCCTCTCCCTGCCCATGTCCACCTAGCTGCCTGCCCTGCCTTCTCTGACAGGGAGTGGTGGCAAGCCGGTTAGACTGGAAAGTGCCTGCCATCTGTGATGGGGACGATGGTATTTTGGCGGGTCTGTGTGGGCTCCAGGAATGCAGCATTGAAGCCATGTACACACAACCTGCTTAAGAACATCCCATGGGCAGAAAATGTTTGCTTCCTCTTCAGCCCTCCTCTGTTGCTGTGCCAGGCAGGCACAATGGTGCCTTTGAGAGGGGCAGCTGGAAGGGGGTGCTGGCAGGGAGGCTGGAAGTAGAACACTGCAGCTGAGGGGAGAACCAAATTCATTTCCAGGAGCAAGCCTGCCCTGGGTGCCAGTTTCCAAAACAAAGCTGCTGTTTCTCAGAGCTCACGGTGGTGGGTTGCCTCAGATTTGGATAGAGGGCAAAGCCATTTCCTATCCACTGCTCCACCCTCCCCAAGTTAAAAAAAAAAAAAAAAAAGAAAAAAAAAAAAAACAACCTAGTGTGTGGAGGTATTCTTGCTCTGGATGCAGTGTAATAGGTCTGCGGTCTGTCTGGGGTGCTCAGACCAACTTGGGTGGATGGGGCTTTCTGAAGGGTCAGACTCGCCTGCAGACAGAGCAGGGCTGATGGCCATAGGGACCGGCAAGGCTCAGGGCAGGTAGACTTCTGGGCCACCAGAGTGGGCTCCGGGTGGAGACGCCTTCTTCTGTCTTTTGGAATCACTTCCTCTGACCCCCTAGCAGCCTGTACCCTTGATGCCATATGGGCTCTGCCCACTCACTGTCTTCACTCTCCTTGGTGGGAAAGAGGTGGGAGAACTCTTGGCATTTCCTGCCCTGGGTTCACAGTTGTCCCAGACCCTCGGTTACTTTCAAAGGTCCCAGCAACAGCTCAGAGATGGGCGTGGGAGGTCTTCCCACTCACCCAGTGGTTAGAAGAAGGCCTGGGTGCCAGGCTGCAAGCCCATTCTGCCTTACAGATGGAACAAGGTGGGTCCCTTTTACTTTGGTGATGTCCAACACAAAGGTATCACTTGAGTCTGGTCGAGTAGTAATTTCTGTTAGTGTTCACATTCATTATAGGATTTTTTTTCATACTTTGGTTCAAATTGTGCAATCAACAACTAGACAGCAATGATTTCATTTCAGGTATTGGGGATACAGGGTGAATAAGATGAGTGTTTGCCTCAGACAGCCAACTGCCTAATAGATAGGCCAAGTCCTGAAGGAGAGCCAAACCACCAACTCAGCTGATACATACTTGAGGGGGAGAGCAGAGGTAGATTATACAAGGAGTGCTGTGCTTGGGGCACATGGGCTTGGAACTCATCTGCTCTTGGAGTACTTATCTTAAGGAGACTTAGTTTCCTTGTGTACATATGCACATCATGCTGAGCTGTTATGAGGATTAAAAAAGTCAGTGTAGGGAAGTGTCAGGACACAGAGCTTGTTGCAAGGTTAGTGCTTAGTAAGTCGCTGCTGCTATTAATTTGTGGATTCCAATGGATGTGACATGTACTGTGTATGTATACACAGTATTTAACTGGTCCTTTGTTAGATTATATATCCTCCTGAGTAATTTCTTCTCTTTTCTTAATTCCTCTTCTGTAGAATACTAGGATCAGCACGTTTATGACCTGACTAAGACAGATAACCAAAGACTAGTCCACTAAAGCCAAGGAGACATATGTGTATGTAAGATTCTGTTTCATAACCCAGTGGTAGAAGCTGGAAAAGATTGAATACTTTTCATCCAAGCTCCCTGAATGTGCTGAGTGTGGAGATGAAGATCATGAGTTCTTTTCAGTGTTCTAAAAAGTCTAAGAGAAATAACACATTTCCCACTGACAGGGCCTCACAGGTTGTTATTATTTAAAAGATGCATTTGTTTGCAGACATAGCTTGGGGAAAGTTATTCTTTCACTAGGGGACCTTGGTGGGTAGAAAAGTTAAGCTCTCTGGGGCAGAGGTTAGCCTTGAGGTCTCTCAGAACCTGAGTGGAGGTCCTTCTAGCCCAACATGCTGAGTCATACATGGGACCCCAAGCTCGGCCCCCTGAGACACCCACGGGCCTCCACTGTGCTGCATATACCCTTCCCCCACCATCTCCTTTGTGAAACTGTAGGCATGAGAATTCACCCCTAAAAGTTATTCCAAAGTACTTGGGAGATACAAAGTGTATGAAGCCAGGAATCTGAAGACAAAGAAAATCAAAGCAATTCACAAAGAACAAAGGAAATGGGAAAGAATAAGAAAATAAAAGCACATGGATGAATGGAGGCTTGACGTGAAATACGGGGTATGCATGTGTAGGGAATAAAAAAGAGGGTCATTTAAGAGAAAAAGTTATGTGTCAAACTGTAAGCAAACAATGGGATTTTTAAAGAGAAAATTGCTGATTTCTTCTCAGCAGGCTGAAAGATTTTGAGAATCTGTGAAGGAAACTTGTAGTCAGTACATGGCTGAAAGAGGAAGAGAGATAGAAAGGATGGAACTGTGTTTAAAAGTGGATAAAGATTAAGGCAATCAAAGAGTCAAAGAGCTCCTCCAGAGGCCTGCTCTTAAAGATACAAGGGCTGACATTATTAAAGATTGAAACAAGGCCAACATTAGAACAGCACTGATCCCTGATTGCTGAGATTGTGGGTTACTTTTCCTTTTCACTTGTCTATGGTTTAGCATGTTCTACCATGGTTTTGGGGCTTCCCTGGTGACTCAGACAGTAAAGAATCTGCCTTCAATGCAGGAGACCCAGGTTCGATCCCTGGGTCAGGAAGTCCCCCTGGAGAAGGAAATGGCAACCCATTCCAGTATCCTTGCCTAGAGAATTCCATGGACTGAGGAGCCTGGCAGGTTAAAGTCCCCAGGGTTGCATAGATTTGGATTATTTTTCTAATCAAAAGAATTTAGCACCTGTAGTAAGAGGGAGCAGGCAGAAACTGAGGCTCGGGTACCTGGAGCAGTGAGACCTGAAGGATCGGGAAGAAGAAATCTGAAGCGGCAAGAGTGGCCTTGGGTGGTCTCACAGTGAGGATGCTCCTGGAAAGATGGAACCCCTGGACTTGATGGAAGAAGAGAATGTACTCCACAAATGGGAGAGGATGTCTCTCTGTGTCCATTCCAGCCTCTGACTTGAAGGTTTGGTGCATGATCAGGTTGCCACCTTTTGTTTTCTGAGATCTCAAAATCTCCCATGACACTCTTCTCCATGAATCTTTCCCTTCCCCATGAATATGTTTTCATTTCTTCTCCCTTGGAATCACTGTGGCTGGGTTGATGATCTGAGCTTTTGGCTAGTTCCCACTTCATCACGCCAAGCTCGGGAAGGCTCCACTTGCCCCAGCTAAGAAGGTATATATAGATGATGCCAGGAAAGGTGCTTGTATCCTCTAGTTTAGGAGTGTGCAACGTTGCCAGTGGATATCAAGAAGCCATGGGTTCTCTTCTGCCACTTACTGGCTGGGAGATGTTGGCCAACCAAGTCAACCTGTAAAGTCCTTGATTTCTCTCTTCTGAAAAAATGACACCTGGCTGGATTGGAGTCGGTAAAGATATCTGTTCAATCTTAAAGTAATTTGATTCATTATTTATTCTGCTTCTTTACATACACACAGCTGTGCTAAAGGTTAGTTTTAGAGTTTAGGATTCTAATAGACAGGGCCCATCTCATGATATGGCTTCACGTTGAAAAAAATTAAGATGAAATTCACCTGACACAAAATTAGCCATTTTAAAGTATATAATTCAGTGCCCTTTAGTACTTTCACTCTATCTCTTTGAAGTGTTAGAATAATATAGTCTCTGGGGTTGGTCCCATTTTGTTGTAATAATAAAGTACTGCACTGCATCTCTGTGCTCGTCACCCCATGAACTCATGTGCAGGAAACTCTCCAGGTCTAGGATGTGAAGAACCTGCTGGGTCATTAGTCCTAAAAGATAATTTTCATTTCAGTGTTTGTTGTCAGACTGCTCTCCAAAGTGGTTCACCACTCATATCCCCCGAGAGGGTCTGAGGGTTCCCATTTCTGCTCCTACTCCCATCACAGGGTGGGGGTATTCCCGGAGCCCCATGGTACAGAGTAGTTAAAAGTAATGAACTAGTTCCAGCAATATCACCATGGAGAGATCTTGAGAACTAATGGTGAGTGAAAAAGGAAAGCTGCAGAGCACAAAAGGGTTGTGGGGAACTCAGTTCCATCTATTAAATTTTATTTCTTTGGTTAAAAAGATACTTGAAGGGACTAAAACAAAATAGTGACAAATATCAATTCTAAGTGAGGGAGAAATGGGAATATCTGATACACTGTTCTCAAAACTTTGTTATATTAAAAAAAAATCTTCAATTAAAAGGGGAGAATTGATGTGCAGAAATTCCCAAAATATAGCGGGTAACAGGTCTTTTTTTTTGAAGCAGCCTCCACATTTAGACTCACTTTTCCTCAGGCAGACGTTAATATTAGGGAAGCTGGCTAGCCTTCCCTTGTGAACATTGTTTAAAAGTAGATATGATATCAAGGAATTTTGGAAGTTCTTATTTTTAACCAGTAAAATTTCCACAGCATGTAAAATGCTCAAGTCGATGCCTGCCTGGTTTGCTCCACCTAACCATAACTAACTCAAAACCTGTGCAAGCCTCTTTTGGGCCTGGGGTGGGGGAGGTGACTCACTGTGTTCTTCCCTCCCCTCCCCCACCCCTTTATTCACGTACAATCAGATCAGAATAAACATCAAGGGCGGCTTTGGAAAGGAAGGGAAGTCAGAAACTTGGAGACCCTGAGAGACTGCTTTTGTTCCACTAGGGCTGACGACAACTATGTGGGTGACAGGCTGGCTTCTCAATTAGAGGTAACCCCAGTTGTCTCAGTGGTAAAGAATCTGCCTGCCAATGCAGGAGATGCAGGTTTGATCCCTGGTCCAGGAAGATCCCAGAGAAGGAAATGGCAGTCCACTCCAGTATTCTTGCCTGGAAAAACCCCACAGACAGAGGAGCTTGGCAGGCTATAGTCCATGGGTCACAAAGAGTCGATATATGACTTAAGCCTGAACAACAACAACCAAATTAAGAGCACCCACTTCCCAAGAAGGGTACTCACTCTCACAGCTTGCTTTGTGTGCTCGCAGAGGAAGTATTTAGAGCATGCATCTGCAAATTTTTTTTTTTTGCTTTTCTTTTTGATAAATGTAAAAGTCTCATACTTTTTAGTGTTACCCAAAATATTAAAATAAACTGTATGACTAAAGAGAAGATCAGATATACCTCATACTGGTGAGAATCTCTACTCTAGAATGATGTGCCAGTACTGCTCTGAAACTCCTGGGTTTTGGGCAAATCTGAATTTGAAGCTTGACCTGACCACTCAGAGTTGTGCACCTCAGGTACGCTTCTTGTGTCTTTTTTTCAGCTTCTATCCCCATCTCTGGAAAGGGGATGTGTCATCTGCCACTTGGGGCTGCTCTGTGGATTCAGTGAGGCACTTGGCACAATTGCCAGTTACTTAAAAAAAATAACAAACCTGAAAACGTTAATCAACAGCCTTGGGAAGTAGACTAACCCCTTTCCCCCATTTTATAGATGAGAACACTGATGCCCAGACAACAGTTCCATGAAGAGAGCTGATGCCTGTCCAGGCCAAGCCCCTTTCACTGAGCAACCCCACCCCCTCCCCCCTTACCCTAGCCTTGACCAAGTGTCTGTAGGTGACCAGTAGACCTGCAATCATCTTCTCTCTGGCCTTAGTCTCTGACCCCAAAACAGTGTCCAGGGTGATTGCTTATGTGGGTCCTCAAGGTCCCAGGATCAAGTTTTCTTAGCACTAGTTAAGTGAGTATTATATTAACCAGTTCATGTTTGTTCTGTCAACTGGGCTGTAAATTTTATTTCAGAGAAGGGACCAAATTCTCCTAGTTTCCAATAAGCTACAAGTCTCTGAAAAATAGGCTGTATTCCTTGCGAGAGACTTTCAGTGCAGAACTTCTTGCATAAAATTCATTCTAGCTTTAAGTTTCACCATCCAAGTGTTACTGAGATGACACATAGACACAGAATGAAATAGACTTTCTAATCTGTTCTCCTGAACCGCTAACCTTTGTGCCCTTTCATAAGTTGCTGAACCTCTCAGCCTCTGTTTCCTCACCCAGAAAGTAAGGATATTCGTGTCTTCCCTGCATGCTCTGTGGGTCAAAATTAGATGCTGCATGGGAAGACCTTTGGTAAACTTTAAGGCAGTTTTCCTCCCTGACTCCTCCTGTCCAGCCTGAACCCTCTCCTTCCTCAAATGAGCAAGCAGTAGGACTGTGCCCTCTGTTCTCCTAAAGTGTTTCCCAGCAGCCCTGCCCAGCTGCCGCAGCTGAGAAAGAACCAAGCATTCAGTGAAGGAGGAAGAAAGAGTGTATCTGCGCTGAAAAATTCACCAAGCTCCTAGCACTTGTTAGGTCAATCTGTTTGTTGGGTTCCAAGCTAAGCTCCTTTCCAGGAGGTCTAGGAAGGCCTAGACTCTTACACGTTTCCAGCAATGAAACCTTGGTCAAGTTACTTAGAGTGTCTGAGCCTCAGTTTCCTCATTTAAAAAAAATGTGATCATACTTGCTTTGCTGGTGATGTATCAAATGAGGACATGCTACAGTAGGCAGAGTCTGTGATTTTCTGCTCTCCCCTTGTTACTTCTCTCCCCCTTCTGTTTACCTTTCTAACCCTCTGTGCCTTAGCTTGCTTTCCGTGACGCGGGGATAAGAATCCGGGGCCTACTTAGCTCACTGGTTGTTGTGTGACTCTGCAATAAAGGCTGTGGTGGGGCTTTGGAAATGGTGACATATAGTAAAAATACCTGTGTGGGCTTATTCTCAGGCTCACTGGCCTTGAGCTGAGGAGCGTGCTGGTCCTCCCAGGCCTGGGCTGTGATGTGCAGCCGCCACATGGAGAAGGTCCCTTAACATACCTTCTGTTATTGTTCTTCCCGAGGCCCCAGAGGCACTCACATCTACCTGGGCTGTCCCACAGCCTCCTAACATCTGTTACGCCCATGCCTCCCCCTCTGTCTCTCTGGTCTCCTCTGTATCATAAGCCCCAGAACCGTCTCCCCTCCACTCCCTGGATACAAAAGGATGTCTGCCACAATCCTGCGGGCTGTCAGAAAAGAAGCTGCCAATCAGATGCACCCCCACCCCCCATCCTTAGCCTCAGGAATAAATACTAGAAGGACTCAGATGGGGAGCTAAGGAAAACAAGAAGTGCTGCTGAAGGCCCCCACCCCCTCCAGAGGCCACCAGCCCCCTCTGCGGTTGAGGGGTTGAGGACCAGCCGCTGTGCACTGGACTCAGAGGGCCCTTGATGCTGTGGGCTGGGAGCTGGGAGGGCGGGGCCTGCCGAGGCAGGGGAGCTGAGCTGCTCTATTCTGGGCACAGTTTCAAGGCCAGCTGCAGGGAGAACAAGCAGTCGCTGTGTGTCTGCAGCTGGCAGTGGTTAGGCCAGGGCTGTCCCTCACTTGGGGTATATTTAAAGACACCCCAGATGATCATGCCAACAGGAAAAATGCACACAGAGCTCCAGCCATGACCAGTTTCTAGCCCAGTCCAGGCCCCTCCCCCTTTACTGTAGAGCTGCTGGCCATGGATTTACGTGTCCATAGAGGAAGGCAGGCTTCTCAGACTTTCCCAGGTGGAGGTGGTACCACCTGGGGACACGTGCCCCCCATTCCTGGGCCTCTCTGCCCTCTGACTGAGCTGGCTAGAAGTTCAGGGGATTAGCTGGGTCGGCTCCTCCCACCCTGGGGTTGGTAACCCAGCAACCGCTGGAGAGAGGCAGGCAGATGAGTCAAAGAGAAGCACAGAATCTCTGGCTTTGTGTTTTGTTTGTGAAAACTCCCCGTGAGCGCAGGCTCCCTTCCGCAGGGAGTGGTGGGGCTTTCCCATACTGCTTCAGGCCAAATGCTCCTCCTCCAAGGGATGCCCAGGCCTCACTTGACCACTGTTGCAAGCTTGGGGACAGAGCTGGTGGCCCAGCAAGAGCCCATCCCGGCCCAGCTCTGACTGCCTTTCACTTGTTTTTCTCAAGTGAAAACAAGATCATTGGCCTGAATTCCATTGTGAAGAGGTACAGGGGTCGGTAACTGAGAACTATGGGCAAGGGGCCCCAAGGGCCTGAGATCCAGCAGAGCAGAGACAGCAAATGTGCATAGAAGTTTGGGCTTGCAGGGCGATCTTTTCTTAGAAGTGAGAAGACCTCAGAAGAGCAGCCCAGCAGAAGCAGGGTGGGGAATGAGAAGTGGGCAGCTTATCAGCAGGTAAGTGAAGCCCACGGGCTGTGTCTGAGGCAGGCTGCTGCAAGTGCCAGGAGAGTTAAAATGCAAGTGCACCAACTGGATCAGCTATGTAATTTGAGGGTTCAAAATGCAAATACAGGGCCTTTTGCTAAAAAAAAAAAAAAATCAAGAATTTTAAGACAATCACAGAAAAGCATTAAATGAGGAACCTTCTGAGTGACTGTGCAGGTTGCACACCTGGGAAGCCAGCCCTGAGGGCCTGAGGTGGCTTCTTGAAAGTTGAGGCCGGTGAGCTGATGATGTCTGGTCACCTCTGGCCTCAACTGCAGAACCCTCAGCCCTGCCGTCTTCAGTTCCCAGACTGTTACCAGGCTTGGGACATTGCCTCTATCCCCATAGCAGCTTCTTTCCCTGAATGGGTAGCACCTGTCTTCATTTCTTGAAAAAGAAAAAATTGAAAGGTGATGGTGGGGAGAAGGCTGAGGGCAGGAAAGGACTGCAGCCCTGAGTCCACTGGGCCTCTAGGTCTCAGACTCCAGAACTTCCTGGTCAGGCTGAGAAAGGCAGGCCCTGTGATTAGAGCCCTACTGGGAGTGAGGCTGTGGACATGTTGGGAACAGGATGGAGGTATGAAGGATTACACTTGGGACCACCATGAACCCAGGGGACATGTTCTGAGGGTATGTGACAGTCCAGGAGCAGGACCAAGGTCCAGCAAGCTTTGGGAACTCACCTCCAATTCTATGTGGTCGTGGAGTTTCTTGCAGGTGGCCGCGAAGGTCTCCGAGGTGCCAAATTCAAAGTACCACAGCTTGTTCTTCATCCTGGACCAGGAGTCAGAAAGATGGGTCAGTGTTCTGTGTTTGAAATGGCTGTGTACAACAGTTATGCTACTGGGGCCGGGACACTCAAGCCTTTAGCTCTCCCCAATCTTATGGTTTCAGCACTTCTTAATCGGATGATCAGAGATGGAAGATTTTTTAACCAACTGTTCTTACTATCAACTTTAAGAAAAAACCGATTTGTTTCTTAGACATCATGGCTACTCTGGGTGAACAGCCAATGGCTCTCTGATCTTCTTGGTCAGAGCCAGAGAAAGGCCTGCTTGCCTCTGGATCTGGATCAAGTGAGGAGTTCCATGAAAGTCAACCAGGTGGCACCTGACAGCACTCTCTGATCAGTGTCCTTTCTACTACGAATGCAGAGGAGCTTCAATAGTTGCGGTACAAAGGGAGGATGATCAGTTAGCCAGTTGAAACTTGATGAAGGTATAGCCTCAGGCTGGAGGAGGGATAGCCCCACATCAAACCAGCTAAAATGTGTGCTACTTTGTCTATGCTCTGATAGTGAGAAGCATTGTGGAGAGGATTAGACATAGATTTGCAGGCAAGGAAGAAAGAGAAAAAAAAAAAAAGGGGGTTATTTTGGTAGCAATAGTTTCCCCCCTCACTTCTTTCTCAATTGTATTTGCTTAGGCTATGACAATCCTTCATTGAGGTGTAGGCCTTGTCCTACTTGCTTCAAAGTAAGAGCTGGCTATTTTGAGCTTTAAAGATGTTCAACATTTTCTTGATGGTGGGGGGGCGGGCGCGGAAACAATGGTGTTCCCCTGTAGCTGGGAGCTCTGCAAAGTCAGATGGTTGTGTCCTGACACTTGGTCATTTTGATCAGATGGTCTCACCAGGAAGTATTTCTGAAGGTATTCCATTCCTCCCGTCCCAACTGTCATCCTATTCTCAGGGGCTGGCTAAGAGAAGAGACACCTGTCCAGTTTATAAGCTGGCAGATTTTGCCGAGGAAGGATTAAACAGAATCACAATCTTCTTGGCACAGTCTTCAGGAGAGAGGATGCCGCCTTGTGTGTTGATGATCCTCCATCCTCAGAGCTGTGGACTAAGAGAAAGGAGTATTCTTCAAAGGAAAGAAGGCTTTCTTCCTAGTATTTCTTAGGCCATAGCAGATGATACTTTCGAATAAGAGGCACAACTTTTCTCTCTACGTTTCTCAAAGAGTCCACCTACACCTTGAAGATGACTCTGTGTTCTCCCACTGCATGAAGATTTCTAAGATCTAGTTGGGAAGTAGCCTTTCTGACTCTTGGTAAGCAGGAAAAGAAATGATAAACGATGAAGGGAATAAGCAATATTTATGGAGTTATGCTTATGAAGAAACTTAGAAGGGTTGGGTGTTCTTTAAGTAGACCTTCTCAGCCAGTGTACTAGGCACAAGTGTGCCTGAGATACCAATCTCCTCAGCTTTGGGTGGCCAGGTTGGGGTCTGGGGCAGGCTGAGCCCCTGATGCCACAGCTGGGGTTCTTTCTATATGAGATAAACGCCAAACAATTGCTTTTGTTTTCTATGCCTGCCATGATGTGCAGAGGAAACACTGCTCGGATCAGTTTTCTGTATGAACAGAAATGTGAATACAAGTTATCCAGGGATTTCATTAAAATGCAAATTCTGATTCAGTCATTCAGGATTTGGGCATAAGAATTCCTTGTTTTCTAACATGCTGCTGGTACTGGTCGAGCAATCACACTTGGAGCTGTGAGGATCTGGGGACTACTTTTGTGGCTCTGAAACATTAGTATTCATAAGAATCACTTGTGAATGTGACTAAAATGCTAGTTCCTGGGCTCTAATTTGTAGAGATTCTATGTGGCCTATGCACAACAGGGCCCAGGAATATGCATTTTCTGAATGCCCAGGTGATCACTATTCAGGTGGTTATCTGTCAGGATTTTCCAAAGCATTACTCTAGATCCCAGGGAAGTGACAACCAAGGAAGAAGACAGACCGATTAGCCCTGAAAGAGAGGATTCCTCTGGGAAGACAGAATGAGGGTCAGTGCCTTTCAACAGACAATGACGGCCAAAGACCCAGTAACAGGAAAAGCACAGATTGTCATAAATGCCAAGGTTGAGGATGCCTCACAAGCAGCGAGAGCATCTCTGTAGCCAGGAGACCTGCATTATGATTCCATTTTCAAATATCACTGCTGGTCTGAATCATGACTTTTGAAAGTTATTGCCAGGAGATTTAGAGTTTTAATAAAAATTTCCGGAAGCCACAGCTATTTTTACCCAGAAGTGGTGCTTCTGATGATCTAATAAGGTTAAGAGGTCATGGTTAGGTCAGTATTGCAGAATGACTGAGAAGATCAAACAGATGGCTCTTCTGTTGCTGGTTAGATGTCCATTGCTGGCTGTGAACCCTAAGCCTCAGTTTCCTGATCTGTCAAATGGAGGTAGTAAAAAGATTTGCTTAAAAGGGTAGTTGAAAAGATTAAATGGGATGACTGTAAAGCACTTCTCATAATGCTTGCTGCATAATAATCTCACCGATAATGTTAGCTACTTACTTATCAGTTTTTATTTCAAGGTCTTGGCATGTTTCGATGCCATAATAAGGTCAAATGACAGATCAGGTTGGGCAGCCATAGACATCATTGTTCTTTAATCATTAAGTTGTGTCCAACTCTTCACGACCCCATGGACTGCGACACGCCAGGCTTCCCTGTCCTTCACCATCTCCTGGAGCTTGCTTAAACTCATGTCTATTGAGTCGGTCATACCATCCAACCATCTCATCTTCTGTTGCCCCCTTCTCCTCCTATCCTCAATCTTTCCCAGCATCAGGGTCTTTTCCAATGAGTTGACTCTTCACATCAGGTGGCCAAAGTGTTGGAGCTTCAGCATTAGTCCTTCCACCAAATATTCAGGGTTGATTTCCTTTAAGGATTGACTAATTTGATCTCCTTGCAGTCCAGAGGGACTCTCAAGAGTCTTTTCCAGCACCACAATTTAAAAGCATCAATTCTTCAGTGCTCAGACTTCTTTATGGTCCAATCCTCAAATCTGTTCATGACTACCATAGCTTTGACTATATAGACTTTTGTAGACATTATATATCCAAATTTTTCTGGGACAGAAAAACATGTGATCATACTAGTCAGATCATGTGTCTTGACTTTTGGCTAAAAATATATGTTCCCTCCATGTCTAATCTAATAGCTTTTTTTGCAGAGTAACACCACACCCTAATCCTTGGTTAATTATCTTGACTGGTCACATGATTGTCCAAAGGCGTCATGTTTGCAAACATACTTCTGAGAAAGTACACATTTGATGTGAGACAAAGTATTCATTGACTCAAGAAATATTCTGTGTGCCAGGACTAGATAGGGTGTACTTAGGTGCAGGGGAGAACAAAACACAGAACTCCATGAGCCAGACACCTGGGAAAGGCAGCCGAGGAAGCAGATGATGGAAAACAGTCATGTGCCAAGTACTAAGCCTTGGGAATACCTAGGAGGAGGGACATCCAATTCTTAGTGAGGCCACCACTCATCCTAAGTGAGTGATAAATTCTGAAGGATGCGGACGGGAATAAGGAAAGTGGAGGAAGAACATTCTAGGCAGAGGAAAAAGCCCAAGCAATGGCCCAGGGTAAGAGAGAGCACAGTTCTGCTGGAGAGGATCTGGAATTCAAGGAGGGGTAGATTGGCCAGATAAGGGGGGTGCAATGCTTAGGTGTTTGAGCTTTATCTTAAAGTCTGTACTGTGTTGTGGACCATCCTCAAGTGAGAGTAGTGGTGAGGGGCTGGTGGTAGTGACCTGACAGATTTTTGTGCTTTTTAAAAATCATTCCGTTCCAAGTCTGGAGAGTTGATTGGAAGGGGTGGGTACAGACTTGAGGCCTGGAGGATGGTGTGTAGGTGGTGTAGAAACCCAGGAGAGAACTGGGAAGGACCTGAACAAAGGTAGTGACAGTAGAGCTCAGGCTAAGGAAAGGGATTCACAAGCTAAAATTTAGGAGGTGGAATTGACAGGGCTGGTTTATTGTAAGGAGTGAGTGAGAAAGAACAGTCAATGACACCCAAGTGTTTGGGTTGCATGATAGATGGCAGGCGCTGTTCACTGAGAGAGGAGCACAGGAGTTCAGTTCTCCAGCAGCAGTCTTCTTTGTAACTGAAGGATAGCACTTCTGTGTTTTGGCGTGTCCATCATCCTTCCATCCATCTATCCATAGATCATCTATTGAGCCATACCATGGACTAGGCACTGCATATGACCTGGAGATGAGTGATAAATGAGAGGCAGGGTCTCTGCCTCACAAGTTTCCATACTTTTAATAGCTTCACCAAGATGCTAACATTCAATCCCTGACCGACAGGACTTTTGTTCAGAAATCTGAGAGCTTTTCTTCCTCCTCTTTTAACTCAGGCACATTTTAGTTAGAAGTAAATACAATCTATTCCTATGGTTCTTTGGTTTTTCGCTCTGCAAAATATTTCACACGCACTATCTCTTTAAATTCTCTGAAGAGCCCTATGAAGTAAGCACCGTTGCTACAAGTAAGGGAATACTTGAGGAAAAGTAAGTTGTCGAGGTTGTGGAGCAAGTAAGTGCAGAGGTGGCCCGCTCCCTGACTGTCAGGCCCCAGCGCCTGTGTTTGGCTGCCTTGCCACACTTTCGTCTCAGGCCTTTGTATGAGGTGTGGTGTGGTGTGGTGCTGTGTGCTCTGATCACAGACTAGGCTGCTGTCAAGGAGGCTACGAAATGGAAGCGGTTGCAGGCCTGGGGTGTTAGTGGTTGCGTCATAAGCTGGGAAATGCCGTCTGATGAAGAGTGTACCCTCCCCCTGCCCTAAGTCCCAGTGGCCAGGGGCGTGGTCTAGATGAGTCTTAATTGGATTTGTCACAGGAACCTCCAGGTCTTGAATCCAAACAACCTCAGAAAGTTGGGGAAACCAGAATAGATCCCTAGAAAAGCCAGAGGCTCCCAGGACACTCTGGACTTTTTTCTCTCAGCTCACCTAGAAATGAGGCATAGGCGGTTCCCCTGAGGCATTTCCTATGCAGAGTGAGATGGGGAAAGCTCGGAGACAAGATGTAAATTTCACCTTTGGTGCCTCCCTCTTCAGCTCCAATGTGGGTCACTTCTGGCCATGCATAATAAGAGAGGCCAAGGGATCTAATGCAAGACCCCAGGATGGAATCAAGGAGCCCTGCTTTCAAATGCTGATCCTGCCCTTTACAGGTTGTATAACTTTGAACTTTTTTTTTTTTTTAATTTTCTGAGCCTCTTTATTCATAAAATGGGTAAATATCTAATTCACAGAATGTTATCAATATTAAATGAGACATGTAAAGTCATCTAGAACAGGCCTTGGCCTACAGGCCTTCAGCCCCTGTACACTTTAAAAGTTTGATTATTGGCAAGCCATCGGCAACATGCAATATTAAAAAACAAAGAACCCTCTTCCTAATGAAGGTCATGAATCTGGTTTCTCAGAAACAATTGCCACTAGCCTTATGTTAGATAATATAAAGGGGGATTATTCTGGTTGCCTGTCCTAGCTGCCAAAATGGTTGCAAGTCCAAAGGCTGGAGCCAGGAGGGTAGGGACAAAGGAAGACGAACCTCCTCTTGGGATGAAGGTTGATGAGATAGAGATGGCCCTCAGCACCCTGCATGACTGAGGTCAGACGTTAACCGTGGGCCTGAGGTGGAGGCTGGCGTCGGTGCAAGTAACATAGAGGACAAGAGAGACCCTCTCTTTGTATATGTTGGGGTGTTGTCACCAAGGACTGTACTGGCAGGCCCATCTGAGGCAGGGCTTCCTAAAGGTTTCTCAGCTGCTATGGGGCTTCCCTGATATCTCAGTTGGTAAAGAATCCGCCTGCAATGCGGGAGACCCCGGTTTGATTCCTGGGTCAGGAAGATCCCCTGGAGAAGAGATAGGCTACCCACTCTAGTATTCTTGGGCTTCCTTTGTGGCTGGGCTGGTAAAGAATCTGCCCACAATGTGGGAGACCTGGGTTCGATGCCTAGGTTGGGACGATCCCCTGGAGAAGGGAATGGCCCCAGTATTCTTGCCTGGAGAATTCCATGAACAGAGGAGCCTGGTGGGCTATAGTCTATGGGGTTGTAGAGTCAGACACGACTGAGTGACTAACATTTTCACTTTTTTAAACATTTTACATATATTATCTCTTTATATTCTTAGAAGAATCCTATGAGGAGGTGCTCTTGATGATAAATTCACAGGGTAAAGCAAATTCTTCTGTCTCATCTTCTCTTTTCTCTTTCCCCTTTTCCATCATCACACTAAGCACCTTTCCAAAGAAAGAGGTAATAATACCCTCTAACAATTTGACAAAGCCCTCATTCTCCCTGCTGAGTAGATAGCCTGACTGCCAGTGTTCCTCTGGTCTTTTGAAGATGTCTCTCCTGCCATTACTTTTAGCCCTTGTTGGAGGTTTGCTGCTGCTGCTGCTGCACGTGGCACTAGTTTTTGTCTGTTTCATTTTTAGTTGTGTAAGAGCATGGCATTTATAGTCTAAGAGGCTAGGGTTCACACCTGGTTCTGCCATTTCCTGGTTAGACAAGTTACTTCAGTTCTTTGACCCTTCATTTCTTCTGCTACAAAATGGGAGTGTGATTTTCTACCCCGCAAACTCGTAAAGCTCATATGGCAAATGCAAAGCACCAAGCAGGTGTTTCTTGCATGGGAAGTACTCCCTCACTGTTCTCTCTTGTTGCTAAGAGACACACTCCCTGGGAGACTTGTTCCCCAAAGGCTGCAGGGGTAGGGACAGGAGCCTGTGGGGTTCTATCCCAGGCAGCCAATATTTTTTGAAGAAAATAAAGCTAACAATGTTTTAATGACTTTTGGACTGCTTTTTCTGCATCCGTCTTCCTGAGTTGTTTTTGGCCCAGCATTTCTTTCCTTCTCATAATCACCTTTCAGCTGGAGATGACTAATCCGTAACCAGTTGTCCTGAGGCTGGTTTCCAGGTCCAAGAAACTCCTAGGTTCACTGTCAGGCTCTAAGCTACCCCAGCGAACCCGTTCTTGAGGCAGAAGCCCCTCATCTGGGCTCTCAGGGACTCTCAGGCACATGGAGGAGTGATACACAGCAGCAGTGACACCGTGGGTTGACTCTATTTCTGGGCTTTCTTAATTTCCCCCTGCTTTATAAGAAAATAACATTGATTGCACACTAGTTAGTTGAATCTTTTCATTTGACAGATGAGGGAAAAATGAGACTAATTAAAAATGTTCTTTTATATTTGTCAGCAATTTAGGACTGGATTCAGTCACCATCCTGACAGCCTATGAATAGCTTGTTTTCAAGGATGTCCACAAGTGAAACCAAGCTCACTGCTGGGCATATTCGCCAGCAAAGGCAACGAGCTTCTGATGGCCCTTTTCTGATCATCTAGGAAGTTTTAAGGGCAGTAGACTTTTGAAGTCATCAAAACATGAAAACATTTCTTTAGGCGTAGAAGGCTACAAAGAGGACACTATAGCTATTTCTAGAAATAGGAGCCCTTGAAGGGAAGGTGTTCCTCTTTGTGGTTTGGACTTTGATAATCAGATCCCCTGAATGGGTCATGACTCAGTCAGTCAGTTAGGTCTCTGTCAGCACAGTGAAGCAGATGCTGCCCCCAGGATATGATCTGTGTTGGGTTGAGGGAGCCGAATGATGTGGTGGCCGTGCTGGGCCAGCGGGCAGGAGACTTCTCATACACACTAGAATGCTGACCCCACGAGAGTGTCTCAGGGTCTCCTAGACTCCGTTTCCTCATCCTACAATGAAGGGCTGAGGACGACAAATTTCAGAGGTTTCTCCAAGCTCCCTGAAGAACCTGAGATGACAAGATACAGGACAGGGTGGGAGGGCCCACCTGCTCTACAACCAGAGCCATGGAGGAGTGTGGGCCTGAGTGTTGCCAGAGCTGCTTTTTTTCTTTTTTTAAACAAAGATGCCACAAAAATGTGTTTTAAAGTAAAATCTCTTAATTATTAAAGTTGGCAACTAGTTCAGCTCTTCAAAAGTACACCATATGGGCCCCAAACTGCACACCTGGGGAAAACTCCACCTAGCCAACAGGCTACTTTGGTACATTAATTATATATTTTCATAAGGTTCATCTCAATTAAAAAACAGAAACAAAGGATCTTAGTACCATGAGTTTGCTGGGTTATTGGTGCTGTTACTGCTCTGACTACTAAAGTTAGATTAGTGTCAGGTTATGAAGGAAAATAGGAATCTAGCACAACCAGAGAGGTATGATAGCAACCTAGGAAAAGCAAGTGCAACACAAGCTGAATGACAACTGTTACAATTTTGAGACAATTTATTTGTTGACATTTTACATTATTTAAGTCCCGAGTGCTTTTGGATGTTCAGTGATTATTTTAATCAAAGTTTAGATCCAAATTTTAAAAAAGAAAAGCCGAGATAGGTAAGGCTTAGTTCCAAGGCCAGGGTGTCAAGTCCTGTAAGGGGCCAGTGACTGTCACCTCACAGGTGCTGCAGAGGCCATCTGTGTCACCCGCACACCCAGCTGCCCTGGCCCATCAGAGAGCTTGTCACCACATCTAATCCACCCTGCATGCTATCCCCTGCCCTCGCTGCTCATTGGAATGGCACTCAGTGACCTGCTGGCACAGAGCTATGGATGGAAGGATCTTTTCCAAGGGGAGGCAGTGGCCCTGTTGGTACAAGAGCAAGTGAGCCCCCAGCAATCAGGAAGCGGATTTTATAAATAGCTATTTTTGTTCTCTGAGTTCGACTCTTGTGCCCACTGCTCCTGCCAACAGATTTGTCTTGGCTCAGCTCAAGGGGCAAGGTATCCCTTGGATTTTTTCCATATTGGTGACAAGACTGGTGTTCATGGTGCTCACAAAAATAAAGGGTGGTAAAAGGACAAGTGGACTGCAGACCAGAGACCAGGAGGGGATGGACAACAAGACCAGAAGCGGGTGGGGAACAGGAAAGGGGAAGAGCTCAAGAAGGGGTTAAAGAAAACTGAAAAGACCAAGAAAGGAGGGAGGAACCTGCCTAGTGTGTAAAGACAAAATCCTTTAAATAACCTATGAAGACACTTCTTAAGTCATTTTCAGGTGGGAAAAATTACCTGCAAAATCACACAGGTGACAGATCATTTGCACTTAGGGGAACTTTGCGATCCAGGGATTCCCAGCTAGGAGATCAGATTCCAAGGACTATTCCAAAGTATGGAAGGAGTTCATGAGTTGCTCTCAGCGTTTCTTAATATGTAACAGTATTTGGGCATTTACTTATAACAAAGACTATACAGGTTAACTAGCGGGTTAAAAATTTTTTTTTTATGTGGAATGGAATAAAATCAATTACATTGGTTACTCTTGACAAACTGCTCTGAATGAATGGCAAATGGATATTGTTGAATTCTAAAGACAGAAAATAAATGGTTACTTAGAACAGCCTTTCTGGGCAACAGAAATCTTATTCAGTTAGGGAATCCATGGTGGAGGGTGGCGAGGAATAAATAGGAGTAGTGCTCCAGTTGATAGTATGTGGGTGCAAGCAGAATGACACCAGCTCTGCACAGAGGTTCTCTTCTAAACCTTACCAGCCTTCTCAGAGTACAGATTAGAAGACGACATCAGCCTTAGGAAACTGAGGATGCACCGGCTGCAATTCAACTCCCAGCTTCCACCTTCCACCTTCTCATCCTTATTCCTTACCTTGCCATCTACCCCCACTGCCCCTCCTGCGGCTCTGCCCCAGAGGCATCTGAGAGAAGTGGAAAGGTCAGGCCAAACCACAGGAGCTGGTGACTGCAAACCTGCGGGCCATTCCCATTCCTGCCTGTGGGCTGGCTTTGATCACAAGCCACGGTAAGACCACAAGCTCCAGCTCCGGGTTGGTGGACTCAGGCTACTCCAGCCCTTGTGTTGCTCTTTCCCACAGAGTCAGCGGTCTGGGTCTCCCTATGGGTCTCTAGTCTCTACTCCTGCCCCAGAGAAAAGAAGGACCAAAGCCACTGGCCTCCTCTAGAGCACCCATTCTGCTCCTCCCTCCCAGGGTAATTCTGAGCCCCGGAGAACCTGCTCCTTTTAAGCAGTGACCCTCCTACCGCACACAAGACGGCTGGTTTCTGTGGACTAGGGTCAGTGTCTCCTTCGGTGGGCACTCTGGAACTCTGTCTAGCGTGTGACAGCTTCCCCTCCTAAGGGCGGGACTCCAGTCGTGGGCATGAAGCCAGTTAAAGTCTGAAACAGGATCCTCCCCCAGGGCAGCACCTGGGGACACACCCCTGTGTGGGCGAACACCCAGGCCCCAGGCAGGAGGTTTCTCTCAGACTCTGTCCAAGGGTACCCAGCATACTCACAGACTCTGCGGCTCGGAGGCCCCAGGGTCTCTCCCAAGAGACAGAAGTGTGATCTGAGAACTGCCACCGTGATAGGAATGCCACCACATGGCCCTGCCACTTTGGGGGTGACTCTCAGGAGAGACAGCTGGTGAGGCAGCCAAAGTTTCCTCTATTGAGGGCCCGAGTCTCTGGAGTGTTTTTCCAGTCAGTATCTGTCTTTGCCAAGGGAAAACAGTTCCCCTCCCCCATTCAAAACAATAAAATAAAATAAAAATCTCACCAAGTTTGGCTGTTTTTAGCAATGCTTTCTCTCTTTGAAGATTTATTTGTGGAACGAAAATCCCCTTCAGGCCGATTTGGCTGAGGCTAGAGGGCTCTGAGTAAGCACAACCTCACAACTCTCAGACAGCAAAGTCAAAGACAAGGACAGAGAGCAGCCCAGCTCCCAGAGGCAGGGAAAGAGGAGAAGGCAGATGGCCATGTGGGGCTCTAGGTCCTGTAATGATTGCTTAGTTGTTGTGTAGCTTTTTGATCCTGATCTATGCTTTATTAGCATTCACACATCCATCAGGCCAGGAAACTGGTACCTGAAGGCAGCTGGGAACAGTTAAGGCTGAGGTGGGGAGGATGGCTGATTAGAACAGAGTTTGGGATTGACATATTCACACTGCTGTATTTTAAAGGAGATAACCAACAAGGACCTACTGTATAGCACATGGAACTCTGCTCAATGCTATGTGGCAGGCTTGATGGGAGGGGAGTTTGGAGGAGAATGGATACATGTATTTGTATGGCTGAGTCCTTTTGCTGTCCACTTGAAACTATCATAACATTGTTCTTCAGCTGTAAGAAAGTGAAAGTCGCTCAGTCATGTCCGACTCTTTGCAACCCCATGGACTATACAGTTCAGGGAATTCTCCAGGCCAGAATGCTGGAGTGGGTAGCCGTTCCCTTCTCCAGAGTATCGAACCCAGGGTATCGATTCCCAACCCAGGGATCGAAACCAGGTCTCCTGCATTGCAGGTGGATTCTTTACCAGCTGAGCTACCCCAATAAAAATGTTTTTTTTTTTTTAAAAAAAATAAGGAAATGAAAGATAAATAAAAAAATAAAAGGATGAGATTTTGTTCTCAAACCAACCAAACAAATACAGCCCTGAACACTGGGAGGGCTGAAATGGTATCACGGTGTCTGAGGGGATGCTGGCTGAATAAGCTAGGTCTCCTCTCTCCCTCCCACAGCCAGCCTTTCTGAGCTTGAGGTGGTGCCCAATTTGTGACAGGTCAGGTTACAAAAGTTCCTTGCTTAAGTCAGTTGTTTGTCACTCTGAGCACATTTCCCATAGAAACAATGTCATGTTGAGACTGGGTTCTCAGAGTAACCACCAAAGCCAATTAGCCCCTTAGCTATCCAGTGTCTAGTTTTGGAGACAGGGTGGTAGGGCTGAAAAAGCCCTGGTCAGAAACCAGAAAGGCCTGGGTCCCAGCCGCAGATCAGTCACTTATTTGCTACATAGCCTTGAGCAAGTCACCTAGTCCCTAGCCCTTAGTTTCATCTTTGAATTGGGATGGTATTCCCTACCTTGCAAGGGCTGTTGGGAATATTAGTTGAGAAGGTATACATGGGTCATCTGATACACACTCAGATAATGAAGCAACAGAACTCCACTGCCATGTATAAAACTGGCTTTGTGGCCTCATGAATTCTGACTTCCAACTTGAAATACAAGCGGCACATCTTTCTTGCTGATTTGGATTGGGGAATCTTTGTTCTCCTTAACTTCCTGGAAAAGAACATGGGGACTATTAATAAAACCCACCCTAAAATCCCTGATGGCCACCCTACAGACAGGCCAGAGTCTTGATTAGACTGGGACCAGGGGTGGCAGAGGGAGGTAAGAAGGGGGAGGAAAGGCTACAACTAAAGGATGCCTCATATTTCTTTGACTTTCATAAAACTACATGATAATCTGGCTACTTCCTCTGAAGTTTCTGTGCCTTCCACACCATGAACCAACTGGATGCTTCCTGGTCAGAACTAAATACAGAATAAGGTAGTTCCCTCCTTGGAGTAGGCAATGGCAACCCACTCCAGTATTCTTGCCTGGACAATCCCATGGACAGAGGAGCCTGGCGGGCTACGATGCGCTAGAGTCGGACACGACTGAGTGACTGAGCATGCTCGCATATATAAAAGAGGACACGTCAACAGCACTTAGATAGCAGGAGAGATACTGAAAGAACACTTCCAGCCCTGCCAAAAGATCTCTGTGTGCTCCTTTCCACTCACTGCCCCACAAAGGGAATCACTATCCTGACTTCTAACACTACAGATTGATTTTGCAAGTTCTAGAATATCATATAATTGGAAGTATACAATATGTAATCTTTCATATAGGACTTGATTCACTCAGTGTTTGCATCCATGTTGTTGCATGTATTTAGAAGTTCACTTACATTATTACCGAGTAGTATTCCATTATATGAATGAACCAGAGTTTGTCTATTCACCTGTTGATGGACATTTACATCTGGACTATTTCTAGGTTTTCCAGGTTTTGACTGTTACGAATAAAGCTGCTGTGAGCATTTGGGTATATATCATGTGTGGACATAAACTTTTAATTCCTCCTGGCTATATTCTTAGGAATAGAATTGATGGGTATTTTAAAACTTTTAAAAGACTGGGATTAGTATTAGCTTGTACATTGAATTTTTACATGTACTTGGAAAATTTCAAACAAATACAGAAATAGAGCTGTAACAGATACTCATGTCCCCGTCATCTAGCTTCAATAATCAAGTCCTGATGAATTTTGTTTCCTCTCTTCCACCCTGAAGTAGTTTAAAAGCAAATCCTATACCGGGATATTTTGTCATCTTTGTATCTTCAAAAAATAAAGACTTGTTTAAATTTTTTTCCAAAAAAAAAAAAAAAAAAGGTAGTTCCCTCCTTGGTCTTGCTTTTACATCATGAAATTGTTAGCAAGGCAACAATTCATAAAATGGGGCAGATGCCTGAATAAATACCCTCTTCCTATCTTTATTCCATCTTCTTCCTATGCTACTTAGAAAAAAAGTCTTAAATAGGAAAGCACCAGCCAGAGGCTCTCTCTGCCTGAGAAGACTGTAGCGTACACATCGCCAGCAAAATCCTTTCTATTTTGCCCTTTTGAAAATCTCATCCATATGCTCTCGGCTTTGCTTCCCCTCTCAAATTTGTGACTTCTACTTGTGTGCACACTCCTAACACCCATTTCAGCACCTCCAATCACGTGGCCTTGTCACCCTGACCTAGCATGGCATCCTGGCTGTGTGTCCTAGCCACCTCACTCTGTTGTCTCGGAGGTTGTGCTTGCTTTCTCCGTTCACTTGGCCCCTCACCATGCAGCTGGCGAGCGTGTCCCCAGTATGGATGTGACCCCGCTGCCAGTTCCTCAGAGAACTGCTCGGCACCCCCTCTGCCAGGCCTCTTATTTCTAGCTCACACCTGCTGCCCCTCCGTGGGCTGCAATTTTAGAGTTTCATTTGAACATTCCACTTTATCCCCTTTAAATCTCATGTTAAAGCTCTCCTGTTTGGTCTTCAAGTGTCTAGCCAAAAATGTTTTCCTTGGTTTATGTGACAAGCTCCCGATTCCTTGCCAAGGGGCCTGCCATTCCAGCATTCAAATCTGTGGTCCAGGGGAACAGGCGTCCTCAGCTCAGTTACAGAACAGCTCACGTTCCCCATACATGCGTGCCTGTCTCTTCTAAAATCCTGACTCATGGCTCTGGAAGAGACTGGAGCACCAACTCTGCCGCTTGGTTTCCTACCCAAGACACCAGAGTCACCAGAGATACTAACCAGGATCCCTCTGGATGTGTGACTTGTCCCCACATCCATGGCTTGAAGAGAGAAATAGTCTATGGGTTATATGAGCACATTTGCTCATTTTTGCCTCTAATGCCTGTTTATGTTTGCTTCTTTT
This sequence comes from Antilocapra americana, assembly GCA_007570785.1. Taxonomy (NCBI): domain Eukaryota; kingdom Metazoa; phylum Chordata; class Mammalia; order Artiodactyla; family Antilocapridae; genus Antilocapra; species Antilocapra americana. The sequence continues at coordinate 22,313,726 of ML664161.1, forward strand.
TGTCTCTAATGCACATTTGTCATCAGTGTGAACTCAGCAGAATCGCAAGAAGCTCTGGGGTAGGGGGATTCTGTGGTCAGCTAAATTTGGGAAACTAAAGACTTTTTCCTGGGATGCCTCTGGTGGTCCAGTGGTTAAGAATCCACCTTGTAATGCAGGGGGATGAGGGTTGGATCCCTGGTCAGGGAACAAAGATCCCACATGTAGTGGAGCAACCAAGCCCTGTGTGCCACTACGAAAAATCCCATATGATGCAATGAAGGTCCTGCAGGCTACAACTAAGACCTGATACAACCCAACAAATAAACAGATAAATATTAAAAAATAAATACATTATCCTGCTTTGGCATGGTCTCGATAGACTTGAATCTATGTATACTAACGGCTCTACATTATCACACAGAAAAAAAAATAGATTTAACTTGGAGTTTTCCAATGATTGAGCTCCTGTCTTTCTGGGAATCTCCTTTTAACATCTCGTGGAATGTACTTTAACCAATGGTAATTTTATAGCTTGAAGAAGACAAGCTTGTAGTAACCTCCATAGACTTTTATCAAACTCATGATGATCTGGTTAGCTGTTCTACTTTCCTTTCTCCAGAAGGGCCAAATCTGTCTCCTTTGGGTACAGTTCCATACTTTTTTTTTTTCTCTCCATCAAGGGACTGGGCCTTTCCTCTTTATCCCCATGTTATATCTACTTAGTCATCACACTCTTGACTTTCCTTTATGTTTTCTTTGAGCTTCTGAGTGTCTTTTCTTTCTGGATCATTTCATTTAGGACATCTCAGAACCCCATCAATGCAAAGGCCCTGGCCTCTTAGGTCTTCTGAGGCCCATTCACTCTCTCCTTTGAGAGGAGACCAAATTACATCTGTAAGACCAATAATTTGTGATCATGGTCAAGAAAAAAAAGTAATTGGCTTCCATAATAGCCCTCAGTTTATATTTTCTGGGCACAAGTGTGATAACTTGGAGGCCCACAGATCTTATGAGGCTTGGAAATTTGACTTGCACAGTGGTTTTTAAAATTGGAAGAATTTTAAAATAAACACCTGGAGCCCAGCTTCTCTTGAGAAATCAGATCTGTTAATACTGGATTGCTTAATACTGGGTTGCTTTCCAACTTGGCAACAATTGGCCAGAGCTGAGTACTGGCTACTCCTATCACACAGGGCATATGCTCTCTACCTTACCAGAGTCCTCATCACTCCTTAAAGCCTTACATCCTTGCACCTGTTCACATTAACTTTCTGGTCTCTGCTGGCATTCAGATTTGTGACCCCTCATATAGACCTTTGTAGTTTTCTTCTGGGAATCTCCCTAGAAGCTACTTCAAGAGTCTCTCCCACTTTCTTCCTAATCGAATCCTTCCCATCTGAACCCTGGTATCTTTGGTGATGGGTCCTAATGTGTGTCTGGTTTCAAGGGCTGGCCAGCTGCAGCAGAGTAAAAGCTGAAGCTGTTGGAATTCGCAGAGATCCTGTGCACAAGAATAAACTCCGCCTTTTCTGAGGAAAAAAATATTTTCAGTTGCTCTGTGTTTATCCATCAGGTACAATCTGGTAGGTTTATTTGACAATTGTGGAATACCAAGTAATGAAATTGTCCTTTAACCCTACAGAAGTAGCTTGCTTTATTTCTCACTTTGCACAAATGGATGGTTATTACAAATATTAACATTACACTAAGGAGTCTTGATAATTAAGGGACAAGTTATTCAGTTCTCAAATCTCTTCTACTTTTCTAACCCATTGACTTACTGTCGGCCATTTAATTTTTCTTTAGTACACTCATTTCTAGTTGGGTGGGGGACAAGGTTATAAGTTCAAATCCTGAACCAGGCCATCAGCTCAAGTCGGAGGGCATCCTGCTTTATTATCCTCACCTAACCTTGCACATGTCTACAGAAACCCTGATTATAAGCAGCCTCCATCATTCTCTCTGGCCAAGTTCCAGTACCAGGTGGTACAGAAGACAAAAGGGAGAACCTGATTAATTAGAACACTGTGTGTTGACAGCTTCAATAAAAGTTTCACTAAGACTAACAGTTTTGGGGTTTTCATTTATCCATGACATTCCTACCACCTCTTGCCCTCTGGTAACCCAAAGCTGGAGATTATAGACACACTTTCAGCTCCTTGAGTTCAAAGGCAAGATAAGAGTACTTGGCTTGATTGGCATTTTGTAATGCTCTCTAAAAAGGCTCACTTTCAAGATTAAAGGGACTCTTCATTCAACAGAATAGAAAACATTTTGTTACTAGACAATGAGGAACTTCAATCTAAGTGTAGGTTCAGTAAACATGAATATTCAGCAATTATGTAAGTCTCTGATGCTTTGGCAATTTGAGGGTATAAGTACACTCTTGGAAAGAGGAGAGCCCCTCATTCACTGGAGAGCATTAGAAGATTGGGAAAATGCTTTCTTGTAAAATGTGAAGTAGTAAGGCCAAAAAAAGTTAAAAAAACGAAACAAAACAAAACAGTCCTACAATCTTCAAAGTAGAGATCTATAATCTTCAAAGTAGAGCTCTGAAGACCTCTCTCAGAGGGATGTTTATAGAACGGATACTTATACTTGGAAGGGGGTTAAAACCTAAAATCCAGTCTGAAGCTAAGAGTCTATATACAATGTTATAAAAGGTAAGGATCACAATACGATGCACTTAACAGAGATTCTTCAGGGTACTCACATATAAACTGCTGAGTGTTCTCCTTACAAATTCCTGTAGTAGCCAAAAGCATCATACCAGCACCCAAGATATTTTAAATCTATTTATTTACTCCAAATCTCATGAGCATCTTGTGAGATCGTTGTAATTTCCATTTACACCCCAGAAAATTAAGAATCAGAGAAGTGACTAATTCACAAGGGATTAACATCTACATTTCACATAAGGGTGACACAGCCTGAGATATGGAGTTGTAAAGCCATTTGCCCAGGGTTTCCTTGACAGATAGTTCACTTATTTCACTAAAGAGAGTTACTGAGTTTCCTGGTTAGTATAGCAAAAAGCTGCTTTCAGAAATTCCTTTGGCCAAGTAATAAATGCAGTAAAATTTTCTTGAATAAATGTTGATTTAAATGAAGAATTAAAATTAATCCCTCAAATCTTTCTTGAATATATATTACTCTTCAACCTTGTTTTTCAAACTCTACTAAAACATGTGCAAGTATGAAGAATTTAAGGAAAATATATCGAAATGCACATGCCAATCTCATCAGCTCTAAACATAAAGATGTACTCTGTATCACAGAAATGTCCCTATGTAAAAGGACAGTAATTTTCTAAAATTTTAATTAGTAAAGTACAATAGTGTTAATAAGATATTCTTTTCTCTGTAGCTAAAAACAAACAATAAAACACATTATGCTAAGTTTAAAAGCCACCTAAATCAACTTCTGAAATTGTAGTGGTAGAAAATAGAGAATGACTTACAGAATTAATTTTTTTTTTCCAAAACAGATTTCTACTTCCACAACCAAACAGCACGCATCAAGGTTCAGAGTTTACAAGAAAGTTGGTTGTTTTCCATAGTTTTTCTGGTCCTGTGTACTGTACTGTGCTTAGTCACTCAGTCATGTTCAACTCTTTGATCCCATGGACTGCAGCCTGCCAGGCTCCAGGGAAAGAATACTGGAGTGGGTTGTCATGCCCTCCTCCAGGAGATCTTCTCAACCCAGGGGTTGAACCAGTTTCCCATGTTGCAGGTGGATTCTTTACTGTCTGAGACACCAGGGAAGCCCAAGAATACTGGAGGAGGTAGCCTAGCCCTTCTCCAGGGGAATTGCCCTGATATGTACTAACTCCCCAGGTGAGCAGAGCTGCTGCTAAGTCAATTCAGTCACATCCGAATTTGTGACCCCATCGACCATAGCCCGCCAGGCTCCTCTGTCCATGATATTTTTCCTGGCAAGATAATAGAGAGAGTTACCATTTCCTCCTCCAGGAGAGCTTCCTGACCCAGGGATTGAACCTGCATCTCCTGCTTGCATAGCAGGCAGATTCTTTATGACTGAGCCATCAGGGAAGCCTGTGAGCAGAGCTGGTTTCCCTTATTTCTATCCTGTTCTTTCGGTTTCCTCCTGGGGTTATCTCTCCTCCTTTCTCGTCAGGTATCTGTCTGATCTAATAGCCTGCGCTAGGCTAACCCTTCAGCAAGGCTCAGCATGTAAATGTTTCAGAAGCTCTGACATTTTGGCTCTGGAAATACTGGAAAGAATAATTTATTCCTTCATTGATATTTTCAAAGAGCATCTGTTGACTCATCCACTCGCTCACCTATAGGATAAAGTACAAACTCCTGGGCCAAGCACTGAGATCCTGCTGTAACTGCTTCCCAGCTGCCCTCCCACCTGCCCTCAGAGCCACTCTCCTTTCCTCTCATGTCTTGTCTTCTTACACTCCTGCCCCTTTCCCAGCCTACTTCCTGCCTCCTTGCAGGCACCCAGCTCCCATCCTTGTGAATTCCCATTTCTCCCTCAGGCTCACACTCAAACGTAACCTTGTGTGCGTGTGTGGAGTCACTTCAGCCGTGTCTGACTCTTTGTGACCCCATGGACTGTAGCCCACCAGGCTCCTCTGTCCATGGGGATTCTCCAGGCAGGAACACTGGAGTGGGTTGCCACGCCCTCCTCCAGGGGATCTTCCTGATCTAGGGATTGAACCCATGTCTCTTATGTCTCCTGCACTGACAGGCAGGTTCTTTATCACTATTGCCACATGGGAAGTAATAACTTTCTGAAATCTAACCTCACTTTCTCAGTTAGGTCCTCACACTTGTTATTCATGTCCCCTTGTTAAAATGAAGCTCAATCATATTATATTGTATTTCCATCCTTTGTGAGGGTTTGAGGGAGGGTTGGTATTGGGAGTTAAACTGTGTTCTCCAAGAAGATTTGTTGAAATCCTAGCCCCAGTCCCTCAGCATATGACCTTATAGGATCTTTGATGTTACAGATGTCATCAAGTTAAGAGGAGCCATATTGGATTAGGGTGGACCAAATCCAATGACTGGTGTCCTTAAGAGGGAAATGTGGACAGAGAGACACAGACACACAGGGAGAACATCAGGTGAAGACAGGCAGAGATTGGAGTGGGGCAGCTACAAGTCAAGAAATACCAAGAATCGCTGGCAACCACCAGAAGCAAGTGAAAAGGCATGGAGCAGATTCTCCCTCAGTGCCTGGGAAGGAACCCACATTGCCGACATCTTGATTTCAGACTTCCAGCCTCCAGAGCTGTGAGAGAGAAATTTCTGTTGTTTTAGGCTACCAGGTTTATGGTATTTTGTCACAGCACCCTTAGGAAACTAACACAGTTGCTAAGAGCCTCTGAATACGCTCACCTTTCCAACTAGACCCACAGACTCCGGCAGGTAGGGGCTGTGGTAACCTATCTTTGCTCTCGGCCCCAGCATCACGCTACTGGAACAGATGCTCAACACGTTTGGCTGAATGAGGGCACATGCTCAGCACCACCTTTCCAGTTTTAAGTCAGTGGATCGCCAAAGAGTTCAGACCCTGCTCTGAGTGAGGAAGCTTGTGAACAAGGCAGAGAGAGTTTGTGCCAAAATGAGGACTTACAGAAGATGAAGAGGAAAAAAATCAAAGTAGGAAAAATATGTGTCGAAAACCTTGTAGAGGCCTTCCCTGGTGGCTCAATGGATAAGAATCCACCTGCCAATACAGGGGACACAGGTTTTATCCCTGGTCCGGGAAGATCCCACATGCCACTGAACAACTAAGTCCCCTGTGCCACAACTACTGAGCCCGAGCTCTAGAGCCCATGCTCCCCAAGAAAAGCCACTTCAATGAAAAGCCTGTGCACCGCAACTTGGGAAAGCCCTTTCACGGCGACAAAGACCCAGCACAGCCATAAATAAAGGATTGTTAAAACCTTATAGATGGATTCTAAGAAAAGGCAGAGGCCAGGACATGGGGTGGACAGGGCAGGACTATTCAGAATATTTTAGAGTGCATTTTGAAACAATAGGTGATGGTTAGATTCCAGAGGAGATGTTATCCTAGATGAAGGAGTTAAGGGCATGTGTTGGCAAGGTGAGAGTACAGCAACCAAACACTAAGGCTAGGTTGGTGTTGGGGAAGGAGAACTGTATAAAGACCCTGAAGGTCAAGGAGATGCATTGAAGTTCTATTAGATGGGACGTTGGTTGTGGCAGCAGGTTCTCGTGGGGCAGAAACAGGACAAAAACCATGAGAAGCTCCAGGTAGGGTGGGCCTGAGAGGGAAGAGCATCAGGATGGGCCAGCGGGCTACTGAGGGCATGCTGAGGAAGAGCCATCGTGGGGTCCAGGTGGGAACTGAGGAATAAAGAGGGTGAGAGGTCTCTCGGGGACCACCCATCACGGCGAAGTGGGACGCAGAGGGTCCCATCTGGTAGCACAGTGACTCACTCCTGGGTTCAGAGAAGATGCTGCGCTTGTCAGGCCAGATGAATGAGGCTATCTTCTGTTTTTAGAAACTTCTGCAAGACATTCCACAATACTTTCCTTGATAACTCACTTTAGTCTTTAATATGTCTGCAAGTCAGGAGCTTCTTCCTCCTGTTCCAAAGGCAATACCTCACTTTAGAAGCACATGCTTCCCCCTCGCATTCTTTCCTGAGCTGGGATGAAGAGTTAAGAGGTGTGGTCACTATTTCCTGTTGTGAATCCTTCTCACTCTACTCCCAACACATTCTCTGATTTTCCTCTCCAGGAAAAGTGATTTTTTAAAAAAAGTTGTCTCATAGGTTCTGTTAACCCTCGCTGTGACTCTTCTATCTCTTTCCTAAGTGTTTCTTTGTCTTGGGGCACCAAACTGGGTATTCAAGGAGGCAGGGAGTATTACGGGCTAAGTGGAAGCTGTGGAGTCACACAGACTAGGTTTGAACGGCCACTTCCCTAACTAGTTGTACGCTCCTAAACTGCATAATTTCTGTGAGCCTCAATGTTCTCATCTGTAAAATGGAGCAATATTACTTATGGCTACTTGGATAGCTGTGCCAGTTAAAACTAATATTCATGAAATTCTTCTTTTTAACATGAAATTCTTGAAGGCATTCAACAAATGATGGCTCCTATTGTTAGTATGAGTTGGAGCAATGCTGATTATATTGGGCTTACTACTTTCGTAAGCACTTCAATACACCCCGACAATCACACATGCTTAAAAAACTATACCATTGCAGAGACCAGATGGCAATTCTTGCTACATCTAATGGCCACATAAAACACAAACTAGTCTCTTTCAGATAGAGTAAAACTATGTACAATACTGGGAACTGTGTTAATAGAATTATATCCTTTTTATTTGATCTCCATGAAGTAGAACTGCATAACATATCAAGTAGTTATTTCATTTGTAAAGGGACTTGAATAATAACATCTTTAAAACTTTCATATTAACTGAACAAAATTATTGGAATTTTTTTAATTGGAAAAGACTAATAAAACTTCCACTGCAGATAAACTTACTCCAATTAGTTCTTTTATATCATTTTTCTTTCATAACCTATAAGTGCTACTGGGTTAGTAATGTTTTAACCCAGTGTATACCAGTGAGCTTAATTAAATTGTGTAGCAAAGTGTTGAAGGAAAATACATTAGAATGCTAATAATGTTTTTTGAGGGAAGGGGACAATATGATTTATTTTTCTATAATAAGCCTTTACTTGTATAAGGAAAAGTTGTTTAAAAAACAGTACATACAACTTTATAAGGACATATTATAATTATTTTAAAATACATATATGTATACATATATACATAATTTTTTAAAGTACAAAGTAAACCTGCTGGAATGCACCAAAATTGCAATATTATGTTTTTGCGTGATGGGAATATGAGTGATTGGTTTTTTCATACTCTAACTTTTCTGAACATAACAAATTATTTATGATTTTCAAATAAACTATGATATCATACTATATGATATATTATTAAATTATATAATGACATGCATTGTTATTTTATTGAAAATATTTTGTCAAGATAAATGAAGAAAAAAATGCCATGTGTTTTTGATGACTCATACCCTATGACCAATAGATATTTACCATTCCTCTTAGAGAATCTCCAAATCTCAGAGTTTTAAGGGCTTTATTGAGTCATTTAACATGACTATTATCTGACGTGGGCTCTGTTTTTGTAATAATAAGAATGTTAATAATAATAGCTGGCATTGATGTGCCATACCTCTGCAGTAAGCATTTTAAATGCACTGTTTCATTGGACCTTCAAAATAATGCTATGAGGTAAGGCACTTGTGGTAGGTGGAATAATATCCTGAAGATGTCCATGTTCTAATCCCTGGACCCTGTGAATATGAATATGTTAGGTTACATGACACAAGGCAATTGAGGTTGCAGCTGGAATTTAAACTGGCAGTCAGTCAGCTGACCTTGAGGGGAAGATTATCCTGGGTTATCTGAGTCAATCCAAAGAAATCATAAGAACCCTTCTAAGTGGAAGAGGGAGGCAGAAGAGAGATTGTCAGAGGGATTCGCTGTGAGAAAAACTTGACTGGCCATTGCCACCAGGGAAGCCCAGCTGGCTCAGACGGTAAAGAATCTGCCTGCAATGCAAGAGATCTGGGTTCTATCCCTGGGTCGGGAAGATCATCTGGAGAAGGAAGTGGCTACCCACCCCAGTATTCTTGCCTGGAGAATCTGAAGAATTGTTGCCCGCACTTGTGGGTGGGCCTAGTTGGTGGAATTGATGTCCTTATATGGGGCTCAAATTGGTTTACCCAGTCACTTTCCCCATTGATTTATCATTCAAAATAACCTAATTCCTCCTATATGAGAAGCATTTTTAAAATATTTGAGGTCAATAACCACGTTTCCCTAAGTCTTCTCTTCTTTTGGTGAAATAATCCCCAATTCAGCCCATCCTTATAAGACACAATTTCAGATTCCAATATTTTTCTGACCTCTCCCTTCTGGAAAGCATCCAGACTATCAACACCCATTTGAGGACCTGGCCAGTTCCTACCTTACTCTGAATTTTTGTACTTTGATTTTCTTCCATGAGGTTATCATGCTGACCATAACCCTTCTGAACTTCGTTATATACTGTGTCTTGTGCCCTTTGATGGAAATATTTCTAGAGAGGAATCAACAAATAAGTACTGATAACTTTTAGATTATCTGGCCTACAGACTTGAAAACATAGCTGGCTTTCAAGTTCCTTTCTGGTATTATCACAAACTGATTCTACTCTTTGTTGACATGAATCATATCTTTTTTGTTTCAGTCTGGAAGGGGCTAGAGGAAAAGGCCTATTAAGCTACAGAAAGGAAATGTTTTGATGAACAAGCAACTTTGTAAGGAGTCTTGAGATACCATAGGCTGCTTGTGTGTGCCAGTCTGAGAAGCTGTGCTGTCTGTTGCAACATGGACTGGGGAGCCAGGGGGGAAATGGAAATGTTAAAAGAGTCCATGTAGTTTCATCATATCACTTAAAATATTCTGAATCTTTACAGCAGAGACCTGCACACAAAGATTAATCACAGCCTCCTAAAATCTCTGACCATCCACAACTTTAAATGATCTATGTTGCTGTTCCCTCATTTCTGCAAATAATCAAGGGCTGATGTAAACAAACAAGGCAGCCAAAAAACCCTGGTCTTGAGCAGTTGCGTAATGATGAAGGCCTGGTGGAAAAAACATGAACCCATATTTCATTCATTTCACTCTCTGGGTCTTTGTTGAGGAGGGGTGAGGAGGGTGGGGGATAAAATATTTTTGTGGGCTAGTATAGAAACATTTAACTAATTAAATAAGTGGGTCTGTCAGACTTGACTTGAAGACTTGAAAGTGCTTGAACACAGAGCATAAGGTTTGCATTTCCTTTATAAATACCTACAGGAGTAAGAATAAAAACAGAAAATGCCACAATCAGCTTCATTTGGGACTTTTCTGAATCCTACATGTTTGAAAAAAAAAATCATTTGATATACTGAGGGAAACAGGTGCAGACAGTTTGGCTCTCTGAATACCTAGGGCAGGTTTTCTTGGGCTCCTGAGTATTAGATAAGGAGATACAAACCCAATTCAGGCACAGAATATAAACATTTTATCTCTGATGTATCTGCTGCTGTTGTACATTGATGCTTTGGGAAAGCAAACATCTGGGCTGTAACACTGGGCTCCCTCACAGGGCTCCTGGAAAGAATAGCTTAGACCAGTTTCATTTCTAGATGAAAAAGAATATCTTAAGTAAATGGAGATACAGCTTATGTTTGTGACTGCAGACAACACCTGTAAGTATTCAAGAGAGGAGGCCTTTTTCCTTCTTGAATTGTATGACTTGAGCTTTGCTGGCTTCTATTCTGCCTCCCACTGAACATCTCTGTGCTCATCTAAAGTGGGAGAAGAGATGCTCAGTGGGAGAGGTAACAGCGAGCATCAGCGAAGGAAGGGGAGTCTCACCTCCAGTGTCTGTCAGCCCTGGGTCACCACCTACCCTGCAGCTGTGCACTCCATGGCCCCAGCTGGTAAGCCCAGAGTTCCCATGGAGCACTTGGCACCTGTCCTGTAACCCCCCCCTTTTCACTCCCTTCTAGTTCCTCTTGTTACCATGTCCTCAGTGGTCAGTGATCCCTATCTTGATCTTGCTGCTAGCCTGAACTTGGCATTTGGACTTAGTCTGTGGTCTTCAGACCCCAAACCTCTGCCCCTTAGACACCCACGGAGCCAATAAAGGGACTTTTTTTCTATAGCTCCAATCCGTAGAAACCAGTTCTGGTTAATTGGTGCTATCCTTCTATCCTCTGGGGCTTCCCTGGTAGCTCAGATGGTAAAGAATCTGTCTGCAACGCAGGAGAACCGGGTTTGATCCCTGGGTCCAATCCCTGGGTCAGGAAGATCCCCTAGAGAAAGGAATGGATACCTACTCCAGTGTTCTTGCCTGGAGAACTCCCCGGGGAGAGGAGCCTGGCAGACTACAGTCCATGTGGTTGCAAAGAATCAGACACGACTGAGGGACTAACACTTGCTTTTTTTCCTATCCCCCAAGAGAAGATTTGGACAGATTCAATATATTACAGCTGGAGTCTCCTCCAACTTTTAGGTGTCCTCCAACTTTTCAGTTCAAGGGCCATGTTAATGAGGCAAAGACTTTATAATTGCATCCCACTTGCCACTCCATCAGAAAAGCCTTTTATTGTCAAATTTAAGGAAATGCTTTCCTCATGCTTCCATTCAATAATATTCAACAACAAATATTTACTAAGGACCTACTATGTGTCAGGCACTTATGCATTAACTCATTAAACACTTTTAGCAACCTTGTAAGATTCAGTAGGAAGCAAAGGATTAAAGAGATTAAGTAACTTGCCCAAGGTCACATAGCTAGTAAGTGGCAGAGCCAAGTTCTGATGCCAACTTGGGCTATACCCTGCTGCCTTGTTCTATAAATAACTATTAAGGGCTTAGTTATTTGTGAGATGTATTTCCAACTTCTTAAGGACTCAGGCTTCGTTAGAGCTTCTGGGGAACCCTCTTCAGCTACTCCTGGTTCCAAGAAAGTGAACACTCCTGAGCCTGTTCACGACCCAAGGGCTTTTGAGAAAGGTGGTCAGCTTCTGGTAGGAATGAAGCATTGTTTTCGGTCCCTTTCAAGGACCTAACAGGAAATACCTTGTTTCAGCTTAAACCGCTGAGGGACATATTCAAGTGGATGGCACTCAGCGGGTTTGGAATAACACGTTCTTCAAGTGCTCTGAGTTTCTGACCAACAGTGAAAAAACTCCATAGCTAGACTTCTCTTTCTGGATACTCACTGATGGTGACATTGGAACTAGGTACTTATTCTAATTAGGAACCCCCCATTTGTACCATACAAACAAAACGCTTCACAGAGAATTAATCCAGAAACTTCATGGCGTACTGGTTCTTGGACACCTGGAAGACACTGCTGGCATCTCTGGCGCATCTGATAGTACTAACTACTCCCTGTTTGAAGGACTGATAATCCTTCCTCCTTCTTCCCTAACTGGAACCCTCTTCGCTCCATTCTTTTACCTTTATTGCCAACCCCCATTCTGTGAGGCTTGGCAAATGTGTCTTTGTATTTTAATCTACTCTCTCCTTGTTGTTGACAAAGGGGCCTTGTAGGCTACAGTCCATGGGGTTGCAAAGAGCTGGACACGACTGAGCTACTAACACAACTTCTCGCCAGGGCCAGCTCATGAATATGAGGCCTCACACGGAGAAGGGCCTTGCGCTTGGTTTAACTCTGCTGTCACTGACTTGAAATTCTTAATGATTTTTGAACGAGGGTCCCACACTTCCACTTTGCATTGGGCCACGCAATCATGTGGTCAGTCCTACTCCTTGTGTGGACGCTGACAGTGGGAGGAGAGTCCCACCACACAAGGTAAGCATGGTGGGGTAACTGTAGTCCTTCGGAACTCAGCGGGCCTCTCCCCCATAGAGACCATTCATAAAGGCGGGTCAAGCTCTACCTTCATTAGCCTCAATTACTTCATCTCTAAAATGGAGCAGCAGCATTTGCCCTTGCATGTCATTGTGAGCACTGGGTGGGATCATGTACAAAGTACCCATTAGAATGTTTGGCATACAACTGGTATTTGCTAGATGCAATCCATGGGAGGTAATAGGTGCAGGAAACAGAGATTAAACTCTGGAGTTAGAAGCTAGCTCAACTCTTATCATCCCCACTGCTTAAACAAGATGCATGATATTAGCCAGGTGACTTAGCTTCTCCCAGCCTCAGTTTCATTATCTGCAAAATGGGAATGTTAGTATTTAACTTGAAGGGCAGCTTTGGGATTCAAACATTCTAATGAATTTAAGAGATCTATTTTACCACCTGGCATGTAGCAGGAGCTCTAAATATAGCAGTTCTTAGCTTGGTTCCCTTTTAACATCATTTCTGTACTCTACACAATTCATTTATAAGTGATGCTGGGATACAACCATTAACAATGGTTTATGGTTAACAACATTAACAGTGTCTTATTCAATACAACTTCCTATACACTCTATGACCTATAACACATAGCCTCCCTGTATGTGAAAATCATTTTGTAAAAAAAAAATTGAGGCCTGTATTTCCTTCTTTGCTAGACTATAAATTCCTTGCAGGCAGGAACCAAGTCTTATTTACCCTTTTATCCTAGAACACCTTCTAGCACATATAATTCCAAGAGAATTAAATCTCTCTTTTGTTGTTCATGCCAACAATGAGATGATTAATTTCATAACATTCCTAAGTCAGCAATTAATAATCAGCCTGTTAATGATTGGGAAGTAGCACACGTGCCTGCTAAGTCGTTTCAGTAGTGTCCGATTCTTTGCAGCCCTATGCACTAGAGACCGCCAGGCTCCTCTGTCCATGGGATTCTCCAGGCAAGAATACTAGCGTAGGTTGCTATGCCCTTCTCCAGAGGATCTTTTTGACCCAGGGATTAAACCTGCGTCTCTTACATCTCCTGCTCTAGCAAGCAGGTTCTTTACCACTAGCGCCACCTGGGAAGCCCTAGGAAGTAGGAGCTCCAAATAGTCCCATCTTTGCCATTAAAGGCCTTCTAATCCTTGTCCATCTCATCTGGCTCATCACCCAGCATCCTTGGGTCTGGTTCTTGCTTCATTAACAAAGCGATTCCACAGGGAACATAACTTAGTTCTGTGTAACCAACCACCTTCCCTGGCAACAACCTGTGTCCAGAGGCCGCTGGGGAAAGAATTTCCTGAAATCCCAATAGTTGAGTCATAATTTGATACCTCTTAGGACTCAAAGAGGACTCAGAACTGTGACTTTAACCCCTGGAGGGTTATGGGTCTCTTCAAGAACCCTCTGATAGTTAAAGGAAATTCTCTCCAGAAACATATATTAGCTATCTTACATACAGTTTCAAGGTGCCCGCAGAACTCTGGCAGCCCTTGTACCTAGGTTAGTAACTCTTGTTAAAAATCGCCCAGAAAACTGAGAAGCAATGCAAAAGATTCAGTTCTCCTGATAAATTCTAGCCCTGACTAGTCACATTCCCTTGTTCAAAACAGAACAGAACAAAACAGTTACAACTCCCTAGATTTGACCTCAGGGTTATCCCTGAGGGCCTAGTCCTAGGTATTAACAGTAAGGGCATCCAGCCAAGCAGTGACTACTCTTTGGAAAACCTAAGTTCAGCTGAGTAAAACGAAGCTGTGTTTGATAATATCGTTTACATTTCCAAATCCCGGGTATCAAGCTTTCTTCCTATCCCTTGTGGCCCTTCCTAAATTTAGCCGCTGGTGTAATGGGGTAACCATGGCAACAACCACCTGCCTATTTAAAACCATCTCCAAAGCTAAATAGGGAAGCCTGGAAGAAATGGCTGCTCGCCTGCCTCTCTGTGGACAAATCGGGCATTCCTGGGCATTTTCAATAGGAGCAAGCAGGCAGGGTAGAAGCAGCATGGACTCAAGGTTTTTTTTTTTTAACAGGAAGTGTTCTGAGACCTTGTGAAACAGGGTCTACCTCGGAGCCACGATATTTGCACTTATCAGAAGGCACATGGATTTATATGCAAATCTCCATGACTGTCTTCCTAGATGATCGCACTACCCTTGACCTCAACCAGGTGAAGGGTAAGGTGCACACCTCACTGCAAAGGAGAGTCTTGCTGATAGAAACTGGGAAGTGGGGAGGAAAGGAGTTCATTCAGATCAGTGAGATCGTTCATACTCTGCACTGAAATGCACAGCTACAACTTTTTCCTGAGAGAGGTATCTTTCTAACTATACCTGATCACGTGGATAACTGATGATTGCTCTTTTTATGTCATATGTTCACCTGTCTATTGATTTTTGGAGTATGGAGAAATTCTTCCTGCCTTCTGCTTCCTTGCTGTCTACAGGGGTTTTGCTTCTTTCCATGAAAGGAGACCACCCAACAGACCACACCAAAGAGCTTGCTTTTCCCCAGGCAGGCTGTTTTCCACCACTCATATGGATTTTTTTGTACGTTTGGTTCCTTCTCCCTGGGTTGCCCTTCTTTTTTCCGTCAACCTGAAAAGCAATACTTGTTTTTGTGTCTTGCCCAGGCATCTCTCTAGCTGACTCTCCACATCAAATTCCATGCCCCTGCTTTGTGGATTCATATCACCTAACACAAATCACTCCAGTACTCTTGCCTGGAAAATCCCATGGATGGAGTAGCCTCGTAGGCTGCAGTCCATGGGGTTTCGAAGAGTTGGACACAACGAGCAACTTCACTTTCACTTTTCATTTTCATGCATTGGAGAAGGAAACGGCAACCCATTCCAGTGTTCTTGCCTGGAGAATCCCAGGGATGGAAGAGTCTGGTGGGCTGCCATCTATGGGGTCACACAGAGTCAGACACAACTGAAGCGACTTAGCAGCAGCAACAACACAAATCACTATGCACATCTGCTTTCTAGTCTGCCTCCATCCCTGGACCGTGAGCTCCCTACACACGTCTATGCAAAACACCTATACAACAGTGTCTGGTGCTATGTTCAAAAGATAGATTCACTGAACGAATGAATAAGTGAACAGAACCCCCATGGATTTCACAAACATTTGGCATCTTAAGAAACATGTTTGCATGAGTATGCATAATGGTATCTGTGTAAAAAGGGGATCTTAAAAGTTTGGAATGGCTGGAAGAGAAGGAGTATTTTTTAAAAAGTGACTTTCATGTGTGTATATGTGTCTGTATACTAGAGGGAAAAAGATCACAAGAAAAGCATCAGTTGATTTGTAAGTTTGTGACTACTGTAGGAATAGGAGTTGAAAATATACATATTGATAGTATTTTGTGAGTTGACTTGGTGTGTGTGAGAGAGAAAATACATTCTAATAAGGTTAGCTCAGCTACTATCAGATCCCACAAATCACTCTTCCTGAAGTCGAAGTGGCTTCATTATGTTCAGTTTCTGGTCCCCAAAGATTTCTGTAATCTTGGTTAACCTCCCAGGCATGGGGTCAGGGGAAAGAAGAGGAATGAAAATGATGGACCTCTAAGGAAGTGCCTGGCTTTACATGAAGGTGTGTGGGTAACACTGGACTTCTGATTGGTGGGCTAAATAAAGTTCCTTAGACTCAATCTGAGCTCAAATCAATACCCACTCTCCTGCCCACCTGCTTGAGGGTAGGGTGGGATCCAGTGGTCACCCTGATAAGGTCCAATATAAGAAAACAGAAAGGATGCAAATTAACCACCAAAAAGAGAAAAAGAAGGGAGAAAGGTAATTGAACCATCCCAGGGGTAGTTCTATGGACCCGCCTGCAGAATAGTTTGACTCTGCAAATGATCTGGTTTCCTTCTTCCTGTTACATTTTTGGACCAAGCTTCCGGCCTTCACAAGATGCGCGGGCTGAGGCTAGGCTCCGGGGAGGGGGCGCCCCCGGCTCTCTGCTGCCCTCTGCCGGCACGGGAGGGGGGAGCGCCGTCGTCTCGGACCCCTTGGCCACGGCCAGAGCTGCCACCGGCTCCCCTTTGTGAGGAAGGGAAGCCGAGGCCTCTGCCCTCTGCCTGTCCCTGCCTCTCGGGATCGAGGGGCTCAAGATGCGGGCGCTGTAGGTTTTGAGAAAGCGACCGTGCTCCAAGAGGGGGGACCCAAGATAGCCAAGCTCGGACCCCCACTCCCCAAGGCGGGGGGCACCACACCCTACCTCCCGGCCCCGGGCCCTCCCATTGCACCATCACCCTCTGACATTGTTTTCTTCTTGGAAATGGAAGCCCTCCTTCCGGCAACGTGGCAGGAAAACCCTAGGCTGCGGAGCTGAGAATGTTTCAGAGAGTGCAGGTGGAGGCCTGGGGCCTGTGGCCGTGTGGGTGGGGCGGGCAGGCAGTGCAGTCCTGGCCCCTGGCTATCCCCGGAGGGCCCTCTTACCTGCTGTTGAATTTTTCAGGGTGTTTCTCTCTCATCACGTGGAACCTGTGTGCAATGGAAGCATCCTGAAAGGAAAAGGGACAGAAAGCAGACCCCTGGTTAGTGGTCCTGACCCTGTCCGACGTGGAAGGAAGGGAAGGGACACACACTTTCACTGAACTTCCCAGATGTCAGGGGGAGAACAGGGAGGCCCCCGCAGAGGCTGGACACCAGGTCCAAGGTTAGGGCGAGGGCCCTCATGCTGTTAGAGCTGATGCCAAATGACTCCTCCTAATGTTCACTCTCTACCCTTTCTAGTTCAGAGTGAGTTAAGGGGATGATGATGCCCTTTGGGGGAGAGGCTTGCCCTTTGGGGAAAGGAAGTGTGTCTGAGTCTGTGAGCAGTGAGAATGCAGAAGCCCATATGGGGCTGAATGTGTTTGGAAATGCCTCACCCTATTCACTCTTTAAAGAAATACTTTGTATTCTGGAATATTTTAAGACTCATAAGTAGTTGCAAAAATAGTACAGAGAGTGCCTGTGGCCCTTTCACCTGGCTCCCCCCAAAGATAACATCTTATGTAACTATAGTACATGGTCCAAACCAGAAAACTGATGTTGGTAGAGGCTGTTATAGATTAACTCTTAGTCATTCATATCAGTAGACAGAATTGGTAGCATTGGATAATAGGCTTAGCAGATAATTAAAACTATATTTAGACTTCTGGCTTTTGCCTCTTGATCACTTCATGGAAACCAACTCTCCCCAAGGTCAGTAAGAGTCTCATTACCACATTCTATGGATACTTTGCTATCCTACTATTAGCACATTCCTTTGCTCTACTTTGGCCACCTGCTTCTCATTTAGGATGGCTCTCATGTCACCATGCTTCCGGGCTCTCCATGCTCAGAGCAGAACCTCTCAGCCTTGAATCCATTCTGCAGCCTACATTCCCTGTCATGGGCTATATCCAGGTCTCTTAGTTGTTACTAGCTTGTAGCTGCTGCTGTCTCTACAGTGTATCGCTGCAGAACCAACCCTGAACTTCAAACCTAAAACTGAACTCATCTTCCGTCCTCAGATTTGATCCTCTGCCCTTGTTACTGGTCTTTTCCAGCAGAAGAATGTGTAAAAGCCCCTTCACTGCTCAGGCCTCCTGCCAGCACGTCGGCTGCAGGTGGTGGGTTTTAGAAATAAACAGGCTAATTGAGCTGGGGGCGGGAGGGGTGGGGATGGGGGTGGTGACAGAACAAGGAAGCTGATTCAGACTTGTGCAGGGAAGAGACACAGAAACTTATTTACTGGAATGTGTAACTAAAAGAAAACTCAAATTCCATACAGTGAATTTTTAGCTATATCAATTTCATTTCTTGATAAAGAAATTCTACAAAATTTCTGGAAAAAAATGTCAGGAGGTATAGTTCAATGAAGCAACTTTTTTTTTTTTTTTTTGAGCATGTGCTGTGAGTAGTGAGTAAAATACGGGCTAAGGGTGGGGACAGAAAATCCAGAAGCAAGATAGGGGCCAAAGGGGAGGTTTCGTAATATTTTTACTTGGCAGAAGAGTAAACCCAGCGAGCAGCCCCCTGTTGAAAGGCAGACGGGGCAAGTCAAGGATATAGGTTTATTTTATGGTTGGCTAACACTCTTTGCTGAAACAATGTTTTGTGAATTTAACATTTAAACTCCAGTTACTGATTCACTATTTATTTAAGATACATCAGGAGTTGAAGTTGAAGCACCCCTGTGGACAATGGGAGGAGAGGGGCACCATCCGAGGAGGGTGGTGGGGGGCTGGTCTCCGTCCCCTTGGTGGATCCAGCCTTCACAGCTTCTCCGGGCAGGAGCGTTTCCTGCCCTCAGAGTGCGCCCACCTCCCTCCTAAGCAAGTTTTGTGAGCTTGCTGAATAAGATTCATGTGACATCTGTCAAATGCTTCTCTAGAATTCAAGAAACATTCCGTCTACTTGTGTTCCTTTGAAGCACTGATTTTCTTCTGTCAGGGGGAGAAAATAACCCAGAAGAAGAAAAAGAAAGAAAAAAGCAATCACATGTTGCCTGGCACGATTTGTACTTCACTCTCCCCCACCCCCAGTGCTGCTGTGACTGACTCCTGGCTTTTTAATTCCCTAGGATATATGCATAGGTCCCTGCCTTCTGTGTCAATCCCATTATCCTTTTTTTTTTTTTCATAATTAGGTTTTGCAAAGGTTCTTTTTACAAAGACCAGGTTTTACACTATTACTAGTTAAGCATGTGGTTCTGGATTTGACAGTGTAACCCTGTGATAAATACACAAAGTGGGAAGAGGGAGCTGAGCAGGTCCACTGTTGTTCAGGTTTGGAAAGGCAATGCTGGAAGACTCTAACAGTGTTTCTCTACCTGGGGATTGAGAAGAGAGGAAAGATTCATCTCCACCCTCTGCTGGGCTTCTCTGTGCCAGGTATTAAGCTGGCTGTACTTACATTCAGAGGTGAGTTCATTTAAAATTTAGAAACCAGTGCTATAGTGGTTCCAAACCTTTCCTGTAATAATTGCAGCAAAACAAGTCTTCTATTTGGAAGGTGGGGGTGGAGGTGGGAATTGTACATCCACGGACATGCTGCACACTCATTTCTGATGGTCTCATTCTCTGGGGTCCTTTCTATGAAGTGTGGGGTTAAAAAGGAGATAAAAAGCAGTATGGACACATGTCTACTCTTTCCTGAACTAAAACTCCCAAGTAGAGAGTTGGACAAAAGATTTTTGTGCCCCTTCCACATATAAGTGGTAATCATCTGGACTCTGAGCTATTAGGATGTCTAGGCCAGTCCTGTCCAATAGGAATAAATAAGAATTTTAGTAACCACATTAAAAAAGTGAAAAGGAACAAATGGAGTTAATTTTAAAAATAATAATAAATTTCAATGAATATTATTGCTACAATATTTGTTAATATAAAAATTGAGATATTAAAAATTCTTTCATACTACATTTTTGACGTTTGGTGTGCATTTTACATCTCTCAATTTAGAGTAACCCCATGTCAAGTATACAATAGCCACATGTGGCTAGTGGCTACCATATTGGACAATGTAGGTCTAAGTCACTTTGGCAACTTATGGAGATAATAAAAACAGAAAGGAGACAATAAGATAGATTATTTGGCATTTGGATTGTTCTGAAGAATTATGGCTGATGGGGGAATGACAAAGAGTGTAGACCCCTTGTCCAAG
Source organism: Antilocapra americana (assembly GCA_007570785.1). Taxonomy (NCBI): domain Eukaryota; kingdom Metazoa; phylum Chordata; class Mammalia; order Artiodactyla; family Antilocapridae; genus Antilocapra; species Antilocapra americana. Next base: position 22,333,793 of record ML664161.1, read on the forward strand.
ACACCCCTTAGTTAGTCCCATGGTTCCTGTAACTTCTTGACTCTCATAGGTGACAGATAAGAACCTGTGGCTGAAGGAATTGAAATTTTGCAGGGAAATGATGACTTTCTGATAAATTCCCTAATGGGTTTGCCATTGTGGAAACTTAGCTGGTGAAGTCTAGTTACGTACAGAATGTGAGGTGAAAGATGGTGCGTGAGTCAGTGTGATGGCTGTGGCCCGTCCTCGGCCCCTGGGTTCCCCTGGCATCAGAAATAGATTTCATTGACTCAAGGGATTAGCTGTTCACCCATCCTGTTAAGGCTCAGTGAAAGCAGAGCCTTTGCGGTGTTCAGAATTACACATACCCCAGGAATGATTTTTCAGTTCCAAACTTCCTGTCATTGATACCTGGCCATCCTGACATGTCTGCAAATCCAAAAATAAAGAGCAGGGATGAAGAGGCCAGAGAAGTCAGAGGAAGTAGTGTCCTGAAGGCCTGGGTTGAAAAATCTCCTGCCAATGGATGTTATCAGATGGAGGGAATGAGAAGGTCAAGGATCTTAGCTCTTCACTGGCGGGGAGCTGGGGAGTCTGTGGTGGATGGGAATGTAAAGGCAACAAGGCCCATGTCCCTCTCTACATAGGCCAGGAGACTCTGCCCTCGCTACCCCTCCATCTATGAAGTGGGTTATGTTGGCACCAAGGGGAATATGTGAACTCATCAGAGTGAATTCCCTACCACCCAGGGACAGCTCGGCGGGGGTCATTGTCACCACCTTTATAAATGCAGAGCAGTGGACATTTGATATCAGTAAGATATTCCAGGTCCTTCAAAAGAGGTGAAGACTTTGCAGCGCTCTCTTTGCCAAAGGAGTCCAACTCTAATCGTCTTAAGGAAGTAAAGCTGGGGGTTGGTTTACATACTGTTTCTCCTCTTACAGAGTTTGGGAAGTCAAATAGGGAGCAAGAGCTTCTGCAAATGTCAGCCCCAGAATCTCTTAGGGTTACATGTTGGCTACTTGTTTTCTCAAGAATTTCCCTTTCCAGCTTTTAAAGAGTGAGCACACAAACCCTGCAAGCATTTTATTGAGAGAAGGCTAAGGTTACACCAATGAGAGAAAAACAATCCTGCTTCCTCACTGACTTGCAATAAAATATTAAACATGGACAAGTTAAAGGTATATGAAAAAAACCACGAGGAAGATTTTGTGAAGTTCTTCTTAACTTGAAAGATGAGCAGACTGGATTACTGTAGGTCAGCCCCGGGGTAAACCGCTGAGGGAAATGGAGAATCTATTCCTAGGTTTTTCCTTGTTGGGCAGTTAGTTTGTATTTGTCCTTTTTTCCCTCCCTCCTGCCCATTCCCCCACTCACTTCCTTATTACTTATAAGAATATATAAAGACCACGCTCAGTCTCGGCTCGTGGGATTAGGGCTTGGCTGCCTAGCTGAGGCGAGGTCGTCTCTTCCTTTTCGGCATATGATTGTCCATTTGGTCAGCAGCACTGAGTGACTGTCACTTTTTGGCATACAGCGCTTTGTAGAGATGGATAGGGAGGCCTTGGGAATACTGTTGTTTCTGGCAGACAGAGCTGGGCGTGATAAGAGAAGACCTGGGGTTGAGGACTCTGAAGGCAGCCAAGGGCGTAACCTGCCGTCCAGAAACTCGCAGCAGCTCACTTCTGGCCCATGGCTTACAGGTGCTCGTTTTCCCTCCTTTCTGCCTTTTCTCTCCTTTATCTACTCCAGATCTGGTTTCTGTTCCTGTGAAGAACCAATTCCTCTGACCATCCTTCTCTGTTCTAATGGGTTGTCTTCACTCACTGAGGACTTGATCGGGGCTGTCTGCATCAGAATTATCTCAGGGGCTTATTAAAGGTGCACATTCCCAGACTTGCTCAGACCAACTGAATCAGAATATGAATCAGGATCTGTCATGTGGGTGGAATCTGCATTTCTGACCAAGGGTACAGGTAGGGTATGGGTGAGCCAGCACACAGTAAGTTTTGAGGATGCCCCTCTAATGCAGCTGCATTTGGCAGCATGGAGATGACGGCCTGTGCAGGATCTGCATGGCTCAGGGTCCACAGCAAGGTGGGCTATGGACACTAGGGATTCCCGGTTCTTACTAAGCTACAGTTCCTTCTTGCAAAATGCAAAAGGGCAAAGGCTATACCCTCAAAAAGGGGTGCTGTGCCTCGTGTGCATTAGGTACTCAATACATGTTAGCAAGTTGTTCTCTGGTTACTACAGGAAAAAGGACACGCGTTTCAGTCATACTGTAATGGAGGGAAGCTGCATGCTCCAGAATCCCTCTGGCCTCCAACACCAGACCTGTCAGCCAAGTCTCATTTGCAGGAGCTGAAGGCTGCATGTTCCCTTCGCATGAAGAGGAGCCTGAACAGGTGGCTCCAAAGGAGTAGCTTTTGAGTCAAAAAGAGGAGACCTACAACACAGGAGGATGAGCTGGTAGGTCCTAGGCAAAGATATCTCGCCCCACTGAGGAGGGTGCAGGGGAGCTGAGGAGATCAACCAGATCAGGGCAGCAGAGACCATGAATATATTTCTCGCCAGCACCTCTATCCTTTCAGAGCCCATTCACGGGGGTCGAGCAATGCCTCTCTCTTTTGTTTTAGTTAACAGAAAAAGAGTTAGGGGCTGGGAGTCGGAAAATGAAAGCAAATCCCTTAATCTGATCCTCTATTTCCTCATTCACCAAACGGAGGAAATACTGCCCTCCAGTGTAATCATAAGAACCAAGAAAATATCTGTAAATACGGTAAATTTTAAATCTCATAAATATAAGGGATTATTATTCTTCCTTTCTGCTTCCATGGCTCTCCTTTTAGTTTTCTTATTAAGAAAACTAAAAACCCTTTCCTTAACCATGTTCTTCCCTCAAACTACCTATCATTTCTCCTTTTCTCTCCTTTTGTAAAGACCACCAACATTTGCAAAAGAGGCAGAGGTGATGATTGAGAGGGTCACACAGTCTCGGTCTGAAGGGATTAATGTGCATATGAAACTGGGCAGCGTAGTTCCCAAGACAGCAGAGAGAAAGGCCTGGTTTCAGAGGCGCAGCGTGTGTGCCCTAGTTCCAACCCTTCCACGTTCTGTGTGCTTAAGTCTCCTCTGTAACATGCAGAGGTGGGGATGATAATGCCTGCAGGATTGCTGTGAGGACTAGAACTAAGTCTAGCACAGGGGAGAACACACAGTAGGTGCTCAATAAATGCTAATGTCTACGTTTCACCTTCCTCCCAATCCCTGATCTATTTACGGAGAGGACTGACACCTTTTCCCCTCAGTTTTGTCTCCAGCAATTTGGGAAGCAATGTCCAACCTATACTCTTTGGACCAGAAGCTGAGTTCAGCAAAACAAACTAACTTAGCTGTGCTATATATGATGGGAGCTGGGGGAGAAAGAGGAATGTACTGTTGTCCTTATACCGTGTGTGTTTGTATGTATGTGTGTATGTACATGTATATGTATGTGTTTATGCATACACGTGTGTGTTGCAGGAGGGCTGAGTCAGGCATATGGAAAAAAACCCTTTAGTCTAAGGCAAAGGTGACCACAGAGGACTGTGGGAGCTTAGGGGGAACACAGAGCTCAGCCTAAGGGGTCAGCAAGGAGGAGATGCCCCAGAGGCTTAGGTGCACTTGGAGTGTGGGGAGTGGGGTTGGGAAGACGAGAAAAGACAGGAGAGAGAGAATTCTGAGAACTAATCCAGGGAGTCAGCTTGAGAGCACGTCTTCCCTGGAGCATCAGCATTTCCAACTCTGGAAGGCTCACCTGAGAATCTCCTCCTGACCTCATCCTTGGTTATTTTTGGTGTTGCTTTTCCTTAACTATTTCAAATTATCCAAAGAGTAATAGGTCTTTTGAAAAATGTACTGTTCTTTTCTTGTGTTAGGTAAAATGATAGGGGCAGGAACTTCCTGCATAAACAAGGACAGGACTGCTGGATGCGAGGATGCCTGGACCCCAGCTGAAGCAGGGGGAAACTGGGACAAGTAAAGAGTCGGGACCCAGAGTGGACAGTGAAAGACTAGAACCCTTCCTGCCCACCTGGGCACTTCTTTCCCATGCAGAAAAGCCTTTCCTGGCCAACTCACCACGCCGATGGAGAAATAGTTGTTCATGATGTTGTATGGCACCTGGTCTCCATTCTCCACCTCCTCTCTGGGGATGACTTCCAGATGCCAGCGGTCCAGCATCACCAAGGGGCTCTGCTCGATGTCCTTCAGGATTTTTGTCAGGCTGCCCCCTTCATATCCTGCCAAGCACAGCACTGCGTTTGCCCCCAGAGCAGAAAGGCTTGGTTGTTGCTCATGCAACTATCAGGGTGGGGCACCCCTTGGGCACCCCAAGTGTGTCCAGGCCAGAGTCACTCTGGTTCCCTTGGCTACAGAGAAGGAGAGGACAATCTGGAGTAATTAGAAAGAAGCTGGGGCAATCTGGAAGCCAGAGTAGCAGGGGTAGGGCTGGGTGCTGGCCAAAGATGGGCAGGCCTGTGTAGCTGAAGCGAGCCCTGGGGAATCAGTGTGCTGGATGGTTGGGAAGCTGTATATGGGAGAACGAAGGATCTGTTCCAGGACTGTGTCATGATGCAGATGGACAGTGCCGTAAGCAGAATTTTAGGATGGTCCCCACATTTCTTGCCCTTGAGGGATATATAACCAGCAACCCCCAGGACCTGTGGATAAGATGGGCTAGTCAGTTGTGATTTGGTATATTATATGGTACAACTGACTTCAAGAAAGCAAAATTATCCTAAGTGGATCTGACCTAATCAGGTGAGTCTTTAGAAAGACTGTGCTTTTCCTTAAGAAATAGGTCCAAAGCTTGAGAAGGATTGGAACTGAGGGAGAGTCCCTTCTGCCAGCTTTGAAGATGGAGGGATCCATCATGCAAGGAATGAAGAAGGCCTCTAGGATATGAGAGTGATCCCAGCTGACCACCAGCAAAGAGACAGAGACCTCAGATCTACAAAGAAGGAAATGCAGCCAACAACCTGAAAGAGCTTTAGAAGGAAATCTTCGCTTAGAGTCTTCAGAGAAGAGCACAGCCTGTTCAGTGCCCTGATTCTATCCCATGAGGCCTAGTCACATTGTTCTAGGATTTTTTTTTTTTCTTAAAGCATTTATTTGGGTGCACTGGGTCTTAATTGCAGTACGCGTGATCTTGTTCCCTGACCAGGGATTGATACAAAGCCCTCCGCATTGAGAGTGCAGAGTCTTAGCTCCTGGACCACCAGGGAAGTCGCTGTTCTGGGACCTCTGACCTATAGGAGCTGATACAAGGATGTTTTAAGCCTCTATGTTTATAATCATTAGTTGTTACATAGTTCGTGGTTGTTCAGTGTCTAAGTCATGTCTGACGCTTTGCAACCCCATGGACTGTAGCCCTCCAGGCTCCTCTGTCCATGGATTTCCCAAGCAAGAATACTGGAGTGGGTTTCCATTTCCTTCTCCAGGGGATCTTCCCCACCCAGGAATCGAACCCTCCTCTCTTGTGTCTCCTGCATTGGCATGCAGATTCTTTACCACTGAGTCACCAGGGAAGCCCTTGTTTGTACATAGTAGCAATGGAAAACTAATGTAGCAAGTGAACTGTAAGTACCAAGTTAGTGGGAGAGACAGTCTTTGCTTTCAAATAACTGTTCCATGTTCCTGCTTACCTCTGGGACAAGCTTGAAGAGCATTTTCAAGCTGTCAGGGGTCTGGTCAGCACCTCAGGGGATGCATCACAAGACAGCAATGAAAGTAAGGAGGTAGCTGAAGGCCTTGATGCTAACTGGGAGCACAGAGCTGCGGGAAATTTGTGCCTCGCTCTGCTGCCTAGATGCCCAGAGTGTGAGGCCACAGTCTGCTTCTCCCTCTTGAGTAGAGGGTCCTTCCCAAGCCCAGTGTGTGGCTGAAGACCCTGGCAGCTTTTCCCATGCCTGCCAGCTTCCTTCTGGGGCTAGCTCCTGCTTGCTCTGCCCCTGCCCTCCAAGCAGGCACACTGACCGCTACCGGCCTGGTCTTGGATCACTTCCAGAATTGATCAGCCATCTGGAGTCTCATCCTAATTCTGCCTGCCAGCCTGATCCATCAGCTCCAAGTGCTGCCCTGAACCTCTCTACTCTCTGAAGCAGGCTCAGCTCCATGGGGGCTGTTGCAGTTTGCAGAGTTCTCCTTAGCTCCTGCCCATTGCCCTATAAGCTGGTTTCTACTCTGAGGTCCCCCTTAGAAGAATTTCAGAATGAGGGACCCTGGCCCTGGGATGATCTGAAATGCCTCGCTAACTGGTTAATTGGACTTTTCAGTCTGCATTCTGAATCCTAATTCAGAAGAAGGTCAGTAGTTTGGAGAAGAGGAATTTCAGGCATAAAAATTCCCAAGTGAACCCTGACTGGGATGAACCCTGGAGAGGAGACAAAGGAGTTGGCTTGTTCTGCAGGAGTCATAGCTTCCCCAGTGGCTCAATGGTAAAGAATCTGCCTGCAATGAAGGCTCCCTGGGTCAGGGAGATCCCCTGGAGAAGGGCATGGCAACCCACTCCAGTATTCTTGCCTGGAAAATCCCATGGATGGAGGAGCCTAGCAGGCTAGTTTGTGGGGTCACACAGAGTTGGCCACAACTGAAGCGACTTAGCACACAGCACACGCATAGAGGGAGACAGATTCAAAGTTGAGGGTATCAGGCTGATAGTTAAGTCTTATGAACTGCAGACACAGGCCCTGGCATCAGGGAAAAGGCATGGATTAGAGATGACCCCAAAATTGAGTATTTCTCCATGGAATGTAATCCTTAAGAGGGGAGCTCAGCCTAGCTCTGCAGAGCCTCCCTGTAGACTGGGGTGCTTGTCCCTAGGATGGTGCCCCTCTCACGCAGACTCACCTCCTCCCCAGCGGAGACAGCGGGCCAGGTCATTTCCTGTTCCAAGAGGCAGGACAGCCACAGGTGGATGCTTTGCAAAATTGGCCTTATCTGCAACCCATGAAGAGGAAGAGAGAACCATATGCCACGTGATTACAGAAGGTTTAAGTTGTTCAGTTATCCCTTATCTAATGCTGAAAGCCTCTATGGCATTCTTTGTTTGAATACTTCTCCTGTTGGGGAACTCACTGCTTCCTAAAGCCATCTCTTCCATCTGCAGTAAGCTAACCACTGCAAAGGAGCCTTCATATTGAGCTAAATCTGTCTCCCAGTAACTTACACCTGGTTCATCCTCATTTCATCCTAATTCTTTCCAAAGGGTGACAGCAGTACACCTCAAAAACATTGGTTTGCATAGTTTTAATCTTCAATAATAACAAGCATTTACCCTACTTATCCCTTAGACAGATCCTGAAAGATATTATCATTCACATGGATGAAGAAATGGAGGTTCATGGAGGGAAAGTCATTCTAGAGCCAGCATCCAAACCCAGATTTCTGCACCTCCAAGTCCATACTTCTCCTTTCTTCAGAGCCTAAGCAGCTGCATTAGGCTGCTTAAAAATAACATTGTGTCTAACAAGCCAAACCCTGAGATGTTATCTGGCACCTAGGGTACAGTTTGCCACTTCCACCACCTCCCAGACTTGCAAACACACAGAGTCCTGATCCTGTCTCCCAGGATGGTTGTGATGGAGCATCAGGCCAAATCATAAGAGAAAGCATAGCATAATGTATATGTTTTCTTCTGGCTGCATATCTACAGCAGCATGTTGACTGAGCTTGGAAAGCTGAAGGAGGCCAGACACCCACTGGGCTCCAGGGGATATCACTTATATAAAGCTCAGAGCATCTGATGCCAGGGAAGGATGTGGGTGATGTGACTGGGGAGCACGGCTGGGGATTGAGTGGGGGGCAATGCAAGAATCATCATCCTGCATGAGGTTCATTCCAGGGCTGCCTCAGCAGAACAGGTGACCCCCCCGCCCCAGCAGGTTGTCACAGTAATGCGGAAATGACTGAGGCAAGATTCAGGGCTGAGGTTACTGCCAGGAGGGTTGAGATGGAGTAAGTTGGTGGACTCTCTCATTGCCCCAGAAAAATGCGTTTATGCCTCCAGCCTTTGCTGGCGCTCTTCCTTTGCCTGGAAGACCCTTGTTTGCTTAAGTCTGCCCCTTCTTCTGTGGTTCCCATTGCAGCAGATCAACCGTCCTCACAGTGCTGAGGCTAGACACCTGGATGTCATTCTAGATTTTTCCTTCTCCTGCACCACACATCCGTTTCTACATGCTGTCTCCTTAATAGCTTTCCAAGCAATCTCTCCTCTCCCTCCCATGGTGATGGCTGGGTTCTGACACAGTATGAGTCCTTCCCACTGCTATTGCTGCAGCGGCCGCTCTGTGTCCTCTTGGCCTCCAGTTTCACCCCCTGGTAGGTTCTCCACAGGTCCACCTGGGCAGGCAATCCTTGAACCACAAGCCTGATCACACTAGTCCACTGTTTTGCCTTCTGCCATGGTTCCCATCACCCCTTAGCCTGGCAGCAAGGCCCTTTTCAGCTCTGCCTCATTCTCTAGCCTCATCCTTCTCATGTCCTGCTTCCCACTCACCATGTCAACATGTGGTTCAATGCAGAGGCCCTTTCTGGTTGGCCTAGTCTGGACCTTGTGCCTCTCCAGAGTGCTTCTCTGGTGCCAGGGATGATCTCATTCATACTACCTTGTAAATGACTGCTTGTTTGTTCCCCAAATGTACTGTGACCTTCCTGGGGGACCTGTATCTCATTTGCTGTAGTATCTCCACACCTTTACTGAAGGCCTAGATACTGTGTTAGGCGCTCCAGCTCTAAAAGCAGGCAAAAAGAAAAAAAAAAAAAGACATGGCTCTGGCTCTCATGGTACCTACCATTGAGAGGGAGAGACAGCTGTTAAAGAGGTAATTGGTGCATAACTTCAAATGCATACTGGGAAGGCGGGGACTGTGGTCCTGTAATGAGTGATCAGGGAAGGCTTCCCCAAGGAAGGCTGAGATCTGAAGTAGAAGCCGACCAAGCAAAGGCCAGGGAGCAGAACAGACAGGCCCTGTGGTGGAAGGGACACTAGTGTCTTCAAGGGTCAGAGAGGGATTGAGTGTTTGAGGGGGAGGGTGGGGGTAGGAAATGAGGTTGGAAGGGTGGGCAGCTGCTAGGCCACTTTGGGCCCCCGGAAGCATTGGTTTTATCTTTATCTAAGAACCCTGGGAAGCCACCAATACGCGTCATACACATCACAACCCCACTGGCATTCAGGGACGGCCACTCTGGCTATTGCACAAGAACAGATCAGAGGGAGCGCTGAAGTCGGGTGGCAGAGGGCACTGAACAAGGGCCTCGATCTCTTGAATGAATGAATGAATGAACATTGTCCAGTTATTCCTTTTACTCTTGTTTTTTTAAATCTCTGTTTTTTAACCTGTGAAAAAACAGATCACCTCACACGCTTTCTGTTCTGGGCAGCATATATCACCTCTGTCCTTGGCAGACGAATTTTATACAGCTTGTCCGCAAGCCCTACTTTCTCCTTCCCAATGGAGAGGGAACCCTACAAGCAGCTCCTAGCACTGCAGCCATCCACCCTCTGCTGATCAGCTATTTCTTCCCCGGCTCCCAGAGGATGCCTCCCTCCTCCCACAAACAACTCCAGAGCCCCAGGTGACAAGAGAGCGTGGGTGGCTGCTTGGCAGGGCTGTGTCCATGGAAACCAAAGTGCCTGTGGGGGAGCAGATGTGGCAGGTGTGGGGGATGCCTGTCCCAACCCAGGTGGTTTGCTTATGACCCCTGTGGGCCCAGCCTTCTCCACCCTGTTCAGGGTCTATCCTGGCCCATCCTCCACTCCCCTCTTCCCAGAGGAAGTCTTCGTCTGCCACAGAAAGTCGGCAAATCCTGTGGGCTTCATCTTCCAAAGCTATCCAGACCCTGACTTCTCCTTACCACCTCCTCTGTCTCTACTGTGGTTCATGGCCCAGGTCCCCTCCTTGGATCTCTGCAGAAGCCTCCTATCTGGTCTCCCAGCTCCCACCCTTTTCAGTTTCTGTAATCTGTTGTGCTCCTGCTTTGCTCGAAACAATCTAGCATCTTGGGACCTTCGCAGTATGATAGCTGCATTCCATATCATGTCGTCCATGTCCTAGTGACTCGGCCCTGCTTCGTCTCTGCTTTATCCCTGGCCCCTCTCCCCTCACAGGCTCCACCCTGGGCACGCTCTGCAGCCTTCTCACTGGCCTTCTCCTGCTCCTGCCTCAGGGCCTTTGTATCTGCTGTTCCTTCTGCCTGAACTGCTCTTTCCTTGGGCATCCGTGAAGCTCACTCTACTCCAGGTCTCCATGAAAATGTCATCTGCTCCTCAGGACCTTCAAAACCACCCTGTCTTAGTTTGCAACTCCACTCCCACTGCTGAGTTCCCTTTGCCCATTTTCTGCTGTTCTCTCTCTCTTTTTTAAGTCACCTTCTGTCACACTGTATATTTCACTTATTTCTTTGTTTACTGCCTGTCTCTTCCCTCTAGAAGGAAGCTCCATGAGGGTGAGATAGTGTCCTTTATTTACTGCTGCATTGCCAGGGCTTCCACGGGAGCTGAGCACCTGGAGACATGCAGGCAGGATCTGAGGAAAAAAAGATGAAAACAGCCAAGCAGCCCAGGGCTTGCTGCTTTGGACCATCTCAGAAATTCCCTTGGCTGCTTTCCTGAGTTTATGTTCTATATCTCAGTGTTTATCTGCACTCTCCAGGGTTAGATCTTGAATGTATCCCTCATCCCAGAATTTCAGAGTCATTCTCCATCATTTACTGGTGGTACTGTGTCCAAGGACCCACAAATACAGGCAGGCCTCCTGATTCCCAGCCCAGACCCTCCCCACCATCCCCATCACCCTTTTGATCAAGGCATATTGGACATACCCCATTGTAGCTTTTCTTTACTTGAACTGACCTGAGCTTTCTAGATGTGCCTTGTGGGCTCTGGGCTCTAGGCGTTCATCTCAAGGTGATTGCCCTACATTATGCATCTATTCTTGGTTCTCTCGCCTCTATCCAGCACCCTGGACCTGCCTGGAGTCCCAGTCCTGCTGCCTTTCCCCCGAGTCTTCCCTTCTGGCCTGTCCTGCAACTGCCCAAATCCTGTCCATGACAGATATTTTTGAAGCAAGGCCTGAGACTAAGCTGTTAACATCTGTACATGTGGGAATCCTTCCATTGTGTTTTCTTTCTTTTGTCCACCCGAAGTAGGTATTTAGTGAAGCATTGGTCCAAGAGTAGAAACAGAGATAAACAAGACATGGTTCCATTTCTCTGTTTTATTACCTTTCTCTGACTTTAAATATGGGCTTCCCAGGTGGTACTAGTGGTAAAGAACTCACCTGCCAAAGCAGGAGACATGGGTTCCATTCCTGGGTCAGGAAGATCCCCTGGAGGAGGGCATGGCAACCCACTCCAATATTCTTGCCTGGAGAATCCCATGGTTCCCAAAGAGACATGACTGACATGACTTAGCATGCATATGCACCACTTTCAATACACTTATTTGTAAATCAACTACAAAGGTCCTTCCAGCCGTTCTTACCAATGCAATCCAAAATCCAGCCAACTGTCCCATCACCTCCACAGGCCAAAACACGGAAGTCTGGAGTATCACGGAAAAAATTAAGTCTGGGAAGTAGAAAGGCCAAAATGGTTTTGTTTATAGGCTGACCTTTGACACTCCTTGAGTCAGAGTCCCCCCACCCCACCCCAACACCCTGCTCCCTTCCCTGGAAGCATATTATGACCTTGACTCCTTTTGGGTTTGAAAGGGTCACTCAGAGTTCTGAAACCAGAATGTACTAAGCAATGCCATTGAGTATGAACCCCAAGGAGCCATCTTTGTCTAAGGAGATTCTGACTCAATATTCAACACAGAAAATGGTTTTCTAGAAACTGTTTATGATTTATGCAGAGGAATCCACAGTTTGCTTATTTTGGCACCAGTACAATTAACCCCAACATCTGCCTCCTTTCCAGCTCTCACCTACTCTGCCCTCACAACCTCCAAGATGCATTGAACTAGCTGAATCTTCATCCCACCCAAGACCTAAGTGGAGGGAGCACCATCTCCCCTCAGGGGCCTTAACCTGAGGTGCATATCTAAGGAGTCTGTAGGTTAGAGCAGGGCTCTTAACCTGGGGTGCATATCTAAGGAGTCTGTAGGTAGAATCCAGAGGGCCTTGAACTTGGAAAAAATGTTACACTATTATCTTCCCTAAACTGTAACTGAAAATTAGCATTTCCTTCAATAATACCTGTGACTTTGTTAAGCAGCCGAAATGACAGGTATTTCAATGTTTTACTACAGTTGCGACAGGCATTTTCCATAACCACTTCTGCTCATTACTGTTTTAATTTACAGAAGCTATTAGACCTGCCTCTGGAACTTGCTATGTAATATTTTAATAAATCATGTGTATTTTCCTGTCACAGATTTGTTGTCTAACCTTTAGTAACTGTTTTTTCAATAAAGTTTCCCTGGGTATTCCTATATATTTCATTTTATACATTAAAAAATTTTATCTTAATATTAAGAAGGGGTCCATAGGCTCCATGAGGCTGCCAAATGGGTTCCTGGTGCAAAAAAGGTTAAGAACCTCTGTTGTAGCACAGATAGGATCTGGGGAGGGCTTGGGGTTGGGCTTGAGAAGCTGAAACCCAGATTTCCCCGTTGCCCTGTTTGGTGATCTGAGGAGACCCCTGGGGTCTTTTACCAATGCAGATGTGGGCAAATTAACATCCCCTCCCCGCCTTTCTTTTGTAGAACTCTTCTCTCCTGTAGAAGTGGATTCTGAATGAAGGCTCCCTTCAGCTAGACAGCCTCTCTGATTACAGGCTGACATACACAGCAGAGAGAGATACTCAGGGCACAGTGGCCCTAGAAGCAGCCACCAGGCTTGTTATCCTGAACAAAGCCAATTTAGGATGGATGCAGTTACGGGACAATACTGTCTGTATTCAAGTATCAAAATGCCCTGGAAGAGAGCAGGCTGGTAAAGGCATCTGTGGGATGCTGCTCAGTCACAAGTCACAAATGGAGCAGTCATCAGCCATCAAGGGGAATGTGATGGCACGTGCAGCAGTACAGGTGGGCTTTATTTTGAAATTAATTTTATAGGTAAGTCACGGCAGAGGTGCTGAATTTGCACTCATGTTTCTTTCCCCTTTAGTGATCTTGTATCATCACTGCCATAAATAATAGCTTTGTGTCAAACAGCTGAAGACACAGTCTCTTCTTACTTATTTTTAAAAATGAAAAATACTTTAAAAAGTTTTGGGCTATGCTGCATGGCATTTGGGATCTTAGTTTCCTCACCAGGAATTGAACCCACACCTCCTGCAGTAGAAGTACAAAGTCCTAACCACTGGACCACCAGGGAAGTGCTCAGAATCCCTTTTTAGAGTCCTTACCCAGACCCTCTCAAGGTCTTGGTGAGCCAAGCATAGCAAGGCAAGTTTGGATGTTGGAAACCCCAGCCCAGGAGGCACAGATCTGAGGACTGGCACTGAGATAGCCTCAGGCTGGCCGGTCAGTGTCTCTGGTGCACTGGCTCCAGCTGGTCACAGTCTTTGGGTACCTTCCAGCCCCAGTGCTGGAGGAACCTCTGATTACAGGGCTCATCACATCACAGCTCCTCCCACAGAACTTGGGGAGAGCTGCAGAGGGGCTGCCTCATCTCCTTTTGTTGCTCCCCATCTCCTCAACACAGGGAAATAGCCAATAGGCAAATGACAGGAGACAGGCCAGTGGGGTGGGGAAGGGGTGCACCGAACAACCTCTAAACTGGATGATTCAGGAAAAAATGTGATTTCATTGAACAACTAATTGTCTTGATCCTAAAATGCCTCGACAAGAGAACAACATGCTGTGGAACTCTGAGTCAGCCGTATAGATTTCTGAAACATAGACAGACAGTGGTAAGAAAACTCTTTTCTTCTCCCTGATGATTCAGGATGAAGATGCCAGCTAATACAGCCTTGCGAATAAGTTAATTTACCAGCCTGCCCTTCTTGTCAATCCCACAAATGACATTTGCAATTTTTCCCTCTTACAAAATCAACAGCTTTTTCTGGGATAAAGTATAGGAGGCTACTTCCCAGAGTCAGCTGTAATGGGTGTTCCTGAGTATCTCCAGGAGGAAGTAGGAGTAGATAATGAGGAAAAGAAGAGAAAAGGAGTGAATTGGCAGGAAGGACAAGTCTACAGATGAAAGAGATTGAAAAAAAAAAAAAAACACCCAGAAAGCTATGCTCTTTAGAGATTATAGTGGGCAGGGGTGGGGTGGGAATAAGAAGTAAAGATTATGTCTCCATACCCTGGAGTAGGCCCCCCATTGTCCAGGTTGAAAACTTGTTTGGGGTTGAGCAGATAGTGGAATTTCCGAAGAATTCTATGGAAAAAAAAGAGAGAGAGAGAGACCGAGACAGAGAAGAGGAATGTCATTGTGAGAAGTCATAGGAGGGCAAGCACTTCTCCAGCCCAGAGATGGTGGGAATGTGGGTCTCTTTAAACCCAAGGAGGGGAAGACTGCACACACGTCCTGCAGACCCTGAACTCCCGGGTCCAGCTGGCCTCACCCAGACCCCACCCCTGGTTCAAAGTCTCTCCACCATCCGAGATTCTAGTCTCCAACCCCAGGAGTAGTACCCCCCTTGCACAGAGACAGTGCAGAGCAACCCAGAGAACAGAACTTCCGTTCTCCTGAGGCCTTCTCCTTCATGGAGAACTTCTCCCAAATGTTCTGCATGTTCTAGGTAGTATGCTTCTGCTCTTTGTGGACTAGACAAAGGTCTACCAAGTCCTGGGGTCAGGAGGACATGCAGGAAGTGGAGTTGGGGCAGAGGAGCACTGGGGGCAGTAGACACATCTAGGCTTGGTTTCAAGGCTTCAGCTTGAGGCTAATTAGGTCAGTTCAGAAAGGGTGCTCTGCCCCTAGGATTGCGGTTGGGGGTTGGGTGGTCTCATAATTCTTGTTTAAGATCTGCTTATTACTTTTTAAAACATGGATTCCAGATCACCATGTCAACAATTCATTGCCTCAGAGCTGAACACAGGGAGCCAGAGCAGAGCTGCTCTGCCCATCCCCCACTCTCTGCAGACTGGGCATTTCCTTCACTGATGAGATGGGAGACCTGCTTTCTCGGGGTGGAATAGACTAAGAAGTCTCATCCAGGTGCCTCTTCCATGTCTCTTAAATCAAGAAAAGACTTGGAAGCCCGGGAACTTAACAGGCATCTCAGAACTTGGCCTGATTCTGGCAAACAGAATAATGGCCCATGTGACAAGCTCTAGGCTAAGCACTATACCTGTCTTAATATTCTCATGGGAGAAGAAATGATTATTATCTCCATGTTACAGAGGATGAAACCAAGGCACAGGGACATTAAGTCACTTGGACCAGGTCATCAAATGATGTGTGGTAGGGCTAGGACTGGACCACAGGTCTGCCATCTCCATAGCCCACTCGGTTATGGCTGAGGGGAAGAAAGGACCCAGATGAGGTTGTTCTAGCCTCTCTATCTCAGAAAAGAAGAGAACATACCTTTCTCCTTGTCTCCCTCCACTCTTGGGGTTCACCAAGACCAGCAGGGGGTGGGTACCCGGAGTGGGGATGATCTTATACTTTAAAGGCAAAAGAAAAAGAAGTTAGCTGTGTTTCAGCCCACTGGAAAGGAATGCGATGAGAGTGGATACTAAGACAGATCCCGGGAGAGACAGCTGGGAAGCAGATCCAGGCATGGGGTAGAGGAGGTCAGGAGGCAGTAGGTGCTGCTCCACTGGCTTAATCTGAGGGATTAAGCAGTTAAGTGTCTCCAGCCTAAGTGGTTTTTAAGTAGCATTAATGGTGACAGGGGTTTGAGGTGGGGATCAGAGATGGGACTTCAAATTATCCAGCAATGGTGTGGCTTTGTGCTCACAGCACAAGATTAGCTTTTGTGAAGATACACCTGAAATGATCTTAGAAAAATAGGGCCATCCAGTCCTACACCTAAATAGAATGGAGCTAATCATCATTTCCACCCCCAGCATCTTTCAAATCTACATTTGCAGCCCCAATTTTCCTCCCGAGCTCTGGTTCCACCTTTCTCACTGTCAAAGGGGTATCTTCAGCCACCAGAACATACCCTCAATATGACTTACCTTCTTTCCCCCCAAAACTGGTCTTCTCTCCCGGCTTCTATTATTATTCATCCAGTCACCCAGGGAAGACCCTGTCGTGCCAGCTCTTTCTCTGGAATGTCTCATTATCTCCGGCAGCTGCCACAATGCCCATACTGCTCAGGCCTTTCTCACCTCAGGTGAAGCCCTGTAAGCTGCCCCCACACAGTTCTTTCCTAGTCATACCACTCCTGCTCAAAATCCTTTAATGACATCTCATTACCCAGAGGATAAAATCCAAACCTGCTAAACTGGCCTGCCAGGCATTTATGTGTAGCCCCACTCTATAGAGCCCTTAATCACTCTAACCTTCACTGCAGTTCCAGCCAAGTCTGGCTCTTACCCTCTAGTGAGTGAATTCCCGCCCCGTGGGGCTGCTCACACTGATTTCTCCTCCTCCTTAATGCCCTGAAATGCCTATTTCCTTTATAGAAACCTCAAGAAAAACTTCTCATCCTCAAGGCTTACTTGAGGATCAGAAGGTTTACCTCAAATTCAAGACTTACTTCCTCGATGAAGTTTTCCTTGATCATTGCAATGAAAACTATTGCACTTGAAGCATATAATATTTTCTGGATTCCGTTTGGTATTGTTTATTTGCATGTTTTAATTTTTTATTTTCTCAGGTGAAGCAAAAGTGAAAGTGTTAGTCACTTAGTCCTGTCTGACTCTTTGTGACCACATAGACTGTAGCCCACCAGGCTAATCTGTCCATGTGATTCTCCAGGCGAGAATACTGGAGTGGGTAGCCATTCCCTTCTCCAGGGGATCTTCCTAGCCCAGGGATTGAACGTAGCTCTCCTGCATTGGAGGCAGATTCTTTACCATCTGAGCCACCAGAGAAGCCCAATGTCTCAAAACATCAACTGAATTTTAAATGTCTCAAAGGCAAGGTGGGAGTGTGTATAACCCTTGTACCAAGGATCCCGTTGCCCCAGAGACAAGTGTACTCAGTAAATACTTGTAGCTTCAGCAGAAGAATATACTGATACAGAGGTGCAGCGCTGCTTCATATTCACTGTCTTATGCCTACTTTTCCATATCTCAAGGTAAAAATTCAGCAAACCCAGTGCCAGATAAGTTGAAATGGACAGCAACATTCTATAGAAATTTTAGGAATTTTTTCATCTGCCAAGGGTGATTATTTGTGTGGTACCCAGAAGCATCTTGGAGACTGAGAAATAAATCTTTACCTCTGGGGGTGATATTCAGAATGCTGAATAACCTGTACAGCATGGACACTGTCCGGTCAGAACAGAGGCAGGATAAGCAGATAGATGCCAGCTGTGAACTGACATATCTGCACTGTGCGTGTGTGTGCATTCCATCTGCCTTTTTCCCCTTCAAGGTATCTAGAGCTTTACCACATCAAGCTTCTGGCATCACTGTGGCTGATGTTTTATACTCATCTACAAGTTCTCATTGAATCTTGGAGCATCTCTGGGAGGTGGGCAGTGTAGGGATTTGCTATGTGCCTTTTCAAACAAGGAAAACTTAAGGGTCAGAGGGAAAGGAGGAGGCCCCTTTTCTTTTTCTGTTTCTCATTCCACCTCACCAGCCTGTCTTTTTTCCATTCCCTGCCACTTTGGGAAAGGCACAAAGAGAAGTTCATTGGTGAATCCAACTAAAAAGAAAAAAAAACTGAGTTCTTAAATACACATTTAAGGATGAAGGAGAACTTTTGGGTCTATTTAACTCTTTTGGCAGATCACATTCTGGAGACAGCTTGGCAGTCCTGGAAAACCCGATTGTCTATTTTTAGGGCACATTCTTGTTATTATTCAGGGGGTATGCATATTGAAGTTTTATGCAGTGTGTTCCTTAAAAGGTGATAAAGCCAGTGTGGCCAGCTATGGGATCAACCAACCTCCCTTTGCGCCACTTGCCTACAGAGTGGTGGCAAAAGGTAACCCCAGAGACTGGAAATCCAATGTCTTCTGCTATATAATTGATCAGATAAGAAAGCAGATGTTAAGATGTGTTTCTCTAGAACTTATAGCCTGTCCTCTCCTCCACAGCCTTGGACCAGCTTAGAAGGAATGAGTAGACTCAGGTTTGCTGAGGTACCTGCATGACAAGTTCACCTTTGGCTGACACGCTACCATCAGACTTCCCATCTGGCCTGTCCTGTGAAAAGAGAGGAAAGACAAGCATCCTTTGAAAAAAATGTGCCTGCTACAAAAAAAGAAATCAAAAGAAAAACAAATGGTTAATATAAAGAAAGAGAATAGAAAACCAGTATAGCATAGGATGGAGTCTTCAAAGTGGGGCTTTGAACCAAAACAAAGAAATGCTCCCTTTGGGTTCCTCAAAGACTCTCCAGGCCTTTGTCATCACTTGCCCTAACTTTGACTTCGAGACACTGGAAGGAACATGGTGTTTCGGAGGAAACACTGAAACGGGCAGAAATCTACTCTGTTGATTTAGAAGCTTGATCTCTGAGAAGCAAGGTCTGAGATCTGGTTTCTATGCTTAGCACTACCTAAATGATATGACACTAAGTCATCTTTCCGTTTTTTTTCCTTCAATGTTTATTATTCATTTTATTGAAGTTTATGTCACATACAGTAAAATGCTCAAATCTAAACCTACAGTTCTATGAATTTCTGCATATGTACATGCCCTTGTTACTATTGCATCTTCTGGTATCTTTCTGTTGTGACTCCTGATGCCATATTGACTTTGCCTGGCTTTTTAATCTCATAGAAATGGAATCATATACCATGTCTTTTGAGTCCAGCTTCTTTTGTTCAGCATTATATTTTTGGGATTACCCATATTTTTGCATCTAAGCATGGTTCTTTTCCATTGCAATATAGTATTACATTATATGAATCTGCCTCAACTCATTAATCTTGTCAGTGGTCATTAAGCTTGTTTCCAGTGCTTGACTGTTACGAATAAAGTTGTTAGGAACATTCTCGTGCACGTCTTTTGCTGGAATAAATGCTCATATTTCTCAGCTGGACAGACAGGAGCAGACCTGTTGAATCATAGAGTTTGTGTAACTCCAACTTAGTAGATGCTGGCAAATGGTTTCTGAAAGTGGTAGTTTTTTCCCGTTAATTTTTAATAAGAAGATGGTCAAGTAAAGGGTGAAATGTGAGGAGTCAGTGATCCTCAGTCACATCTCTAAGATGAAAAGAGAACAATTTAAGGTCTTTGGTACTTGGTATGAAAAAAGGATCTTCAACATAGGAGACAGAAAAAGTTTCAGATAGGGACAACTGGAGTTTAATTTTGCAGCTTTCATTTCCAGGATGGGGCTGTGACACCCTTGGAAATCTTCAAGGCAGCGGGAAGTCCATGTTTGGACACAGGAGAGAGGGAGACAGAGACAAGGGAGGCCTGGGAAGCCTCGCTGTGCATGGGTGGTGACTGAGGTTCCTTGAGCTGTGATCCGCCTGCAAGGTGCTGGGAGGGAAGAATGTTCTTTTCTTGCTGGGCCATGTCAGAGTGTTCTGGGTGGTTGGCAGTCAGGATCGTTGCAGTCAGGATCGTTTCAGTCTGGGAAGTTTTCCCTGACAACCTGACTGCAAAGCACTGACCTCTCTTCAACTTGTGCTGAAAACACAAATCCTAAGAGTTGTTAAGGGATATAAATGTCTAAATGCTCCTGCATCTGAAACATGAGCTGGAGTTGCCTGGATGGGGTGGTGGAGGTGCGGGGCGGGGAGACAGAGCCCTGCTGTTGGGAGGCAACACTTACCCGGGTAATGGGGCATATCGACGTGGGCAGCAAAATATGGTCTCTGAGCTCTCCACCATCACACAGTGTTGACAATTCACACTTGCGGTGAAACTGGAGGGGAAAAATGAAGATGAGAGTGAGTGAAAGTGTTCAAGGAAATGTCAAGTATGAGAGTCTAGAAACTTCCTAGGGAAGCAAGTTGTCTAGGGTGCCTTCAAATCCTGATGCACTGCCGGCTTTGGCAGTATAGCTTAGACAGCATGTGTGTTTGCATGTGTGGTGTGTGGTTAGGGGTGCCAAGTCTGCTGTGGGCAGAGAAAGGAGACCAAGTGCTGCCCGCGGCAGCTGGAGTGAAATGTCCCAGGCAGACCTGTGGGCCGTCAGTGTGGCAGCAGCATGTGGATTCCAGAGCCCCCCTTGGTTATTTGCTCCCTAGGCACTGAGACACTGGTAGGAAGGAGATCTTGAAGAAACTCATGAGATGCTGGAAGTAAACTCCATGGCTGAACCTCTGCATTTTCAGAGTTCTGCGATCTGATTTGGACACATGTCCTTTTTGAGGCTGATACCTGGGAGTCAAGGGGCCAAGATGCAGCACTGAGTCTGCTATGGGGACAGCTCAGGCAGCTCTGGGTATCCAGGATGGATGCTTGCTGCAGCTGGTGGGTACAGGCCTCTGGCCCAGGCAGTGGGGCTGCTGTCAGCACTGTGTTTTCCTCTGACACAGGGATTATGGTGTCTAATTCTTCTCTCACTCTGTCAATGCCCTCGGCCCAGCCAATATCCAGGAGAAGGAAGCTTATGGTCCAGCCTGCCCTTCTCAGCTGCCTGGCCACAAAGATAGCAGACTGGCCAGCATCATCTTAAGCAGACATGGGTCTGGGGGGGACACCCTCTCTCTGGGCTGTTTGATGATTTACTGGAGGCAGTTAGACTTCGGGCACTGGCAGCAGCTCTGGGTGCCCTATCTAGCCTTGCCCACAGAGCTCTGCTCATGCCCCCGGCAGGATGTCCACTGCTGCCTGGCTGCAGCTTGAACAGGAAAAAAAAAAACCACTGAAAAGAAGCAGGGTTGCCCTGGGCGCCAACCCACCGTCATCCGGCACCACACGCAGTGCCGCGCGGTGACACTCTGGTAGCACTTGATACTTTTGTGGCACCGGTCACACTTGACGGAGGAGTTCCCTTCCACCCATGCGTGCTGCATCACCTGCAGGAGGGAAGGGAAGGATACCAGGAAAGGCTGCAGAACCACGGCCCAGGGCCCTGGGCCTGAGGAGAAGGTCTAGGTAGAGCACAGGGATGGGGAGGCCAGAGAGGGCTGGTTCCTGTTTAGCGGGCACTGGGCAGCTTAGCTGAACTGCACAGGGTGGTCTCTCCCTACCTAATTACTATCACTTTAATCAAGCTAGATGAAAGCCACTTTGCCTGCTTTTTCAACAGTCCATCTCCTGGCAGTTAAGCCTCTGAGCAGAGTCTCATCTGGCAGTCCATCTGTCTGTCTTGCGGACCTCTTTGCAAAAGGATGTGCTTGTGTGTGCCCTCTTTTGGCAGGCCGCTCAGTAAAGGGAAACACAGGAGGGCTTGGTCTGCAGGCCAAGCTGATTAGAGTCACTGATCTTCCACTTTACAGCAGGGTAACCTTTGGCCAGTTTTTGGACCTCTCTGACTCTCAGGTCCTTCATCTGTAGAAACTGGCATAATAAGCCCTACCCCTGGGAGGTACTCTGATCAGAAACTCCCTTTGCCTTTCTTTCTTCTATGCGCCAGTGTGTCTCAAGACCTTAGCAGCCCCTCAAGACCACCTGGGGAGTTCCTAGAAGTCCTGATGCCCAGCCCTCATTCCAAGTCAAGTAAATCAGAGTCCCTGAGGATGAGGCCGATCATTAGTTTGTTTTAAAGCCCCCTGAGTGATTATAATGTGTAGCACAGGCTGAGAAGCACTCTGGAAGGAAGTTAGAGGGAAAGCCCAGAGGAATTAGTGTGGGTCATCAGCCAGCAGCTTTCACATCTTTTGCCTGCAGAGCTGGTTGTACCTGCTTCCTGGCCAGGACCTGCTTCTAGAGCAGCCCAGGAACCCAGGAAACAGGAGGGCATGCACGTGTATGCATGTGACTGTAAGTGCAAATTGACCCATGATGCCAAAGTCTGGGGGTCTGAGCACTCAGTTAAGTACCCCAGGAATTCTACAGAACTTCTAAAAATTGTTTTCCACTAGGGCACCCTGAATAGCAGAAGGGGTGGATATGGATTCTGGGGAAATGTGGGGGCATAGCCTGAAGTGCCAACAACAAGCACAATATTAAAAATACATGGAATATTTGCATGACACCGTCCATGTTTGTATTAGAGAAAAGTTTTAAATTACTTATCAATTACTGTGTCCTCTTTCCAAAAGGTTTCTGGTAAAACTTCCTCTAGATGTGTCACATTTACTTTGTATTTTCTCACCTTCTGCCATTCACCCCTGAGGGTATAAAGAACTCGGTTTGCTAATCAGTTTGTCACCTACATGGTCACAATTAATTCGCTCCAAGATTATTATTTCCATTATTTATATGTGTGTATATATATATATACATATAAATAAAAGGCTTCAGAGAGGTTAAGGGACTGGTCCCAGGTTCCAAGGCTGAGAAGTGGCCAAGCAGGGACTCACGGCCAGGTCTCCTGACTCCAAGTCCATGGGACTCTCCCAACACCACGTTGCCTTCTCCATCCTCTTCTGGGATCAGAAGAGGTGGCGAAGGACTTGGGTTGGCCCTGGAGCCCCAGGAAGCCATGAATGTGCCCCGCTGGTCCCTCAGTGGTCTCCTTCTATTCCGAGTGCGGCAATGGCCAGAGTGCGGGCTCAGGGCCTGAGCCAAGGAGGCGCACCATGTGTCCTGGGGAAAGGCATGGACATGGAAAGGTGTGTGCGTGGTCATGGTGCAGAAGTAGACAAGAGGCCACGTGGTGTCTCACAGGCATGCATGCGTGGCCCTGGAGCTACCCTTCTCTCTCTGACTACTTCTGGGGATGGCTGGGTATTACTCCCACCTGCTCACCACCTCCTGACTCAGATTCCTTACTGGGGTCTTCCCTCTGCAACAACTCTGAGTGCCCTCCCCCTGCTAATTTGAAGAAGAATCTTTCCAGATGCAGTGAATGGCACCACTTGATGGCCACCTTAGAAATGTGGTAGCCATTTCCAACCTCCCTCCCTCTCTCATCCCCTACACCATTATCACCAAGTTCTGGTGGGGTAGGACCTCAGAATTATCTCTCAAACTCTCCCCTCTCCCTTTATGTCCTTTTTCTCAGCCAGTGAGACAGGCAGAATACTCAACAGCTGGCGTGACTGGGGGCAGTCAGCACAGACACAGCAGAGAAGACAAGTACAGACCCCAACCCAGTCAGGCCCTCGGTAGTACCACCTCTTGCCTGAACTGTTGGAAAGGTTTCCCCCTCTTTAATCTGATCTCTTTCCTGCACCATAGTCAGAGGAGTCATGTCCAGCTCAGTGACACATTGGACTGTAGCCCACCAGGCTCCTCTGTCCATGGGGTTCTTCAGGCAAAAATACTGGAGTGGGTTGCTATGACCTCCTCCAGGGGATCTTCCTGACCCAGGGATCAAACTGCATCTCTTACATCTACCTGCATTGGCAGGTGGGTTCTTTATCACTAGTACCAGCAGTGAACCTAGTTTGCAAAGCCAATCATCTCTTCACATGCTCAAAGTTCTTTAGCAGTCCCTTAGCTACATATGAACCTCCTTCTCAGCTCCTCAGCCTGGATCTCCCCAGTCCAGAGCACATCTCCTGCCTTTGCCTCTGAGCCTCCTCTATGCCAGTCACACTAAACCAAGTACAGACCCCAGAATAAGCCACGTATCCATGCCTTCACTCTTGAGGCTTCTCCAGTCCAGAGTGCCTTGTCCTCCTCAATTCCTTGTGAAATCCTGCTGACTTGGGTTCAAGACACAACTCAAATGCCATTTGATTTTTTTTTTTTTTGGTGAAAGCTTCCTTGTTGGTCTCTTCTCCCTGCCCTCCGCCCCCATGCCTCAACTGCAAGTCCCACACAGTGCTGTTGCTACCGCGCCGCTCGCTACCTTGCACTCTGTTTATGTGCCTGTCTCCTCCCACTAGACCGTGTGGTCCCCCAGGCTGAGGACCACCTTATGACCCTCATCCCCCCGGAGCAGGGCCTGGCACACGGTGGGAGGGTACTAGGGAGATGCTGAATGGATTGATGGATGGACAAGATGGTTTCAGGGTGGTCCTTGAGGCAGAGAAGGGACAGGATAAAGCTCCCAAAGCTCCTTCCTGTCCAGGAATCTGTGGAGATGGACATGTTGCCCAGGACACAGCATGCAGTAGAACAAGGCGACAGGTATCACCAACCTCGCTGCCCCTTTTGGTTTTGGAGTTCGTTTTGATACACGCAGGAATGTTTTTGGATACACAGCGTTCGTGGACAGTGTATTTACAGTCTGCAAAATAAATGAACAAATAAATAATAGTGCCTGTGAGTGACCACCTAGGGAAGGTCAGCCATCCTCCTCTCTACTAGCTGAGGCCCAGGCCTCCCTCCATGGGGCAGGGGACATGTGGAGCTCGCCTTGCCAACTGGAAATTCAAGTCTCCAGTTGTTCACTGAGAGGAATCCACGGTTATCTCCCAGACATGCTTCTGCACCCTCCACCCCGCCCACTGGCTTTCACCGGTGAATGCAGCTGCAAAGCATCCCTTAAGGGGAATGTGAGGTGTCACTGTGGCTATGCCAACAACACAGTATTGAATGTAGGGATGCTGGGGAGTGGAAAGCAAGGCCAGGGTCTCCCTAACTCTGTAGACAGGCAGACCTGGGCCTGAACTCCGGCTCTGCCCTTTGTAACTACCCACATGATCTAGGGTATTTGCCTGCACAGCTCTGAAATTCAGTTTTCTACAAGATGGAAATAAAATTAGCTTTTACTTTGGGGAGCTTTTGCAGCATTAAATGATTTGTATAAAACACCACTTGTGCAAGTCAGAATAGCTATTCCACAAATGACTGTTAATGTTGTTACTACCTACTACTATGCCACAGGCCTAGAAGCTACTAGGAATGAGGCTGGGTCTATGGAAAGTGGATGAGAGCTGGATATGAGAGGGTGCTGGAAAGACAGGCGGCCCCTTCTTATGCCTGCTGATGCTTGTTCGAGGTAGACACTGGGCCCAGCTCTGCTACGATGTCTTCTGTGGTGGAGGTTGCCTGCTGCCTGGCTCCCGAGTGTACGGCGATGAAGCCATCCAGTGACCACACCGTCCCCGAGGGCCCTCCCCAGAGCAGCAGGTCCCCTGTCCCTGGAGGGTTCAGGCTGAGTGCCTGCTGTCTGCATCCTGAGGTGGGTGGTGGGGGGTGGAGGGGCAGGATTCTGCACCCATACACCCTGGGCCTTGCAAAGCCTTCCTGTTGCAGCCCTTCCCCTCTCTTCCTGCCCCCCAAATTCACACGCATTCCTCCATCACCCCTTCTCTCTTTCTTCCCCTCCATCTCTTTCTTCTGCTCTCCTTTTCAGGCGCCCTCCCTCCTTTCTCGTGTGTGTTTTTTTCCTCCTCTCAAGTCTGACTTCATTAAGTGGATTATAAAGTACAACAAGTGGATAATTTTAATTTCCATTGTATTTATGAATATTAATTTAATTTATAAAAAACCTCAGGTTCTTCTGACCACCCAAACATTCACTAGCAAAATGCAATTGAAATTAATATGAGATGCTGTTTAGTGACCTGTGAACTTTATTAACTTTTTTCTAGGAAGTCAGTGGCCTATGACATGACTCCAGTAGAATAATATTCATCCATTTGATTTGGGTAGAACAAGAATAGGACATGGAGGTCTTGTGCTATTCCCTGCTGTGGGAAGAATATGGCAGGTCCCTCAAGCTAGGAAGGAGAGATGCTTAAACTTTCCTGGGACTGGCTCAACCGTGTGCTGAGCAAGCTAGTTCCTGGTGAAATAGGGTTTGAAGGAAGTCTACTCACAAATGCAGCAGAGGCCTTGCTTCCGAACACCCATGAGCATGACGTGGCAGAAGTTGCAGTAGGTTGGTTTTTTGAAGTGCTTCAGGGTCCAGGCGTGCTTCCCATCACCCTTGGAGCCCTGAGGGGACAGCAATGCAATGCGATGCTCAGCAGGAAGCCCCAGTTTCTCTAAAAAGTCTCTTCTCATATTTGGAAGATGAGTTATTCATTTAATTTACCGATGTAAATACTCTAAATAGAAATGCAAATAAAAACAAAATCCTTCATGTGTGTATGTGTATATGCTATAAAAAAAGCAAAATTTAAAAATTAGGACTGAATGGAGTATGTGTGTGGGAGATAAAATTAGCCCTCTACTGCATGGCTGGTGGAGTAGAAATCAGAGCAAACTAACTTAGTTATCTTTCTCTTAACTTTTTCCTTTCTTTTTCCAATCATTTACCTATTATCTGTCAAGCATCTATTTATTATGTCAATCACCTATTATTCATTAAGTGTCTTTATCCATCAATCACCTCTCATCTATCAACCATCTTATCCATCCATCCATCTATTCATTTCTCTATCTAAAGGTCCTTTAAATGTTTTTAACTTTCAACTTACAAATTTCCTTTCCTGGATTCTATCCTAAAGAAAAATTTGAAAGTTATATGAGCATTTTTGTGCTCTATCAGATGTTGAGCCCAGCATTATTTAAAATAATGAAAAACGGAAAATATCCTAAAGTCCTCAAAAATGACCACAAGGTTTATGGTACATCTCTTTGATTTAATGTTAAGTGGCCATCAAAAATATATTCATAAGAACCTTGAATGGCTTGGGAATGTGCTCATGATACTAGTGCTAAGACAAAAGAGCAGAATGCAAATTTGATGACATATTATGATCTTGGTTTTATATAATGATACATTGGATGGGAAAAAAAAGTGACCAAATTGTTAACAGAGGTTAGCTATACCTAACAACACTATGGATTTATTTTATTCTCTAATTTCTACTTTCTCTGTATTTGCCAAATTTCTTACAGTGGGGAGGTACTAGTTTTATAATCAGGAAAATAATTAGCTTAGTAAAAATACTGTACTCCTCTCATCAAACTTTCTGTACACAGAAAAAAATAGCAAAGAGACAGAGAGGGTTAAATCCTCTCCCCCTGGCTTGGTCAGAAGCAAATTCATCCTTATCCATCAGATAAGCCAAGCGTGACATAATCACACACCTTCCCAGACACCAAAGTTCCCACCTTCTAGCCCCTGGGAGCACAGCCTCACAGGAGACTGTGGTTTCAGGAGCATCCCTCCACGTATAGTGTCCTTGAACTTATGTCATAGACTCCATCGAAAGAGTAACACTCTTGGGCTGATCTTAAGAGTGGTAAAAAAAAAAAAAAAGTACTGTAAGGTTGTAACAATCGAGAGTCAGGTACATGTAGTCCAACGTGCTGGGCTGAAACCTACTTATTTTTGGGCCCCTCTGGTTTGGGCTGGCCATGGTGGCCAGATCCATTCCTGTGTTCAACTCTTCTACTAATGGTCTCTAGAGAAGCCCATGTGCTTTTTCAAATGCTGGTCTCCTCCTGGGGCCAGAATATGCCTTTTTCTTCTTACCACCTCAAAACCCTGCTTCCTCCAAAACCTGAGTTTTATAGAACTAAAGCCTTTTCATCTAATGGTTTCTACTTTAGTAAATGGGTTCATTAATTGATTAAGTTCTGTTCAGTTCAGTTCAGTTGCTCAGTCACGTCCGACTCTTTGTGACCCCATGAATCGCAGCATGCCAGGCCTCCCTGTCCATCACCAACTCCCTGAGTCTAGCCAAACCCATGTCCATTGAATCGGTGATGCCATCCGCCATCTCATCTTCTGTCATCCCCTTCTCCTCCTGCCCTCAATCTTTCCCAACATCAAGGTCTTTTCAAATGAGTCAGCTCTTTGCAAGAGGTGGCCAAAGTACTGGAGTTTCAGTTTCAACATCAGTTGTTCCAATGAACACCCAGGACTGATCTCCTTTAGGATGGACTGGTTGGATCTCCTTACAGTCCAAGGGACTCTCAAGAGTCTTCTCCAACACCACAGTTCAAAAGTATCAATTCTTCGGCACTCAGCTTCTTCACTGTCCAACTCTCACATCCATACATGACTACTGGAAAAACCATAGCCTTGACTAGACGGACTTTTGTTGGCAAAGTAATGTCTCTGCTTTTTAATATGCTGTCTATGTTGGTCATAACTTTCCTTCCAAGGAGTAAGCGTCTTTTAATTTCATGGCTGCAATCATCATCTGCAGTGATTTTGGAGCCCCCCAAAATAAAGTCTGACACTGTTTCCCCATCTATTTCCCATGCACTAGGCAGTAGGGAACACAAAAATAAGTAAAAAGTGTTTTCCTACATGTGAGGAGGTAGATTTATACCTATTCTAGAAATGAAGAAGCAGAGACTTATAGAAGTCAGATAAACAGCCCAAGACCACACAGATATTAAGTGACTGGGCCAAGCCAGTGGTCATACTGGCTTCCAAATCGATGTTTCTTCTTATATCTCCACCAACTAGGGCTTTCTTTCATGGACAGAAGGGAAATTACAGTATTCTTAGCAGACCCAGCCCAAAGGACGGTCATCTGTCCTAAAAATACCTTTATGAGCAAAATTAATTCGCTGACTCTCCCTTTCTCAGATACTGTTTTCACAGATACAGGATAAGAATCAAAAGGACCTTGACTTGGAATAAGTAACATTTCTGCCTGGGTTATAGCACCATCATGTGGCTCTTTTATTTTTGCACATTGGAGGCTACAGTGTTTGGGAGTCCTGCACACCAGGTTTTATGCTGAGCCTACAGCTCCTTGGAGATAGATTGTTTCTCATTTATCCCATTCAGAGATCTCTAGGCTTTTCAGCGGCCATAAGTGGGTTTTGATAAAAGCCAAACAAGCACTGTGACTTATAAGACATAGAGGAATGTTTTCCCTAGAACCCCAATTATTAAGTGTAAAAACATACAATATAGTGCATATTTTCAAATGAACACATAAAACTTTTGATTCATGAAAACCAAAGAAACTTTTGCTTTTTGTTTGCATTATTCCTGATGTAGAGTATGGGTTTCTACAAGGTTCATTTGGCATCGGGGGAAGACACTGAGAAGAACGTTGGAGAAACGATGTCTCTCCCTCTTCTAGCCATAAAAAGTGGGACCTCTCCAAACAAAGAGTTGGTGGCAGCTTGGAACAGGTCCCACCTAAGGAACAGAACTAGAAACTGGTTCTTTGTGATTAAAATGTCCCATCTTTATTCTTATGTTTTAGAGAAAAGGAAAAAAAAAAACCAAACTGGTGTGTTAGAACAGCACTCCAGCAGAACTCCTGCTTTGATTCAGGTATCATCTTGAACCTTAACAGCAGAAAGTACACCATTCCTATCTGGGCTCCCCCAGGTCCTAGCTCACGTGGGTTCATGCATACAGCAGGTGCTCATCACTGCATGAGAAGTGTGCTGTTAACTGAATATGAAGATGGTCTCTGGAACTAATTAGGTGTGTGACCAACCGCAAGTGCCTTTTCTTCTGTAGTCTTCCGTATGAAAAACAAAGGGGATAGACCAGGGATCGCCAAATTCTCTTCTGCTCTGACCTTCTAGGGTTCCAAGGATAGAGGAGTTCCTGGTCCATTGATTTCTAACCATGCTATGAGATAACTGCAGGATTCTTCGTCCTGAACTGCAGAACTGTCAGACGGACATTTCATGGGCAGCAGTGTCAGCTAGAGGCCAACCTGGCTGACCTTCTCTTCGTCCCTCTCTATGCCATTTCAGTAATCTCAAACAGCTGTTGTTTACAACCCATGAGGCTGTACTGGTAAATGCTAATGCCGCCATTTGCACTCCTAGTTTTAACCCTCCCTACCTCATGTATGGAAGCTACTTTTTAAGGTGAATAAGCAGACCAGGTCAGCTGCCAGCGCTTCACATAAATATTGAGAGGTTTCTCTAACACACCCTGAAGTTTCTTTCACATGGGTTTTTGATCAAGCTCTACTCTTGCCTGCAAACTCTCTTCTACCAGCCAAACCATACCCATTATTGAGAACCAGATCAAATATCCTAGGTCATTTCACTTGATCTTTATCTCAAGAAGGGGGTATTAAGATCCCATGCATCCCTCAGAGTCAGGGCAAAGTTTCTTCCACTGGTCTCACTCTTAAGTGTGGAGTGTTTAAAAGTGCAGGTTCTTTAGAGTCAGGTACACATCAATGCTCTTTTTCATCTTCAGAGAGAGAATCTCAATTTTCCATCTGTATAAATGGGTAAAAAAATATCTATCTTATCTGGCTATTCTGATTGCTAATTAAGACACTGTCATTGAATACTCTCTGCCTTGCAACAGATCAGTATTTTTTCCTTTCCTTCCCTCCCTCCCTGCTTCCCTTCTTTCCCAAACTCTCTTAGCATTTTTACAGCTAAAATTGAGAAAAGATGGAATTCTTCCCTGAAAATTTTTTGTCCTTTGTGTGGTTGAACAGAAGTTTCAGGTGGGTGAATATGATATCTGTGTCTCCTCTCAGTCCTCAGAACAGTATCTTTATGAGTAATAATTTAGTAAATATCTGTCAAATGAATGGACATATTTCAGGCACTAACAGGTAAAAAAGAGAGGACTTTGGGGCTGGCCTGGAGCATTTGAGGTATCCATCGAGAAGTCTAGGACAGAAACCAAGGAATATTAACTTCCACAGGGAACCTGTTCTTTCTGAAAGGCAAGGGGTCTTGGACCTCAAGTGCGCAACTTACAGAGTCGTCCATGCCCAGGAGGACCAGCAGTGGGATGGTGGTCATCCCTCCGTGGACCCACTCCTCAAGAGACACAAAGCCGTCGCGGTCGTAGTCCATCCCTTGTAACATCTCCTTCAGTATCTGCGAATCCGTAGAGCAACAATTGTCCACTTTCACCCTCGACCTCTCTGCCCGTCCCCGCCCTTTCCTTTCTCTTTTGTTCTGAGTTTTCTCGTGTTTTACCCCATTCTCTCCGATTCACAGGAAGTAGAGAGCAGTGACAGAGCAAAGCGGGGTGAGGAAAACAGAGGTCCAAGCCTGGCTCTTCCCAGATCTGTGTGCCCTTAAGAAGCCACCTGGACTCTCTGGGCTCTGTTTTTCTGCTTTGCCCATCTGCAAAATAGAACTAGCATTGCTGTGCTTTCAGCCTGGTAGCGAAGATTAGAGAAAATGTATACAAAATGCCAAACATAATATCGGTCTCATGGGAGCCCTCAATGTAATAATTATTATTATCTGATGACTGAGAAAAATCTTTGAATTTCTTTCTAGCTCTAAATTCTCTGACCTATGAACTCCTGTTATGAAAATTCAGCTACAGGGTATTATTATTTGAATTAGTCTACACTATTCCCCGTTGCCTCTGATTTTCCCTATCAGAGAAATGGGAGGTCAAGGAGGCATAGGACCCCAAAGGAGCCACCTCTAAGAAGATGAGTCTGGGAGACACTACTGTAAACAAATGTGTTTTTTTAAGTCCCACTCTTATCTTAGAAGCTCACTGGGAAGTCACTCCAGGCTTCTGGAAACTCACAGGCCTTAGCTCCGTGGGATCCCACTCGAGATACTGGGCAATGTGCAGCATCTGGCTGACAATACGATCCATCTCCTAGAAAACACCAAGGAGAGAAACCAACTGAAGATGTGTTTCCAAGAGCATGAGTCAAAATCAAACCCTGTGGGAAGATGGGCAGGGTGTCGTGTGAGAAGCAGCTGGTACAATACAAGGGCATCTCATCATAAGCTCACTGTTTGTTTTTGCTCTTTATTTCTGCCTTGACCACAAAGCTCACAAGAAGCACAGACTGTGGATAAACCAGAGGTATGCAGAAAGCTCACTGAACACTGACCTCCTCCTAAACCCACCTTCCTTTCCCTATTCTGGGCTTTGACTCAGCATAGAAAGCACTCCTGTTTCCTCCTCCTTTGTGATCACAGCTCCTAAAAATACTTACAAACCAAGGCACTTCGTCCCTCCCCCTTTTCCCACCCCTCATTCCCACAGCTTTAGCAACTTGGGATTCATCTATATCCCTTGGGGGTCAGTTTCAGTTGGATGTAGGGCCACTGGGTTGGTCCTTTCTCAGGCACTATGATTCAGATTCTTTTTGGCATCTCCTTTGTATCCTTTGTGTCAAGTCCAGCCCTGGGTCTGGGACTCCTGAGACAGGAAATTTATGAAGGCTATGCTTCTCTAATGAGTGAGCCTTTTGTTTGGTACCAAGCCCAGGCTCCATCTAAAACCTCACAGAATTGTTGGATGCTAATGAATCAGTGCCCCGAGAGTCCCACAGAAACACACTGGACTGAGGAAGCATTTGCACATTTAGGGTACCATCTAGGATATTCATAATTAAGTTGATTTGGGGGCATGCGTTGGAGAACTAAAGCAAGGGTTAAAGGTATTTCTTTCACCAGACAGAATGCTGGGTCAACATAAGCAAGCTAAAACCCAACAGGGATTTTTAACATTGTATTTCATTTAAGTTAGAAAATAGGCCACTGCAAAACTGCAGATGCGGCAGTAGGTGGGGGTAAGGAAGGGGGCAGTAAGGAGGGAACAGAGCTCAGCAGATGTTCCAGTGGAAAAGAGCTTGTGAATCTAGCAGGGTTCAAGATTTAATGTGAGCAAACAATGTGATTCTGAATCGGAGAATTAGACTGGATCTAGAGCTGTGTAAATGGGTGGGCATTTTCAGGAAGCAGAGTGGGCAGATTTCAGGAAGAACTAGTTCTCCTGATATGGATACTTAAAGAGTCCTGGAGGGGCAGGTTCAATTCTATGCCATATTTTAAGAATGGCATTGCCAAACTAGAGCTTGACTAGAGTGGATATTTAAATCTGCTTTACCAGAAGTACTGTAGACATTAGGAAACTGGAGCTTGGAGAAGATTTTAGGGGAGATGTGGTCAGATGTTCAAATACTTGAAAGCCTACTGTGTACAACTGGTACTCCACTGGTTACTGTAGAGGGCAGAAATAAGCTGAGGGACAGAAGAAGGGAGGAGTTGAAGGTTGGCCTATTTTGACCTCATTACTGGGTTAGGGGAGGGGAGAGAAGGGCAGAATAGAGTTTTGTACTGAAAATTCCCTGGTGGACTAGAGGTGGCTTTGATGCCGGAAAGATGCCCTCTCTAACATCATCTTCAGCAGTGGATTGGCTGTTTTAAGGTAATAGGTGAATTCTCCATTACTGGGAGTGTTCACAAAGAGGCTGGATATCCAACTGCCAAGGGGTCTTGGTGGGAAGTTGAAAGACAGAGAACTACTTTGAGACTTGCTTCAGTCCACCAATGGTACCTTCCAAACAGATCCAGGATTTAACCACTTCTCATCACCTGCAATGCTGCTACCCTAAGGCAAGTTACCATCATTTGTCTCGCTTATTTTTACAGCCTCCCAACTGGTATCCCTGCCTACGTTCCTACAGTCTAGACTCAACACAGCAGCTAGAGAGACTGTGAGCACCTAAGTCAATCATGTCACTCGTCTGCTCAGAAACTGCAATGGTTCTCCACTTCTCCAGAGAAAACCTTTGTAATCATCTTTAAGGCTTAAGAATGCTTTGCAAATATCTTGTCCCTTCTCATTACTTCTCTGACCTTATCTGTTCACCCCTTCTGCTCCACTCACTCTTGCCTCCTCCTTAATCTGCTGACATTCCATGCACCCCTCAAGGACCTGTGCCCTTGTTGCTCCCTCTGCCTGGGAGGTACTTCCCATGACTCACTCCCTTCAAATCCTTCAAGTACCTGCTCAGATGTCCTTCCCTCAGAGAGTCCTTCCTTAGTGCCTCTTGCTAGAACTGAAGCTCGTCTAACACTTCCTTCCCCTTCTTTATCTTCCTCTGGTACACATGTGTATTTAACATATACTTGACTACACTTTGCAGTGTGTGTGTTTTCGTTAGAATGAAAGCATTATGAAGACCTGCATCTCTGTCCATTGGCCCACTGATACATCCCCAGGGCTTAGACCAGTGCCTGCCATATACAAGATAATCAATGGGCGTTAAACAAATGTTTAAGAGTCCATGATTCTCCAGTGGTTCCCTTGCATGATTCAACCCACAGCACTGAAATATGGCTATCGGGATCCCATTAAGGCCATCTGGGGTTGAGAGGGAATGGGGAAGACGCAGTTGGTCTAGTGGACTGCTTCCCTTTCTTCCTCCTTCTGGGTTGTCTCAGCTCCACGCACTTCAACCTCAGAGCCTTTCTGGGAATGCCTCCCATCTCTGACCCTGCCAGTCGTGAGAACAGGACCTGTCTGATTCTGTTTGCCTTCCCCACTCTCTGCCTTCTTCCTTTTCTGCCCTTCTTCTCATCCTATGATCCCCACCCTATTCCTGCCTCTTGCTTAGAGAAGGTGGGGGCAAGACTCAGACTTTCCCAGGTTTTGTGGGATGGGATGATGTGCTTGGAGAACACAGGGTAAGACTCCTAGTGCTAGTGCCTAGGATATGAGAAGAAGGCAAGGGTGATGGCCAAGCTCACTAGAAGTTCCCTGCCTTCCTCCTGTCTTCCTTCCCTGGTCTCACTGCCTCTCCCCACCTCCTTTCCTCCACTCTTGAACTTCAGTAGGAAACTGAAGGGGGAATTTCTGAACCAACTGGGAAGTTAACTATATTTTATATCTCCCCAATCTTAGATTTTGAAATTTGGGCTCCTGGAATGAACAGGCAAGCTGGCACTCACTCTTCTCTGGCCTGGCTCTTTGAACGTAGAAGGAGGGGGCTTCTACTCATCTCTGCAGCTCATATTAAGACACAGCTATTCTGATGATGGTGGAACTGGGAGTTTTTGAACTCTCCCTTCACCTGTTCCCCTCTCGCCTATCCTTTCTTGGATCTTGGAGGAATATTTGGAGAGCTTACCGCTTGGTCCAGGAGACCGTTCTCATCCGAATCATAGAGACGAAACATGACTGCAAGAAACACAAAGGTGAGGCTTGAAGAGGTCTTCCAGGCACTAGGGATCGGCTGAGACTTTTCTGCCAGTTTTTAGGTTATTTCTGACCATCACTGGGCGAAGTCTGTTGCAGTCAGCTAACCCACCCTCCAAGGCACAGAGTCTGCTTCCTTACAAAGAGGGTGCGAAGAGGGAGGAGAACCAAGCCACCTGGCTTCTAGGACTGTCTAAGCAATAACTCTGTGTCTGATGAGATCTGGATCATGAGTGTGATTCCCTATGTAGCATCCACACCTCTCAGCATCATGGGAACACAATGCAAAGCAGATGCCCTGCTGGTGGTGGGCAGACAGTGGAGTGATAGATGGGGCACTGCTTCCACTGCACATAGGAAGGGTGTGAAGTTAGACCAGTTTCAAACCATGGCCCTGTCCTACAACCCCTAGCATATCAAATAAGTCATTTATCTTACAATGTGTAAATGATACACCAAAATCTATAGTGCTTGGAATGTAGAAAACACTCAACAGATGTTATTTTTATTTTCTTTCATTAATTAATATTTATATATGCCATTTAATATGTATAATATATCATCTTATACACCTATCATTATTACTATTTAATCCCCAATAATATTATGAAGTAGTTACTATTATAGACGCTATTGTATTTCTTTTTCTAAATGTCAACATGTGATTCAGAAACATCCTCTGCCCTGTTCTAACTGTAGAGAAGTGATGGAGGATAAGAAAGATTTGGGGATGAATTTTGGGGAAAGGACTAAATGTTCATTTATGAGATTTGGAAACTTGCTGTTTAATTAATCTAAAAGGTAGAGATTCTGTTTGTAGTCTCAGAAGCAAGCAGGGTGGGGAGCAGAGCTGAAAATGTCTTGATTTCCTTCCTATCCTTTGAAATGTTCCCTTGTGCCATCATTCTCCATGGAGCCTCCCCTGACTGACCCTTCACTCATGTAACTACTCTGGACCTCTTGGGATGTACCCACAGGGTCACAGCACTCCTGTTAATTTGTTCATCTGCCCTTGTATTGTCACTTCCTTCTACATGATTTATGTCTCTGGACCTTGTGTACACAGTGATGTGTCTCTGGTTGGAGTTTAAGTTATTTAAAAGTAGGGTCATGGGCTTCCGATTCTTTGTGGCTTCTCTGAATGTCCCAGTCAGAGACATTCTGGGCCCAGGTGGCTCTAATGTGGAGCCCACTTTGGTCCTACTGTGAGGAGTAGAACAAGGAAGTATGAGCAAGCATCCTTTTTTTTGGAAGCATGGCCTTGGACAAGTCATTTAACTTTTCCATGCTTTCTTATATATAAATGACAAAATTATATATATAAAATTGACAAAAAGCGTGTCACTTTTCTAGGGTTACTATGAGGTTAATAGTGCATGTAAAGTGCTAAGCAAAAATGAGATATTTGATTTTGAGGTTTTTTTTTATTATGTTGATAATAGGTGGAATTTCAGCCTATAATTTCCTATACACAAACACACACACCATTTTTTTTTAAAAAAAGGTTTAACTTGGTTTAAATCACTAAAATCTGAGATGATTTGAATTTATTTGACTTAACTAAAGAAAACTTTAAGGACAAACGACCAAGTTTCTGCAACAAAAAGTTTCGGGGAAAAAATTAGCAAACGGTCAACACAGTAACCAATGGCAGTGTATGGACTTTACTTGGACCCCCAATTCAAATAAACGACGTTCGAATTGTTTCCCATGATGGGAAAACAATGAATACTGAAAATAATGAAAACTGAATGCTTGAAAATAGTAAGGAATCATTTTCTTTAGATGTGATAACAGTATTGTGATTACATTTAAGGGAAAGTCGTATCTCAGAGGTACATACTGAGATATTTACAAATGAAATTATATGATGTTTGAAATTGGCTTCAAAATAATCTGGTGCAGAAGAAATGAGTAGGAGGTATAAATAAAACACAACTGACCAGAAGCTGGTAATTGTTGAAGATGGTTGATGGATATAGGGAAGTTCTTTGCATTCTCTACTTTTATCTGTATTTAAATTTTTCTATAAGAAAAAGCTTTTAAAATCAGTTTCTTTGTATTACCATTACAGGACGCAGTCTGAGAGGCACTCATATGAAGAATCTGCCATATCCTCTCTGGTAGTTATGAACAAATACAATGCCCCAAATCCAACCAAATGCAGGAAATAATCTGACATTTTCCTTTTAACATTAGTCAGTAGAAACAGAAATCTGGTACATTTGCTTCCAAACTATCATTTAAGACTGGTAATTATTAATACTTCAAACCTGTGGGGTAGATTTTAAGCTCGGTTAATGAGCAAATGTTTCATTTTGTTTTTGGCAAGGGTTAACCTGTCAGACTTCTCCTTGCTCATGTTTATTTCGTTGACTATTCTGATTATTGGCTGGAATTCTAACTTTTGCTATAATGTGTATGCTTTTCCCTTAACGTCTCCTAAGATCCTAAGAGAAACCAAAATAATATATATTGTTAAACAAGACCTACCTATAACCTGTTTTAAAGTTTGCCTGTAGGCTTGCAGAAGCCAGTGAGACTGTCTCCGGAGTGACTGTCTGTGAGGCTGTACTTCATGGGCTTTCTTTTCTGCTATTATTCTCCTTCTGAAGACGTGTTTTTAAAACGAAGCTCAACTCCCTGAATTAACTAGCCTTCTTTCTCTAGAGGCCAAAACACTTGGGGTTGGGATGGGTGAAGACACAGAAATAAGCTTTAATAAGGTAGATGTTGATTAGGTCTCAAGGAAAAAAAAAAAAAGGATTCCTCATAGTTAAAGAATTGCTTGGGCATGGAACAGGGGAAGGAAGACAGATGTTGCAAATCTTCCCCTGAAACATCTTCTAAGGGGAGGCAGCAGCTTTCTGATTAGAGGCTTTCAGGAAAACCTGCCAGCCAAGAAAGGGAGTCTTCACCTCTTTTAAAGACCCCCTCCCTTTCCAGATCTTGATTCTCATACCGAGGTGTCAAATGCACCCCCACCCTATACAACTGGTACTGTGTTCCAGGGTAGATTCTAGGAAATGTTTATGTCACGACTGGTGACAGGGCAGAAGACCTCCGTCAAGGAGGCAGTACCCACCCCCAGGATCCCAGATCAACCTCAGCCTGTTTAGAAGGACGGACAGGACACTAGGTCTTCCTCTAGGAAAAGGTCAAAGCCCCTTGACAGGGTACGTACTTACACTCCAGCTTATCCTGAGGTCTCCCCGACTCCAGTAGGGACAGGTAACACACGACATCCTTCAGGTAGACTACGGGGGCTTCTGAGCCTGAAGACTGAGCAACAAGGTTTCCCACAGGGGTTGCAGCTGCTTGGTTGGTAGCACGCACTTGCTTCTCAGTGATCTTTGTTTCTGCATCATGCAAATTGAAAGCATCCAAGGACACAAGGTTTAGTAAATATGAAACCCTTGTTGCCCCATTCTTTTCATGGGAGAGGCAAGAATTTTTATATAAATGTCCTCAAAGGCATAGATGATACTTTTGATCAAATAAAAAAGATATGATTAAATCAGAGGTCCTAGAAATCTAGTTTGTAAGCTTCATACTTTTTGAATGAACTGCATTCTGACCCTTTAAAGAGTCTATAGCCATGTGAGAAAGCCCTTTATGCTATGTGAATTTTTAGAAAAGATGACAGTGAATTTTAGTAATATCAATCAGGTAAATGTCATTTAGCTTAATTTTGGGGGGAATACATCACAGAGGTAATTTTAGCAGGGACTCCAAAAATCCAGACTATTGGTTATGTACTGACATACCCTTTCACAATTTTCTTCTCAAGTGCATTTAAAGATAAATAAAAAAGATGAAAGTTCAAAACAGAAAACTGGGATCAACAATCAGCTAATTTCCACAAACTAGGAAGAATTTTCACTTACTGAACGCCTAATCAGTAGCATAAAGAAAGCGCAGAAAGTGACTCAATATACCACAGGAATAGAGTAAGTTTTCTCTCTGAAATTTTCCTTCTTTCATTCTTGTAGATAGGAAAGGGCTTCCCTGGTGGCTCAGATGGTAAAGAGTATGCCTGGAATGCAGGAGACCTGGGTTCAATCCCTGGGTTGGGAAGATCCCCTGGAGGAGGAAATGGCAACCCACTCCAATATTCTTGCCTGCAAAATTCCATGGACAGAGGAGCCTGGGGTCTACAGTCCATGGGGTCACAGAGTCAGACACGACCAGGTGACTGTCTTAGTACTAATAAATAGGAAAACCATTTCTTTGTCCTCTGGTTAAGAAATACGATGTTATTAACATTAATACTAACCAGAAAACCAGATACCTATATTTTACTGTGTGAATTACACTTTTTTGAGGCACTTTAGGGGCCATCTCTCTTTCCCCACCCTCTTCACATCCATGATCTTAATATTGAATAAAGGGGTACAACTCACAAAAACCACAGGAAATAGTGAAAGGAAGACTGGAACTGGGAAATGCAGCCTAAGTGTTGTACTACCAAGTAACAGAGTCTTCAAGGCATAAGTAGAGGGAGTGACAACCTCGATAGTAATGCCTGCTGGGGAAAGCAATGCCACCAGTACACTATTTAGAGAAGCAAAATGCCAAGCAATGGCAAACAGTTCATCTCAGGCCAACAGAGCTGTGCAGGATGAAAACCCAGAGGTTAGCTGTGGCTTGAGAAGGGAAATACCCATCACCCAGCTGGACAGTGGGTGAGACCAAAGGTCGCTGACATACTCTGTATGGCACTAAGGGCCCTGTGAAGAGACCATGATGGAATCCATGAAACAGAGCTGCAAAACAAGGAAAGGAAGTTTTATCCTGAAATCTCAGAGGACCATGTCTCCGGAAATGACTTCTTACTGGGCAGGACACTCAGTAGATTGCAAGAAGGTGCAACCTCTATTAAACAGGAGTCGAAAGCCTCAGGGATGAGCAAAGTGAGAAGAAAACACAATAGGATGAAATAAAAACAAGGATAGTAAGCTGGAGGAAATTGCTATGAAATTACATATGTAACAGAAGTACTAAAATCTCACTGGAGTTAAAGTTATGGAAAAATTTAAATATATAAGACAAATGTGAAAAATTCTTTGTATTAGGTAGCTCAAGTTACTGTTATATCCTCAAATTATTCATTCAATAAAACACTATTATAGTGACTTCCATGCCAACTAAGTTGGAATAAGAGGGACCAGTTCTGCCCTCCTTCTGATACAACTAAAAACTGGACAAAAGATACAAAACAGTGGTTCATAGGACATTGAATATGGCCAGCACCAAAGAGTGATCCCAAGAGATGGGAAACAATTGAGGTGATCCCTGCAAATGCCACATCTTACTGACTGGAAAGAGGGAAACCCAGGGAGGTCCTGGCAATCTCTGTGAGTTGCCTAGATGGAGCTGGGAGTCTGGGGAGCTCACAGTGGGTGGAATTCACAGAGCAGAGCACTGGAGGGGAGGCAGCTGCACAGAGAGAACTCCAGCTGTCTCTGCAGGAGGTCCTTTCCAGCAACTAGCTGAGAGTTCCCTCAACTACTCATCCGAATAGTGATCAGCACACATGTGTAAGGAAACTACCTGAGGCTGGGGAAGGAATCCAGATGAGAGGGAACAATCCCTGGACTGCACAGAGAACCAGGCATACTGTCTATTTCCAGCAATCAAAGTAGAAACCTCCTATAATTAATGAAGTAGAGTACTCAGAAGAGTTTTGCCTTGATAACTGGGCAAAATTAGCCCTAGTCCTATTTGACAAAGCTTTAAAAGCTTGACCCCTAAAGGTGAAACTATTTCCAAGCAAACCTAAGTGTATCCCAAAACAAAGCTCAAGAATATTTATAGGAGCACAAAAATATCTAGTACCAACACTGTAAAATTTTCAAAGTCTGGCATTCAATAAGATAGTGCCATGTATACAAAGCAAGTATGAATAATAACAATGAGAAAAATCTATTGAAATGGATCCAGAATGATGATATAATAGACAAAAACTTTAAAAGTTATTATAACTACGCTCTATACATCCAAGAAGCTGGAGGAAAGATTGAACATGTTAAGTAGAGACATGAAAGATATTTTATGGTGTTCACATCAGGTGTCTAGATATGATATTAAATGAAAAATACAAATATACTGAGCAGTGTTAACAGCAGATTAGATATTGCAGAAGGAAAGATTAGTGAATTTGAAGCATTGCAACAGAAACTAGCCAAAAAGACTATATTGAAAAGAAAATATCATACCAGTGAGCTGTTGGACAACTTCAACTAGTCAAATAAACATGTAATTGGAATACTTAAACAAGAATCAGGAGCAGAAAAATATTTCAGAAATAATGGCTGATATTTTCCCAGATTTGTTATTTGATAAAAATTGTAGAACCTCAGACACAAGATGATCAATGAAACCCAAATATAAGAAATATATATAAAACTAGACCAAGGAACACCAAAATCAAGTTGATTAAAATCAGTGATAGAAAATCATAAAAGAAACCAGAGAAAAAACATCTGATATGGAGAGAAACAAAGATAAGAATGACTATAGTTTTCTTACTGGAAACAAAGCATGCTGGTAGCCAGTGGAACAACATCTTTAAAAAAGCACTAATAGGAAAAAACCTGTCAAATTAGAATTCTTGATTCTGCAAAATATCTTTAGGAAAAAAAGGCTAAAGAACTTTTCAAATGTACAAGCTATGTTGAGCTACATTACAAGAAATGGTAAAGAAAATTTTTTTACTAGAATTACAATCTATGGAAACCTGGATTTACACACAAGAATGATGAGCATTAAAACTAGTAAACCATGTAGATAAATATAAAGAGTATTTTTCTTATTAACTAAATATTTTAAAAAGATATCTAACTATGACAATAACAACATGTTGTGTGGTTTACAATGTGTAGAAGTAAAAAAGCACAAAGACCTGAAGAAGTAGAAGTATGTTGTTGTAAATTTCTTATAGTATATGCAAAGTGAAATACTATTACTTCAAGGTACACTGTCATAGTTAAAACAGCTAAGATAAAAAAGGGGATAGAGTAAAATCATAAAAAATTCAATTAATTTAAAAGTATTCAGAAAAAAAGAGCAAATGGGAATAAGAGATTGGAAAAAAGAAAACAGCAATATAGTAGTTGTAAACCTAATTACATCAATTATCACAGTAAATGTAAATGTTCTAAAACTCTAATGGCAGATATTGTCAGAATGGATTAAAAATAAGACCCCAAAACATGCATCATATAAGCAAGTATTCAATTTAAATATAAAGACACAAATACATTAAAAGAATGAAATAAGATATATTATGGTAACACTAGTTAACTAAGGTGGTTTTATCAGTTATGAGGAGCCTAGGGGGTTCACTGGGTTACAGGCGGGCACGACTGAGTG
Organism: Antilocapra americana; assembly: GCA_007570785.1. NCBI lineage: Eukaryota > Metazoa > Chordata > Mammalia > Artiodactyla > Antilocapridae > Antilocapra > Antilocapra americana. The sequence goes on from ML664161.1 coordinate 22,375,987, forward strand.
ACTCACACTTATCACACCAATTTCAAAACAAAGGATATTACTAGGGATAAAGAGAGTTATTTCATAATGATAAAGAGGTCAAGTCATTAAGACCATGTAATACTCCTAAACATTCTACTTCCAGGTCTTTACTCAAAAGGAATGAAAGCTGTCTGTATGAAGACTTGTATATGAATATTCCTTTTACTTTTAATAGCCCAAAGCTGGAAATAACCCAAATGTCCATTGATAAATGAATGGATAAACAAATTATGGAATATCTACCTGTATACTAAAATACTAGTCAGCAATAAAAATATGCTAATTATTGATATACCCAACAACATGGATGAATTTTTAAATTATGCTGAATGAAAGAGGCCAGATGGGGAAAAGTACATACAGTATCAATTTATTTATATAAAATCTAGAAATTGCAATCTAGTCTACAGTGACCACAAGCAGATATGTGGCTGTATAGAGATGGAAGTGGACACATAAGAAGGGTGGGAGAAAGGGACTATAAAGGAAATTTTTGAGGCTGATGAATAACTTCATTATATTGATATATGCTGATTTTATTGATGAATACAGACATAAAACCTTATTAACTGTATATTTTAAATGTGTATAATTCATTTTATGCCAATTGTACCCCAACAAAGCTGTTTTAAAACAAAATTATGTGCAGATAATGTAGTACTTTATTACACTGTTGTTGTTTAGTCACTCAGTCACGTCCAACTCTTTTGCAACCTCATGGACTGAAGCCTGCGAGGCTCCTCTGTTCATGGGATTTCCCAGGCAAGAATACTGGAGTGGGTTGCCACTCCTTTCTCTGAGAGATCTACCTGACCCAGGGATCAAACCCATGTCTCCTGAGCCTCATGCATTGGCAGGCAGATTCTTTACCACTGAGCCACCTGGGAAGCCCAATACTCTACATAGAGCACATTGAAGGCTTCATGCAAAATCTGTAAGAACTAATACACGAATCTGGTAAAGTAGCAGGATATAAAATTAATACACATAAATTTGTTGCATTTTTTTACACTAAGAATGAAATATCAGAAAGGAAAATTTTTTAAAATCCCATTTAAAATTGCAATTAAAAACCTAGGAATAAACCTAATGAAGGAGGTAAGAACTACAAAACATTGATAAAGGAAACCAAAGATGATTTAAAGAAATGGAAAGATACCCCATGCTCTTGGATTGGAATAATTAATATTGTTAAAATCACCACACTACCCAAAATAATCTATAGTTTTAATGTTATCCTTAACAAATTTCCCATGACATTTTCTACAGAACTAGGACAAATAATACTGAAACTTAGATGGAACCACAAAAGACCCAGAATTGCCAAAGCAACCCGGAGGAAATAGAGCAAAGCTGGAGGCATAACCCTCCAGGACTTCAAAGGTACAGTAACCTAAACAGCGTGGTATTGGCACAAGAACAGACATATAGATCAATGGAACAGAATAGAGAGCCCCCAAATAAACCCATATACTTGAGGACTTCCCTGGTGGCTCAGATGGTAAAGTGTCTGCCTACAATGAGGGAGACCCAGGTTCAATGCCTGGGTTGGGAGGATCTCCTGGAGAAGGAAATAGCAATCCACTCCAGTACTCTTGCCTGGAAAACCCCATGGACTGAGGAGCCTGGTAGGCTACAGTCCATGTGGTTGCAGAGTTGGACATGACTGAGCAACTGCACTTCACTTCACTTCACTTGAAGTGAATTAATTTTCAACAAGGGACAGAAGAATATACAATGGAGAAAAGATAGTCTCTTCAGCAAATGGTGTTGGGAAAGCTGGATAGCCAGATGTAAATCAATGAAGTTAGAATACACCCTCACACCATATACAAAAGTAAACTCAAAGTGGTTTCAGGACCTAACTATAAAATAGGAAACCATAAAAACTCTTAGAAGAGAACATAGGCAAAACATTATCTGACATAAATCATTGCAGTATTTTCTTAGATCATTTTTCTAAGGCAAAAGAAAAAGTAAACTTAAATAATAATCAACTTACTTATAAGTTTTTGCACAGCAAAGGAAACCATCAACAAAATGAAATGATGACTTACAGAACAGGAGAAAATACTGACAGATGATGCAAGTAGCAAGAGGTTAATATTTAAAATACTTGACAAACGTGTGTTAGTCACTCAGTCCGTGTCCAAGTTTTTGTGACCCCGTGGACTGTAGCCTGCTAGGCTCCTCTGTCCATGGGATTCTCCAGGCAAGAATACTGGAGTGGGTTGCCGTTTTCTTCTTCAGGGGATCTTCCTGACTCAAGGATCGAACCTGGGTCTCCTGCATTGCAAGCATATTCTTTACTGTCTGAGCCACCAGGGAAGCCCCAAATATACAAATAGCTCATCCAACTGAATATGAAAAGAACCCAGTCAAAAATTGGACAGAAGACCTAAATAGATATTTCTCCAAAGAAAACAAATAGACGGCCAACAGGCACATGAAATGTAGCTCAACATCACTAATTACTAGAGAAATGAAATCAAAGTCACAATGAGGTATCACCTCACACTGGTCAGAAGAGTCATCATTAAAAATTGTACAAATAATAAATGCTGGAGAATATATGGGGAAAAAAAAGAACCTTCCTACACTGTTGGTGGGAAAGGAAATGGCTGCAGCCACTGTAATATACAAGCGACTCCTGCAGCTCCATTCCAGAAAAATAAACGACCCAACCAAACAGCGGGCCAAAGAACTCAACAGACATTTCTCCAGAGAAGACATACAGATGGCTAACAAACACATGAAAAGATGCTCAACATCACTCATTTCAGAGAAATGCACATCAAAACCACAATGAGGTACCACTTTACACCAGTCAGAATGGCTGCCATCCAAAAGTCTGCAAGCAGTAAATGCTGGAGAGGATGTGGAGAAAAGGGAACCCTCTTACACTGTTGGTGGGAATGCAAACTAGTACAGGCATTATGGAGAACAGTGTGGAGGTTCCTTAAAAAACTGGAAATAGACCTGCCATATGACCCGGCAATCCCACTGCTGGGCATACACACGGAGGAAACCAGAATTGAAAGAGACACGTGTATCCCAATGTTCATCATAGCACTGTTTATAATAGCCAGGACATGGAAGCAACCTAGATGTCCATCAACAGATGAATGGATAAGAAAGCTGTGGTACATATACACAACGGAATATTACTCAGAATTCCATATTACAATGGAATTACATATACACAATGGAATATTACTCACAATTACATATACACAATGGAATATTACTCACAATTCCATATTACACAATGAAATATTAAAAAGAATACGTTCGAATCAGTTCTAATGAGGTGGATGAAACTGGAGCCTATTATACAGAGTGAAGTAAGCCAGAAAGAAAAACACCAATACAGTATACTAACGCATATATATGGAATTTAGAAAGATGGTAACGATAATCCTGTATGCGAGACAGCAAAAGAGACACAGATGTATAGAAGAGTCTTTTGGACTCTATGGGAGAGGGCGAGGGTGGGATAATATGGGAGAATGGCACTGAAACATGCAAATTATCATATGTGAAACGAGTCGCCAGTCCAGGTTTGATGCATGATACAGGGTGCTCGGGGCTGGTGCACCAGGATGACCCAGAGAGATGGAATCGAGAGGGAGGTGGGAGGGGTGTTCTGGATGGGGAACACACGTACACCCATGGCGGATTCATGTCAATGTATGGCAAAACCAATAAAATATTGTAAAGTTAAAAAAAAAAAGAATTATTGCCTACTGCACCTGATGCAATAAATGGGTGAAAAGAAAAAGAAAATCAAGAGAAAACTACACGTCAATGTCCTGATTAATATACACTATAAAATTCTAAATGCAATAGTGCTAAACTGAATTCAACAGCACATTAAAATGATTCTATGCCATGAGCACATGGGGTTTATCTCTGTACAAGGATAGGTTAACATAAGTAAATCAATAAATGTAATATGCAAAAAAAACCCCACACTAAAACTAGAACTACCATATGATATAGCAATCCCACTTCTGGGAAAAGACAAACACTCTAATTCGAAATGACACATACACCCAACATTCATAGCAACACTATTTACAATAGCCAAGATGTGGAAGCAACCTAAGTGTCCATCAACAGAGGAATGGATAAAGAGGATGTGGTTTGTATACATACAATGGAATATTATTCAGCCATTTTAAAAGAATGAAATAATACTATTTGCAGCAATGTGGGTGGAACTAGAGAATATCATACTAAGCGAAGTAAGTCAGACAGAGCAAGAGAAATATTATATGATATCACTCATCTGTGGAATCTAAAAAATAATACAGGGAGTGGGAGGAGGAATAAATAGGAGAAGGGATGAAGAGATACACACTACCATACGTAAACAGATAAGCAATGGTGATTTACTATAGAGTCCAGGAGACTACGGGCTTCCCAGGTGGTGGTAGTGGTAAAGAACCCTCCTGCCAATGCAGGAGACCTGAGAGATGTGGTTTCCATCCCTGGGTTGGGGAGATGCCCTGGAGGAAGGCATGGCAACCGACTCCAGTGTTCTTGCTTGGAGAATCCCATGGACACAGGAGCCTGGTGGGCTACAGTCCATGAGGTCGCAAAGAGTTGGACTCGACTGACACGACTTAGCACACATGCACTCACAGGAACCTATATCCAGTATCTTGTGATAACCTATAATGGAAAGTAATCTGAAAAAATATACACCTGAATCACTTTATACACCTGAAACTAACACAATATTATAAATCAACCATACTTCAACTAAAAACATTAACGTTATCCTTTTCCAAAGACGTTTTGGTTACCAGAGCTGTGACTGAATCTTGAGCCATTGTTTAAGTCCTCAGTTTGGCTACTGTTCAGTCCAGCTGGGGTGCCAAAGGACTGAGTGGCATACGGTCCCAGTGGTGTCCCACCTGCTCATGCTACCTTACATGAAATACCCCTAACCCACAGCCACTGAGCACATCCCTCAGAGACTGCCCTCTTCCAGAGCACAGAGGTTCCATCCAGGTGCCACATCACATTCCCTTCTTAGTGATGGTTCTTGGGCAGAGCTGACTTGTTCCACCTTCTTTCTAAGTCTCTCCATTACTTCTTGCCTTCCAGCTGGGCAGTGTGGAAAGGATACCAGACTAGAAGCAGAAACCTGGGTTTGTGCTAAATGATGTACGATCTTGTACAAATAGGGTTACTTCCCATACCCAACCTCAGTCTTCTCATCTGTCAAAAGACAGACTTGTATTAAAATTGATGTTTAACAAAAGTTGTGAGTGACATGAAAAATGGTTTTGAATATAATGCTAAGTGAAAAATCTGGATCCAAAATCATATATATACAATCTGATTCCAGTTCTATAAAAAATTTATGGAAAAAAAAAGACCCCTACAAGGATAGGGGTGAGTGTGTGTGTGATAGCATTGGAAGATTTAGGTGATTTTGTTGTTTCTTTCATTTTTCCATACTCTTAAAAAATTGTTTTTTTTAACAATGTGTTACTTTTAAATTAAAAAAATCGAGGGATTTTCCTTGAGACTCCAATAGCCCAAGCTGCTGAATCATCTCAACTGCCTGAGGAACCAAATAAAACCCAGGAGAATGAAGTTCACGCTGTTTACCTCATTTTGTCCTGGGCATTCAGGGAAGGGTGAGATTGGCCTTTCCTGAGCTGACACTCTGACAAGGACAGGCTGCTCAAGGCCCTGAGCGGACCTCTGGACTCAGTGAAAGGCCCTGTCTGCTCTGCTTATGGATCCAGCCATGCCCCCACCAGGCTCCAGGAATGAATAATTAAAGTAGGTGGTTGCAGAACTGAGCTTGGAGCTTGATCTGGTAGGTCTACATAGGCCATATCAAATGAGAATTAAGTTTCTTCCTCTGGCTTCTGCTGGGGCACCAGGAAAAGGGTGAAATTTTCAACAGATGGTCTGATCTAAAGTGATTCCAGAGCTTGGCTCTTTCTTGTTGGCAGAGGCCCCTCTCTGCGGTGTCCACCTGTCCCTACATTCTTGTTTCTGCTGAACAAGGGCATCTAATTAAGACATTTGTGGAAGGTGGCCCAACAGGAAAAGAATTTTCTACTTAAAATCTCAAGTCTCAAAAGATGAAAAAATGTTGTACACTACCCTGGGCCAGCAGTCAAATAACTGCCCTATCATGACTGAATCACGGGAGGCTAGTATTTTCTCTGCAGAGGAAAACAGGACCTGACAAATCACTTCTCCAGGAGAGAGTCTCTGGAAGTTACTCTGAGACTCAAAACGATACAAATATACCAAATAAGCACGGAGGTCAAATAAGCCAGCCAACGTCTGTTATCGTCATTGGTTCTATTTTCTCAGATATCACATAATGACAGCCCTCACTAAGTTCTTAGAAACTTCAGCCACAGAAACAAAACCCTCTCCAGACAATCTGAAACCTCAGGGAATGAGGCGTAACTTCTCTCAGGCTCCTCTTGAAGTTCCAGATACTTGGACTAAGAAAATCTCTGGACAAAGAGTCTGGGTAAAGAAGAAGCCAGATCTCTCAGTTGATTTTCTTGCTGAGAGTTTAGAATCTCAAAGCTTCCAGTTTGAAGCTTTTCTTTCTACCACAGAATAGAATGATTTATGTCATAAAATGCCCTCTCTATTTCACATAAGATTTAAGGTTTATTTATGACCTATCCATTCTGACCAGTGGGCCCTGGACCTAGCACACATGAGTGAGATGCTGAGCAGAGGAGTGGGTGAGCCTAAATTTTGTAGTCTTGCTCTGCTGCTGGCCGTGAAGGCCTCAGGAAGGCAGCAGTGCTCTTAATTTCCCTTTCTGAGGCTCTAGAAGCCTGGAATTTGATTAGTTTATGGTCCAGAGGCAAGTCTCCTTTCCCAACCAAGGAAAGTCCGCTTTCCATCTGGAGTGAGTTTTTGATCTTATCAGTCCTTCAGTGACACACTGAAACCTCTATAATCCTCTAGTCGCCCTTTTTGCCATGACTAGAAAAAAAGATCAGACCTACATCTAGCATCTGCTTAAAAAAGTTCTCTCATCCTAGGTCCCTGTTACAGTCAGCTCTCATTCTGTATTATCTTTTATCTACCCTGCCAGCTATGTATGTATTTAGATAGACAGATGTCTAGGTAGGTTTGAAAGTATTAGTCGCTCGGTTGTGTCTGATTCTTTGTGACCCCATAGACTACAGCTAGGTAGGTAGGTAAGTAGACAGATACATTAAAACTGCACTCTTTATCCATTTGGCACATCTTAAGAGCTGGAATTCACCAATGTGTATCAATCTTTTCCAAACAATAATGCAAAGGAAAAAAGGTCTGTCTCCCTTAGTTCAAGAGCAACCTGGGAAGGATACAGTCCCTGAGAGTCCTTCCATGAAAAGGGGATGCCCAGTGGATACATTTGGAGACTGAGGGTATAGCGTGAAAGAGATTTTGGCAGACACAATGAACTGAGAATAGGGTGACTTCTGGAGGGTGGCCTGAATGATAATTGCTGAATGTTTACTCTGTTCCAGGCACTACTGTAAGCATCTTATACACATAACTCACTTAACCTCTATATTAACACTTACTGTCATCTCATGTTACAGATAGGGAAACTGAGGCCCAGAGACATGATCCAAACATACCCAAGGTTACAGAGATAGATACTGTCAGAGCTTGGCCTCAAACCCAAGAACTCTATCTCTAAAGCCCAGATTCTTAGCCAATAGTCTTATTATCTGACCCAGCTTGAATTGATTATACCCAGGAAATCTGTATTATATCTTAGAACAGAGGTCAAGGAGGATAATTTTTTCTTTCCTAGGAGCTTCTGCCCTTGGGGCAGTGCCTATCAATGGAGGAATGGCCTCCCTTTGATAAATGTGCCAGGGAAGGTTCTCCATCAATCATGGCCCAAGAGCTGGTGCACAGACAGCCAGGCATGATGGCAGTGGGCCCACGGGGAGCACAGCCTTGATCATTCCCTTAAGACCTAAGCAGGCTGGTGCTTTTACGTGGAGACAAACCTTAGTCAAGGCATCTCAGGAGAGACCACTGCTTCCTCTCTCGGTGTAGGAAAGAGCAGCAGCTTGGGGTCTGAACAATCCTGGGTTGAATCTGTAGAACCACAGTCACACAGTGGTATGGAATCACCCGATGCCTCAGCTCAGTGTGTGAAGTGGCGTGATTACAAAGGCTGAGGTGAAACACGCAATATAAGCAGATGCCTGGCAAATGATCGTCAAAACAATGTTAGCTGGCTTCCTCTTGCTTCTCTCCACTTGTTCAAACAAGTGCACACAAATATTGTTGGAAATCAACCAAGCAGGCTCTCACCTTCTCACCCTACCCACTCTTAGCCATTCTGTGATAGAGTCATCTCCACCTCAGCCCGATAGCCACTTCTTCACAGACACTCTCTGGCCCTGCCTCTCCTTCTGTGCTCCCCTTCTCCCAAACCCCCATTATATACATTCTCCTTCCCCTGCACCCCTTTGGTTAGGCAGATCCATCAGAAGTAAACAGCTAGTGAGCTGTTGGAAGTCCTGACCTGCCCTTCTGAGTAGAAGAGACCTGTTCAAGGATATACTGTTACATGGAGACAAAACTGCTAGTCAGATGTCCCCCTGTCCCCCCGGAATGAGGTACTGCCTGCTCCTCGGCCAAAGACTCACCCATATCAGGAGCACAAGCCTCGTCTGCTTTGGTAGCATTATCTGCATTCTGTATGTTGGAATCTGGGGAATAAAAAGAAGATATCATGACCAGCCCCTGTCCTCTAGGTTTTTTGAGAGGTAGGAGACCCCACAAAGTCTGGATCTCTTGGGGTATACCAGTGTCTCTGGGGTCTGCTGGGTTCATGCTCACTTACTGGAGTTGGCTGTGTCTTCCCCATTGCAGCCCAAACTCCAGAAAGGCAGTAACCCACACCTTCCCCCCTCTCCAACACCCTCAGGGCACACAGCTGACTGTGCTCCCCAGAAACTGGTCTTTTGTGGAAGACCCACCCCTACTGCCATACATTATGTTATGCCCCCTCTTCCCCATCCTCTTCTCTGATTCTGAGTGGCAGGCATTATGAGAGATCTGTCAGACAGGACTTCCTGAGAGGGCAGGAGTCCTGGTCCCTTGATCTCCATTCCCTCCTCCTCCCCATAGGGAAGTCACCACGCACAAGGGACCCTCTGGGAGTGCAGCCTGAGCCTGTGGCAAGTGGTCAGAGCTGCAAAATCTCCCTTGCATCTTGGGGATGCGGGTCCAGGTACCTGGGCCACTGGCCTCGCTGTTGCTGGCTCCCTCCTTCGGGTGCTCAGAGGTCTCCTGTCGGGGCTTCTGGCTGAAGGCCAGGAAGAGGTGTGTGCTCAGTGGCTGAGGAAGGTCCACCTCCAGGTATGCCTTCATGAACAGCTTGAAGACATCATAGCTGATTGGCTGAGAAGGGATGAAGAGGGAAATGTCAGTGGAGAGACATGAAGAGACAGAGAAGTGAGTGGGGAGAGAAGGAGGAGGAACTGGGGACTTGGCAGTGGAAAGGCAAGTTGGAGGGAGTGGGGTGATTGCTGGGGGTAGGGTGTCACAGAGAGTGATAGGTACAGGGAACAGGGGTAGGATGTAAGTAAGAGGAGAAACTGGTGGTTATATGTTAGGGCTTGGTAGGACACAAAAATCACAATAGGCTTTTATAACAAGATGTGTCTAAGTTTAGGCAGAAAAGGGGGCGATGGGGAGTGAGCCCTGGGAATGAGGGCTCTGCTTGAGTCCAGTCCCATGTGAGGGTCTTGACTCTGATGAGCAGGACTAGGTCAGTGTCCTGGAATCCTAGTTAAGATGAAGACAAGGAGAGAGGGGGGAGGGAAGTGGGGAAGGCAAGACAGGGGCATGGGATTAAGAGGTTCAAACTACTATGTAAAAAATAAATAAGCAACAAGGATATATTGTATAGCACAGGGAAATACAACCATTATTCTGTAATAACTTAAAATGGAGCATAATCTATAAAAATATTGAATCACCATGCTGTACACATGACAATAATATAATGTCATAAATCAAGTGTACTTCAATTAAGAAAAGATGAAGAAGGATGTAGATGAAAACACAATGGAAAGCAATTGCTCTTCTGTGGTATGTCAATTTTCCACTTGGATGTGATTCCTGAGGATTCAGGTCCCAGAAAATAAAAAGGGGACAGGCTCCATCTTTCATTACTTTTATAACTGACCTTCTTTGGAGAAACCTCAAGACAACAGGGGAGGGTGTGTGTCTGGCTCAGCTGTTCTCAAAACATGTCCTTGTGAAGGTTTCAGGCTCCAGGAGAGAAGAACAGGATGCCAAGGACAGAAGGTAGAACCAAGAAACATGCCAAAAACTAGCACCTATCCTTGCTGTATGTTGCCCAGTGCTGCCTGGCTTCTGGTCCCAGGTTGGGAGGACTGCCAGAAAGAGCTGCTGCTCTCAGCACACACCCGACAACAACAGCGCTCAGTGAGTCATCACTGGCTTGGGTTTCGATGGCATCAGATTTTTCATCAAATCGGCAGATGCTCCTGGAAATCATCTGAGGAAGCGCTGCTCCAAGATCCGCTGTGCAGGCTTTTGTGAACAATAGCGATAAAAATCCCTTTTTGGGAGGCTACTTGGCTCTCCCTGAAAATGTGGATAGCATTTAACCCTTTGTCTCTTCTGGAAGATCTGAGAGTCTTCCCAGAACCAGGAGCTGGCTGACACATGCACCATCAGGTTTGTGATACTAAGTCTTAGTCCTTAAAACAAGCAACGCTCTCTGGAATGCACTGGGAAGGCACTTGCAAGGTGGCTTCTCTTTAGCCTCAGGCTGGGCAGTTCAAATATCTCCCTGGCAGAGTAGAGGAAGCCTGATTTGGTTGGACAGAGGATAATGCAGGCTCTTACCAGAGGAAGATCTTACCAGAGGAAGGATCTCCTTACCAGAGGAAGGAGCTCTAAGCAAATGGTGGACTCACATTTCTGGGGCAGCTCTCAGTCTCCATCTCTCTCTCTCTCTGTCTTTCCTGAATTTTGTACTCTTTCTGTCCTTCTGTCTCCACTACCTCAACACTTCCGAATGTCTCTTCCTCACACATCCTCTGCCTTTTTTCCCAGTTCACAATGGCAAAATCTTCTCCTACTTTTCAAGTGGAACCCACCCCACGTGACCCTGGATTTTACCTTCTCTGCCTCTTACGGCATAGCTCTGCACCTGCTTCTCTACCTGTGAGCACGTTCAGATCACTCTTCCAAAGAAATTATTGGAGGTTTGAGCTACTAGCCTGTGCTTCTCCTCACCTCCTCAATCCATTCAATTTGGATTCCAGTGCATCACCTCCGAATCTGCTCTCTTGAGGGTCACAAACTCAATGATCTTTTTTTAGATTTTCTCATCTTATTAATTTATTTTAAAAGGCTCTTTTTTTTGCATTGTCCTTCTTTTGCACATTTTAATCAACAAGTACTGTTTAACAATATAGTTTTGAGCTTAAAATGTTCTGTTAACTTTTTTTTGGGTTGGCCTCAAATTGAAAACTATCAGCACAAAATATTTCTGGAAAATAGTGTACTAAATGATTTAATAAAAATGAAATTCTGTTAAAGTCTTACATAATGCTCTTAAAAAACCAAAGCTGGAAGATCTTCAAACAAGACCAGTGTAAGATTCAGGAGACCTTGTGACTAACCTAAGGTCCACCACATTTTCCTCCTTGGCTTTTTCTTCAGCAAACTATGTAGGGCTGGACCAGAAGATCTCAAGCTCTAAACTGCTATTAGAGTCTTCCTTAAACTGGTTCCTCTTCCTGACTGTGCTACTGTGCTGTGCTTAGTCGCTTAGTTGTGTCTCATTCTTTGCAACCCTGTGGACCACAGCCCAGCAGGCTCTTCTGTCCATGGGGATTCTCCAGGCAAGAATACTGGAGTGGGTTGCTATGCCCTCCTCCAAGGGATCTTCCTAACCCAGGGATTGAACCCAGGTCTCCCACATTGCAGGTGGATTCTTTACCATCTGTGCCACAAGGGAAGGTCTCCTGACTGTGCAGTTTCTGTTAATGTCAATGGCAGCATTATCCTCTCAATATTCCAGGCTCAGCTTTGAACTCCCAATTGTCTGAGATCAATTCTTGTCTCTCCCTTCTTTCCACGGTTCTTCTGCAACTTCTGTCATACCCAGGTCTTTTTAGTATCCACGGCCCATCAGCCACCATCCTGACAAGGGATGTTGAAGGCCCTCACATTCCTGGTTTCAGACTCCTGTTTCATGTATCCCATCTGGGCCACTGTAATGCCCCTCCAAGCCTTCTCTGCCTCCACCTCCATCTGTTAGTCCTCTCATCTTTCCCATCTTTGTCAGGTGATCTTCCCAAAGCTCAATTCTGATCAGATTGCTTCCCAACTCAAAAACGTTCCTTAGCCTCTAATTACCCACGGGAGGGCTGAGATCACTTGTCTCCAAACTTTTAAAATCATGTGCCCTTCTGTTAAGATTTTCAAACATACACTCCAGTTTATCTTCACTTACACATTATATACATTGCTACTGTGCTCCTCTACTACACATTATAAAAGACAAAGAAATTAGAAAATCGATGTCAATAGAAGATCTAATAAGCAGCATTTCAGCAGTCCAATGGATCATCCTGTTTACTCCTTGAGTCCTTTGAGATTCAAAGTCCTACTATAATCCCACTCCAGTCTAGATTTGTAGCTACTTCAAACTTGAAGACCATTCTGATCTTTTCTCCGGTGATTCTCTATGCGTACCTCAACACACTGACCTCTGTGTTCTTTCCTGGCCAGGCTTTCATGTACTTACATGAACTGCTTTCGTAGTCCAACTCAGATGCCACCTCTTTCAGAAAGCCTAGAATGATCTCTTGTGCCTGAATTGCTCTACTTTTCCACCTTGGTTCCTGACTTGGGACACGCACATCGCTACCCTCTCAATATACAGTTGTTCATGACACACACACTAAATGGTAGGGATCTGTCTTATATCATCTGTGTATCTCCCACACCACCTATTATGGTATTTCCTGATAGTATTTTAATGAATGTTGGGTTTCTAGTTGGTATACTTGCTGTCATCAATTACTGTGGGGTAATGTACTGAGTCTCCCAGGTACAAGACACAGTGCTGGGCACCAATGGGGAACACACTGGTGAATTAAGCATGAGTCCATACTTTTAAAAGACTCAGTGGTAAAGGTACTGAAATAATTCTAATACAAGTGAGTGCCATAGAAGAAAAACTAACAAACTGTTAGAACTTAGAAACCAGTTATGATTGAGCACATGTTCCATCATTTATGGCCCTATCCTGGGGAACAGAGTGGTATAAAACAAGCCCAGAAACACAGAAGAGCTCACATCAGAAGAAGAATTCACATCAGAAGAGCTCAGAGTGGACTTCCTCTCTTTACCTCACCAAGACTCTGGAAGTTAATCTGCTTCAGCCAGTTCACAGCAAAGTGAAACCAGAAGCCTCATGTTCTGACTCCTGGTTCAGTGCTCCTGCTATTGTATCTGTCCAGGCCGCAGTGCTGACATCCTGCTCACTGCTAGTCCCTCTAAGCACCTCAAGTTCAGCAGGCAAGGAGATGTGACTAGGGGCCACACTCTCAGTGACATCTGGGTTGTCAAGAGTAAGTTCTTTATGAGCACAGACCAGGTTCAGGGTAGCTGCCTGTTATTGTGTAACGGGTAGGAAGTGGCTGGTATGCTGCCTAAAGCAGATAACCAATCACTATGCAACACACCGGCAATCCTCAGAGTCCTGAGTAATATCTTAGACCCTGCCATTGTTCAGACTTTTTTTTCTTTTTTCCCCAGAAAGAGCGACTTTCATATGGAAACCAGCTAGGCAATTGTTAATTCTTCCACAGGCTAAAAAGGAAGGCGAACATGATGAAGAGTCTGTTGGTCACTGTTTTGCTTAAGTCTTAAAACAGCAATGTGAGATGGTACTGTTACTGTCATGTGGTGGATGAAAAAAAAATTCTGGAAACATAACTTGCTCAAAGTCATAAACAAGAAGAAGAGCTGTGCTTTATGCTAAGTTGCTACCAGGTCCCTCTAATTTTTGGCTTCACTGTTTCTGTCTACTTTCTTGAGTCTTCAGTGGCACTCTGTTCTGCAGAGAATCACGTGGTGCCAGTGGGCAGGGGTACTCTTGTCACAGCCACATGTAGCCGGCAGCCACTCTACTAACTTTTCTTTCTGGCCTCACTTTCCTAAGCAACCTGCGCCTTCCAACAGCTAACTCATTGCTCGTTGAGACATTTTAGCAGCAGTAAGCCATCAAGCTCAAGAGAATTTAAACCCTTGTTGTTTTTGAACCCCGTGCTGGCACATTATACCTACTTGAAGCCAGCCACACTGTGAGAGAGAATGAAATCAGAGTGATGGAGCTCCCGTGGGACACAGCAATGCCAGGGTATAAAGAGCAGGGGGCCAGCCCAATGAGGGCGGGGGTGTAGCAAGCTCCTAGCAGCCAAGCTGCTCCCTGCTCTGTAAGCTCCCGTGGCCTTCACACCCTCTGCAGCTCTGACCAAACTGTTCCCTCCTACCCATCAGCCTCAGGGCGGACAGGCTGATTAGCAGCCCCCCTCTCCATTAGTCTTTGTTCCTATGTTTTTTGAGGAGGGGGTGGCAACTCGGGGGCTGCTAGTTCTTTGCTGCCTCTGGCACCCTTTCTACATGGTTTGTCCTCAGGAAGGTTCTTTGAAACAGTGCGTTTTCAGTCTGGTCCCTGTTCTGTCAGTCTTCCTTCTGCTTTACTCTCAGGTGATTGGTGCTTTTTATCCAAAGCACCTCTCAGGTGTACCCCTAGGGTATGGGCTCTGTTGATTCTCTCCTAGGACCCAGCAGAGAAGGAACTGACTCCAGGTTGATTGAAAGGATGACAATATGGATAAATAAGCAGCCAGCCTCCTCGCAAGTTTGTCCTGATGATCAGTAGCTTTTCTGCAATTAGCCCTCATGAAAAGACCCAGGACCAAGGAAGAGAGAGTTGAGTTTAAAATATTCTGGGGAAAGGTAATAGAAGGGGAATAATAATAGGCACTATTTTCAGTGTCCTTAAAGTCTTAGACATTTTTCAGAAATCATCTTATATAGTTCACTCATCTGTAAACTTCAAGGTCTTTCTTTTTGGTTGTTATTATCTTCAGTTCACAGATGAAGAAACTGAAGCTCAAACAGGTGAAATATTCAAGGTCACATTGCTGGTTTGCAGCAAAGGTAGGTACTTAACTAAGACCCTGTGACTCCAGGGTCATGGCTCTCAAACTTGGCCCTGCCAGTAAGAAGCAAGTTCTGGAGGGAGGCCAGGAACTGTGTCTTCATCTTCATGTCTTCTACAGTGTCCAGAACAGTGCCTGGACTCTCAAAAAACTTTACATGAGCTGAATTTGAAAGTAAGGGAGGTCTTGCATACATTTATTCATTCAACAAATGTTTGTTGGGTGCCTGCTACGAGCCAGATACTCCTGTGGGCGCTGAGGACATAGCAGTGAACAAAAATATTCCAATGGAAGAGACAGACAATTAAATAATTAAGTTATATAGCGTGACAGATGGTGAGAAGTACTAAAGAGGAAAATAAGGCAGAGCAGGAAAATATGACATGTTAGGAAAGAGGGCTTAACATTTTAGACAGAGAATGTGACATCCACTGAGAGGGTGATTTGAGCAAATGCTTGCAGGAGATGAAGGAATGAATGATATGAATAGCTAGGGGAGGAACACAGCAGGAAGAGGCCAGAGCAAGGGCACAGATATTAAGGTTAGAGCAACCTTGATTTGCTTGATGGCATCAAAGAGGCTAATAAGGCTGGGAAAAAATGAGAAGATTAGCAGGAGATGAGATCTGAGAGTAGGGTGGGGGTGCAGATTGTAATGACCTTGATTTTTGACTCTAGTAGCAGCTGGGCAGACCATAAGAGATTGCGGAACAGAGCAGTGATATGATCTGACTTCAGTTTTAATAGACTGCTCAGTGTGTGTGTGAAGAATAGATTTTCAAGGTCAAGAGCAAAACCAGGGAGCCCAATGAGGAGACTACTGCAGTGATCTGGGCAAAACATGGTGGTGACTCAGGTCAGGGTGGTAGCAGAGCATGTAGTGGGATGTGTCTGGAATTTGGATGTATTTTGAAGGTATAAGTGATGGAGGTTGCTGATAAATTAGCCGTGAGATGTGAGGAAAGCAGAAAAGATAAAAATCAATGATGACTCCATAGCTTTAGGCTGAATAACTTGAAATGTGGAGCTGTCATTTACTGAAATGGGAAAGACTGCTGGAAAAACAGGTTTTATAGAGGAAGATGAAAAAGCTCAGTTAGCTTATGTTGAGTTTCATCTTACTATTCAATTTTTAAGTGGAAATGTCAAGTAAAGGGGTATGAGAAAAATCAGGAGAGTGTAGTGTCCTGAAAACCAAGTGAAGAAAGTGGAGGAAGATTTGACCATCATGTCCAATGCTGTTGAGTAAAATGATTTGAGTTTAGCCACGTGGAGGTTCTTGGCTGTCTCAACTACTAGTTTTAGTGGAGGAGTGGGGGCTACATGCTGATTGAAGAACTTTCAAAGAAAGTGGGAAAAAGAGAAATTGGAGGCAATGAGTATAGACACATCTTTTGAACAGCTTACTTGCAATAAAGGATAGGAGAGAGATGAAGTGGTAGCTGGAGGGAGACGTGGATTCAGAGGAATGTTTTTTTAAATAAAGGAGAAATAGCAGTATGTTTATTTGCTGATGAGATAGATTTAATACATAGAGAAAACTGATGGGAAGAGACAGCATGAGAGTGAGAGAGAAATATGTTGCTGAAGCAAGACCTGTCAATGGACCAAAGAGGATGGGATTGAGTGCATAAGTGAGGGGTTGAAATGAGATCAGAGCATGGAGAGTTCACCCAATACAGGAGAAATGGTATAGCTAGGTGGGCACATAAGGTGACGATCTTGGGGATGAGTTCTTCTGATTGTTCCTATTTTCTCAGTGAAGTAGAAATCAGTCGATGACTGGGAATTGAGGAGGGGAGGAGGATAAGAGATCTGAGGAGAGAAGAGACACTGAAAGGGTGAATGGACTTGTGAGGCTGTGAGAGAGTGAAATTGCTCAGTCGTGTCCGACTCTCTGTGACCCCAAGGACTGTAGCCTACCAGGCTCCTCTGTCCATAGGATTTTCAAGGCAAGAGTACTGGAGTCGGTTGCCATTTCCTTCTCCAGGGGATCTTCCTGACCCAGGGATTGAACCCAGTCTCCTGCATTGTAGGCAGACGCTTTACCATCTGAGTCACCAGAGAATGGACTTGGGGAACATATAATTACAGGTAGCACCAATGGCTCACTTGAAACTTGGGAGAAAATATGTTGAGAAGCAAATTCTTCACAGTGAGCTAAACTTCGAACAGAGGAACAAATTATGGAAAAGCTAGAACATGGGTTTTTAAAGGCTTGAAATGAAAATGTTCTTACCTCATGTGGGCCATATTGTTTGAGGCTCCCACCCTCATTAAATTCAGCCAAGACATACTTTATCTTCTTGGAAGAATCTGGAAAGACATAATCCACATGTGAAACAATGGTGAACAGCAAGCGGGAGCTAGGCCAAGTGTAATGCTGGTGTATGATGTAATGCTGGTTATGATGGAATCCTTCATGTGTAATGCTGGTTATGATGGAATAGTCGCTCATTTCCAGAACCACATGGAAGAATGTCACCTTTATCTGCCTTTCTGTCCTCTAAGTTCTTGTTTTTCCCTTTTTTTGTACATTTTTCACTCTTGCTGTATGAACTATCTTTCTAAAACACAAATCTGATTAGATCATGTC
This sequence comes from Antilocapra americana, assembly GCA_007570785.1. Taxonomy (NCBI): domain Eukaryota; kingdom Metazoa; phylum Chordata; class Mammalia; order Artiodactyla; family Antilocapridae; genus Antilocapra; species Antilocapra americana. Next base: position 22,393,840 of record ML664161.1, read on the forward strand.
TCTGCTCAAAACCCTTAAACGGTTCTTAATTTGCCAGGATAAAGCTTAACCCCCTTTGCTGGTATACAAGTACTTGGTGATCTGATCCAGCCTACTCCTTATCTCTTATTTTAACCATTCATTCACTCCATTTTTCAGCCATGTCAAACCACATTTCTAGAAATTTCTGAACACACTGTGTACTCTTTCATGGAGTCTCTTTTCTGCATAGCAAACTTCACTCAATTCTCAGTAGCCAGCTGAAATGTTGACTTCTTTGAAAACCCTTATTTTTTGGGCTTCCCTGGTGGTGCAGTGGTTAAGAATCTGCCTGCCAAGGCAGGGGACATGGGTTCGGTCCCTGGTCCGGGAGGATCCCACAGGCCGCGAGGTGACTAAACCCGTGTGCCGCAATTCGGGAAGCCTATGTGCCTAGAGTCTGTGCGCCTCAGCAGGAGAGGCCACTGCAGTGAGAAGCCCATGTACCGCCATGAAGAGTAGCCCGCGTTTAGCAATGACGACTAAGCTCAACCAAAAAATAAATAACTCTTTAAAAAAAAAAAAAGAAAACCCTTATTTTACTAGTCAGTTAATCACTCCCTCCCCTGGCTCCCATATGACTTGTACATAAGTCTGTAACAGTACTTTTCATATAGTGTTATAGTTATTAACTTGCCCATCTTCTGCCTGGTTCTACCTTCAGAGCTATAAGTCTTTGTATATCATACTAAGTACTGACACATTATTAGTACTCAGAAGAATAATATATTAGATGATCAAATAAACATCTGAGCAGAAATTTTAAAGCATTTAAAATGTTAATTAAATGGATGGGTGGGCATCAAGCCTGGCAAGGTTCTGTCCTTGGTGCTGAAACAGAGGCAAGCTTCATACACATGGTAGTTTAGAAAAATTCTGCTTTCCATAGGAAGTCATTTAGAAACTACAAGAAAAAAATGGTGGTTTTTCTTTTATAAGGGACTTTGGAGTCAAGAAAAGACAATAATTGTCATTATAAACACATCCTGAGTGCATCCTGTATAGTTACCAGTACTCCAGACATCAAAGAAAATCAGAATTTCTGTGCTTTCCCTATCTCACAGTATTGTGAATAAGTAAGAGCTTCTCAAGCTCCATTACTGCCACAATTTAAGCATCTAAACACAGGGCAATGTCATTTAATGCTGACATAGGATTCCTTGGTATTTGGGCTCTTCGTACAGAGGGTTATGCTCTCTTAGGCCCATGTAAAGTAGATATGCCTGTGCTGGGCTGTTCTTCATGACTTTGCTGACTTGGATTCAATCAAGCACAAGTCATAATCATTTCAGGATTGAGACAAATTGAAATGCCACAGGAAAATGCTGATGTTGCTTAAAAATGGACACTTCTCTCTGAAATTCAAAACAGATGTTGGAAAACTAATAGCTCAGTGAGATCCAGGCACCAGATGCCATCAGTTTGTGCTGCTTCCACTCAATTCAGAAAACACTATGGAGGGTGGACACTGCTAGGTACCATGACAAACTAGTTGGGAACAGGATCTGAATAACTGTGGTAATAATAGTTATGCCTTATTAAAGACCTTTACTACACATTCTTATATACTCTCCCCTACCAATCTGTGCAAATTTGGTAATATTTTCTTTGGTTGACAGATGAAAAAAACTGAAATTTAGAAGTTAAGTGACTTAGATATCTAAGAGTCAGGGTTTTGACTCAGGTCTAGTCTGGCTCAAAAGTCTATATTATTTTTCCTTAAGCACTATTCACTAGTGCTCCCCAAACATTTGCTAACACAAGGTAATATGTAATTAATGCTCTGGCAATGATATGAAGCTCAAGAAAGCACGCAGTGGGTAAGAAGTAAAATGAACAGGGAAGAAGTAAAACTAGGATGAGTGTAGGGTTAGGGCGGGGACTGGGGATGGCCTATGAAGGAGGTGGCATTTGAGATGGGCTATACAAAATAAGTAAGGTTTTGAAAGGCAGACATGAAGAAGGTAGGGTATTAGAAGAGACAGGGTAAACCAAGATATGGAGATAGATGAGCATTGTAGGACCAGAGAGCAGTCAGAGCTAGATTTGTGGGGTTTACTGAATGCCAACTTAAGGACATTGATTTCAAATTGTTAAAAACTTTTTGAGTAGTAGAGTAGCAGAACCAGGTCTGTTTTTCAAAAGTCACTCAGGCAACAGAATGGAAGAAATTAATATTAGGTCAGATTTCAGTTAAGGGCACATATACATTATGCTCAAATTACTCTATGAGTAGCTTAAATATTTGGGGAAAACACTATATTTAGGAATCAATTTCAATGGGAGATTTTCAGCTTAGCCAGAGTGGCCACATTTTTTTAAAAATGAGAAATTTGGAGCCTGAGTCTTCCTGGTGTGGCTTCTGCAAAAGTAACATAGAGGCAGTATATTGATTGAGAACCAAAGGAGTGATTTCACTTGAATTTTTCACATTATTGCCACACTTTAGAGATTTCCCAGTTCATTCTCACAGAAATTGTTTGGTTCACAAGTGCTATTGAGCTAATCCTGCTTTACCCTTAAATGTATGATGTGCAAATTTATATATGCAGGTGGTGGTGGTGGTTTAGTCGCTAAGTCGTGTCCGACTTTCGCAACCCCTTGGACTGTAGCCTGCCAGGCTCCTCTGTCCATGGGGATTCTCCAGCCAAGAATACTGGAGTGGGTTGTCATTTCCTTCTCTAGGGGATCTTCCTGATCCAGGAATTGAACCAAAGTCTCCTGCAGTACAGGCAGATTCTTTACTGACTGAGCTACAAGGGAAGCCCTTATATACACATAGGTGTATATATTTATCTTACATATAAACATATATACACATGTATTCATCATATGTACACATTCAAGTAAACAGAAGCACATTCATTCTTTGACCATTAGTCTAAATAGAAAAAAGCAATCCAAGAGATTGCTGGTTCATGGATTTCCACAAGAGGCATTTCTCACCACACATTTACATCAACCTCCTTTATGGGTTTCTATGAGTTCAGAGCATCAGACAATTCCTTTTTTTTTTTTTTTGAAAGGGAAACAATTCCATTTCTAAAAAAAAAAGGGGCGGGACAATCTAATTCTCAAACTTTCTCCTTGGCGGTCCTTTGATACTTTATCTGTTTTCTTCTCAACAGATTTCAGGGCTGGGTTTCTCTTTCCCTGAGGAACAAGTGGGCACTACGCCATCTTGCTTGTCTGAAGGTAGTTAAGAACAATGAGGGGCTTCTTCAGAGCATTCCTGGATCTTACTTCAGGTGCCACGTGTACCTGAGGGTACGAGAACACAGCCTCAGTAGAGATGGCCCCATTCAAGCCTGTGCTGTACGCCCCCTCCAGACTCAGGAGACAGAGCTCCACTTCTGAGTGTGCAAAGCAGGGCCATGACCACAGTTCTTTTCTATAACAACTCCTGTTTTCAGTACCTGCTATGTGCTAAGCACTGTCCTAGTCACTTCATGCATTTTATTTAAATCTCCACAATATAACCTTTCAGAGAAGTCAGCCCTATTTTAGAGAAGAAGAAACTCAAGTGTATGGAAATTAAATGATTCTTTCTAAGACACAGCTAGTGATTGAGTCACTCTTATTTTTAACACGACTAATAGTGTAACACAGTTGTCAGAGTCATTGGATACACGAATACAAGTAAATCAGAAGATAAAGCCCTTTCTCCATGACAACAGCTCTCAAATCAGGCTGCAAGTTAAAATCACCTGAGGACCCCTAAGCACACTGAATCCCAGGCCTCACTGCAGACGAATTAAGTCAACATCTCTGGGGGAACTCAAGAATCAGCATGTTTTAAAAGCTTCTACAGGTTCAAGCATATAGTCAGAGTTGAGAAACTGCTGTTCTATAATGTGACTTTATTATTAGAAATAATAATAAATTAGAATGCTGCTGAAAATGTTGGATAACCATTGCAAAAGGGGAAAAAAGATTATAATTATGCTAAAAATGTGCTTGGCTAGTATTCCTTATTGTTTAAGTGGACAACACTAAAGAGCTCCCCCAAACAAGTCAACTTACTTGGCTGTTGGCAAAGTAGGGACACATTTTGTATTAACTCACTATGGCAGGACCATCAGTATACCGTTTTACCTGAAATCAGAAGTTTAGAAGGATCTTTGCTGTGATCAAGGTTGCTAGCCGTAACAACTGCTTTAAGAAGTTTCAGTCCAAAGTTGTTTCTTAACGCCAAGAATTCTGGGATCTTAACCAACCACTTGTTCCAAGTGTTTGAGTAAATTCAAAGCCTGTTTAAGGGGAGAATCTGGCCCTACTCATAGGCGTCTCTGACACCATGTTTGCGTGGCACAGGGATGTCCTCTGTCTGAACAAACAGACACATCTGGAGCTTCAGTGTTCACAGCAGAATGTGTGAACAATGTTTATGGGCCATCTTCTAGTTAGGAGCCCTGATGACACTAATCAGACACTGATCAAGTTTCCATTAAACTTGGAAATAACTAGAAAGCAACATTTTAAAAAGGGAAACTGAAAACCCATAGAAGAGAGTGAAAATCTAAGGTACATGATAACTCTCCATTCTTTGAAGTTCCCAATCCATACAAGTGGACTTCCTGGGGATAAGGTTAGCAGAACCTCCGACACTTTGGCCATCTGATGTGAAGAGCTGACTCACTGGAAAAGACCCTGATTCTGAGAAAGATTGGGGACAGGAGGAGAAGGGGGCGGCAGAGGATGAGCACATTGGGTAGTGTCACTGACTCAATGGACAGGAGTTTGAGCAAACTCTGGGAGATAGTGAAGGTCAGGGAAGCCTGATGTGCTGCAGTCCACGGCGTCAAAAAGAGTCAGACGTGACTGAGAGACTGAACAACAAGAAGGTTTAAATGCAGATTCTGATTCTGTAGATCTGGATCACTGCCTGAGATTTTGCATTTCAAGGAAGGACCTTGGAGACACCAATTATGTAGGTCCAAGGACCTCAGTTTGCATGAGCAGACCTGAAGCAACCTGTACATTTGCATTTGACTAGTAAGGCTTCTCTGTCACAACACACACAAAAAAACATGATGCTGAGCCTAGAGGAACATATTCCACAGACTGGCAAGATAATAAATGATTCTCAACTCAGGAAAGAACAGACACAGAAAGAGGGAGAAGGGAAAGCTGAAGTATGAAGGGAAAAAACCCCTAGATTTTCCTTCTTCCAGTGAGGCCTGGGATGCATGAGTAAGTTTTATAAGTACTCAGAAAGTCAGGAACACAGTAAGATGCACAAAAGCAAGAATAGGGTTTTCCAAGGGTCCTGGAAGGGAAGAAGATGATGTCAGAACAGAGATTCCAGGTCAGTAGCACCGCTTCAAAAGGCCCAGCTTTGCAGCCAGGATGAGTCAGGCCCTGGGGTGGAATGTGGAAAGCATGTATAGGAAGTGCAGCATCATAAGCATGGGCTTATTCTCCCAGTTATGCTTCTTTTCCTGTCCTGCTTCTCCTCAGCATGTAGCCCACTGCCTGATACAAAATTGATGTTCAACAAAAATTTATGGAATAAATGAGGGCTAGAAAAGGAATTGGGCTTGTCATGGTTGTTCCATATGTCCTATATTCCCAGAGGCACATAGGGAGAAAAGGTAGACGTGGCTTACCTGGCTGCAATCCTGGCTGCATGTTGAAATGACCTCGGGAGCTTCAAACACCCCTGATGCCTACAGGTGATAATTAAATGGTCCAGAGATGGGGGTGCAGTTTGTGGGCAGGACATCACAATCATTTAAAGTCTTCCAGGTATTTCCAATTTGCAGCTAAGGCTGAGGACCACTGGAGCCCATCAAGCTAACTACTTGGGGAAACCCATGGAAGTAAAGGTTCTGCTGCACTTCTGAAAGTTATATATAGAATAACTTTATCAGCCAAAATTCCCACTGCTTTGATGTAAAGAAAATCCTCCTCAGGATACTAAGACTTTCTGATTTATCATAAATGAACTGAATGACCGGTATGGCTTTTTATATAAGTAGAATTTGCATTGCTAGCAAGATTTCCCACTTTTTCGGCAAATAATTTGGCCTCATCAGTCATAGGTGGAGGAATGCAGGAATTCCTTCTTGCAACTAAAAGTGTGGTCCCTGGACCAGCAGTATCAGCATCACTGGGAGCTTGTTAGAAAGACAGAATCTCAGAACAAGCCCAGACCTACTGATTCAGAATCTGCATTTTAACAGAATCCAAAGACTCCATAATCACTGTGGATGGTGACTGCAAACATGAAATTAAAAGACACTTGCTTCTTGGAAGAAAAGCTATGACAAACATAAACAGCATGTTAAAAAGCAGAGACATCACTTTACCAACAAAGGTCTGTATAGTCAAAGAGATGGTTTTTCCAGTAGTCATGTATGGATGTGAGACTGGACCATAAAGAAGGCTGAGCAATGAAGAATTGATACTTTCAAACTGTGGTGCTAGAGAAGACTCTTGAGAGTCCCATGGACAACAAGGAGATCCAGCCAGTCCATCCTAAAGGAAATCAATCCTGAATATTCATTGGAAGGACTGATGTTAAAGCTAAAACTCCAATACTATGGCCACCAAATGTGAAGAGCTGACTCATTAGAAAAGACTCTGGGATGCTGGGAAAGATTGAGGACAGAAGGAAAACAGGGCAACAGAGGATGATGTTTGGATGGCATCATCAATTCAATGGACATGAGTTTGAGCAATCTCTGGGAGATAGAGTAGGACAGGGAAGCCTGGTGTCCATGGAGTAGCAAAGAGTTGGACACGACTTAGCAACTGAACAACAACAAAGATTTATGTGCACATTCAAATTTGAGAGCCACTGTTTCAATGAAGTCTCTCCCTATCCATAGCTTCTGTGACTGCTTGTGGGCTGAGTTCCAGTCATTACTAATGAAAAGAAGGCCAGCTGTACCAAAAGAGATGTGGGTGAGAAAGAGATGTGGGTGAGAAATAGCTGTGATTATCCCTTTCAAGATGGAAGCACCTAGACACGACCCTTTATGGGCCCAGGGTTCCATGAATATTTGATTAAGTCTCACTCTACTGGTGAATATAAATAGCAAAGTTTCAAGAAAGCTTAAATATCCCTAAACATTTTCTCTGACTCCTATATTACAATGACAGGTTTGAATTTTGAGGTATAAATTCCCTACATCTTAAAGTAAAAAAAACTTTGCCTTAATTTGATTCTATTGAAATATACTTCTGAATAGCACAATTTACTGATTCAATCTTTTTAAAATGTATTGAAAATTTTTGTTCAGGAAGGAAGAGTCTATCAGGGCTTCCCAACACCGAGTAACCTGATTATCTGTTGGAATTCAACACCTGGGAACCAGCATGGGGATTAAGCTTTCCTGCCCAGGAACCCTGCCTGGGTTTATTCCCACTATCCTGAGGTTATGGAAGGAAGAATATAGGAGGAAATGACCTTCAGATTCTTCTGTCAAGACCTAAATAGAATAGAAACATAAAATGGGGGCAGGGTGTGCATAGTGACCCATCTCAGAGCCTTAGAAGGGCACTGAAGTAAATCCCAGTTTTGTCCCTATTTCTTTGTATGTCACTATCATTTTAAAATTCCCTAAAACTCAGAAATAAGAAAAGTTAAGTGGGCAACACATCTTTTCAATGTCATATGGAACAAAGGCTATCTAAGGACTGTCTAATGAAGGTACTTAGTTCTGCTCACTGTTTACTATTGATTAAAACATATTAAATGTCCCAGACTTAGTGAAGTTACATGTTAACTTACAGATTTTTTTTTCAGCAGAGATGCACAGAACTTCTGTGAAACAGATAACCCGAAAGATTGGGGTTTGTTGTCGTATAGCCAGTTTTGTATCTAAACGAGCAATCTGAATTGGAAAAGACCCTGATGCTGGGAGAGATTTTGAACAGAAGGGGACGATAGAGGACGAGATGGGTGGATGGCATCACTGATTCAATGGACATGAGTTTGAGCAAACTCTGGGAGATAGAGAAGGACAGGGAAGCCTGGCATGCTGCAGTCCATGGGGTCACAAAGAGTTGGACATGACTGAGTGATTGAACAACAACAAAGCAATCTTATCCTTGCATTTATTTATGAAATTGCCTAACTAGGAATTTATGGATTTGATCTGTATCCATCCAGGGACCATATCTTAGTTCTCAACTTTAATGTCTTACTGGCCCCTCCACTAATTGAGCTAAATAAAATCTTTGGCAAAAGTTTATTAAAAATTCTATTCTATTAAATATATATATATATTATCAATATATGGTTGAAAGTTGAGCTCCAATGAGTAGATTCTATTTAATTTGTTGGAACTGAAGTGAAACAAATTAAACTTGACCTCAAATTGAGAACATTGGTTCTAATTTTTATTCTGCCACTGATTTTCTATGTGACCTTTGGGAAGTCACTGAGCTCTTCTGAATTTAGTGTTCTCATTTGTAAAATGGATGGTAGTTGTATTTGATCATGGTTAAGATCTCTCCTAGCTTTAAAAAGTCTACAAAATCAAGCAACCACTAACTGATATGGGAAATGTTTGGCTTCACTTCTTAGAGATTTAAAGGTGAAAATGGATGTTTCATCAGGATATTTTTCCTTTTTTGCTTTATAAATAATATGATAATTTCTGTCCTTGGTAAATCATGGGGAAAAAATGATGAAAAAACCCTCCCCCCAAACAACAGGATCAGGACAATAAGCCAATTATATTTCTGAAGTTGTTAGGAGGAGGGTCAGTAGGAGGCATTTCCATATGTTCACGCTCCCCAAAGTTGAAAAAGAAACCTGTTTAAACACAGAAACTAAGTATTGAAAGGGCTAATGAAGGTCATTGAATCAACCAGACATCTAATGCTCCAATATCACTAATGTCTCAGCCAACTCTGCCCAGAGAGTTCTAGCAAAAGGAATTAGTGGTTTTGAGTTCATTCTGTTCCATCTTAGACAGGTTTGATCATTAGGAAGTAATATATCCCTTAAAGTCTTTCTTCTGACAATTTCCTCCAATCTGTCCTAAAGCTACTTCTTCAAGCCATTCAATTCACTATTAACTTTACATCTTTTCCCCACAATAGTACTGTGGCTATGTTTAATACAACTAGTGCTCCCTCACTCTTCCCTGGGTCTCCCCCTTCCCAGCGAACATACATAGTGTTTTCATCTATCTCTTCATAACTAGGCTCTGAGGCCCCTCACCATGCTATGGGCACTTCTCAACAAGTTCTGCTTTGTCCATTGTAAACTGTAGTAAACTGTGGTGCCCAGAAGTAAATCCAGTTCTCTAGAGAGGCCTGATAAGGGTAGGAAAGAATGTAGATATTTATTTGCCTTACTAGGAATTACGAGTCTGTTAATCACAGTTGGGCTTCTCCAGAGGCTCAGAATCTACTTGCCAAGGCAGGAGACGCAGGAGACATGGGTTCAATCCTGGGTCAGGAAGATCCCCTGGAGTAGGAAATGGCAACCCACTTCAGCATTCTTGCCTGGAGAATGCCGTGGACAGTAGAGCTTCACAGGCTACAGTCCATGGGGTTGCAAAGAGTCAGACACAACTGAAGTGACTGAGCACACAGGCAAGATCACAGCTAGTAATTTGGTTAAATAAAATAATGTATGTGCACTCAAGAGAAATCTCTATAACCGCTAAAAACTATGCTTCTGAAAAGTACTGGGTGATTCAGAAATGCATCGTGACATGGTGTGGGCTAGGCAGTGTCCAGAGACGGCTGCTGTCAGTTTTCCTCCCCACTGTGTGAGCCACTGTCCCATGAGACATGGAGTCCATTCCTCTACCCTGTCAAGTCTGGCCCAGGTCTGTGACTGCTTTGACCAATGGAATGTGGAGAGAGTTATGGTCTAGCACTCAACCCAGATATTGAAAAGGTCTGTTTTTATATCTTGGTCTGTTTTTATATCTTGGAGCTCTAAGCCACATGTACAAAGTCCAAGCTACCCTGCTGGCAAGAGATGCCACATGGAGAGGCCCTGAAAAAAAGGTGAAGTATCAGTTGCTCAGTCATGTCCAATTCTTTGTGATCTGGACTGTAGCCCGTCAAGCCCTTCTGTCCATAGAAATCTCCAGGCAAGAATACTAGAGTGGGTTGCCATTTCCTTCTCCAGTGGATCTTCCCCACCCAGGGACTGAACCTGGGTCTCCCACACTGAAGGCAGATTCTTTATCTTCTGAGCCACCAGGGAAGATGAGAGAGTGCTTGGAGGAACAGGCCCCATGGAGGAGCACCAAAGTACCTGTGAGTGAGTGAACAGGCCATACAGGGTCACGTGAGGCATCCCAGCTGCAACCCCAAACACTGCGGAGCAGGAACAAGTCATCTTGTTGGGCCCTGTCCAGGTGCCCAAGGTGCAGGATCATGGGAACAAAACCAGAATGCATGTTTTGACCTGTCAAGTTTTGAGCCTGTTTTGACACGGCAATGGATAACTGAAACATATTGTTAAAGTGAAGAAACAGCACAAAAATGGTCTAGATGTTTGTTTGTTAAATATATATGCATATGTGTGTAATATGTATTTTAATATTTATATTTATCCATAAACATACGAGTTGCAGTTATCACTGAAAGGATTGTGTGTGTGTGTGCACACGTGCGCGCTCTGTCACGTTCAACTCTTTGTAACCCCATGGACTGTAGCCCACCAAGCTCCTCTGTCCATGGAATTCTCCAGGCCAAGAATACTGGAGTGGGTTGTCATTTCCTCCTCCAGGGGATCTTTCCAACCCGGGGGTCAAACTAGCACCATCTGCTTTGCAGGCAGAATTTTTTACCCACTGAGTCATCAGAGAAGTGTGATAGGATCGTGAGTAGCTTTAAATTTCATCTTTTCACTTTCAAAACTTTTACATTTGTTTTTATTTTGTAACAAAAAAACTTCTTAAACCGTCATATTATTCTTTTGACAAGCACTCTTAATTCACATTGCACAGTGGTAAAGAATACATCTGCTGATGTAGGAGATGCAGAAGACCTGTGTTCTATTCCATCCCTGGGTCAGTGCACGCCATGCCACTGTCAATTATATAATATATATATGTATAAAATTATATCCAAGGGTAGTTTAACACAGCTCCCCTGACTGAAGTGCACCAGGGAAGGGGCAGGGTTTATGCTCTTGAAACAGAGCATACAGAAAACCTCTTGTCCTGAAATTCTTGGCCTCTCTTACCTAGAACTCCACTGGAGAAAGTTCTCAATTTTCAGGCTGTACACTTCAGCTATTCTGCTGTTGTAAAGCTCCTGTTTCTATGGTTATGGAAGAACAGTTGCTATGGCAATGCAATCTGACTAAATGCCAGAATGTGTCTAAAATTGGTAGAAGTGCCTTGTTCAGGGTTTGCTCTGAGGATTAATCATTTTTTAAGAATTGTATCATTTTTTTTTTCTTTTCTGTTAGAACAGTGGTGTTTGAGCCCCTCGTCCTGTCCTGGGACACAGACAAAATGAGGATGGATCTAAGAAGGATAAATCTGATGGTTGAAAAAAAGACCACAGAGGAGCCACTTCCTACCAAGTACTTGAGTTTCTTTTCACCCTCTGCCTCCACAATGGCTTTGCCACATCTGGATCCCTCTATCCCTTACTGTGCACAGATTCACAGGCTTTGAGGTATCTCTGCTGGCTTCCTTTTATTCCATGAGTTTTGAGGATACTTCCTCAGCAATTTCCCACAAACTAGCCCACATTCCCCATTTCAGCTCTGTGCCTCAGCTCAGATGAGGGACTTCATCCTTCATCCAAAAGACTTGTCTGCCCTCCCTGACCTGGCAACTTTCTCATCCAGGTCACTTTCTCACCCTGCACTCAGCCATCAGATCCACGGCTCTACATTTTGCCACTTTGGTCCAAAGGCCATGCAGTGACAGGCAGGGCCCCGGGCCTCCTGCTACCCGCTCCCTCCCCTATCTGCCTCCCCATCCTCCTGCTCCTTCTCCCCACCTGGCCCAGAAGCTCTTCTTACCTCCACACACAACCTCCCCCTTAGTTCCCCTTCACCTTTGCTTCCCCTGTTTCAACCCTTCCCCCCACCACCACCTACTATCCATGTCTTAAACTCTTTTCTCTACAGACTTCACCCAGATGAATCGTCTGTTACAAGTTAAGTTGTCTCCCCTGCAAATTTATATGTTGGAGTCCCAATTCCTCAGTACCTCAGAATGTGACCTTATTTGGAAACACGGTCATGGCAGAGGTAATTAGTTAAGATGAGGTCTTACTAGAGTAGGGTGGGTTCAATTCAAAATGACTCTGTCCAGACATAGAGAACAGACTTGTGGTTGCCAAGGTGAGAAGGGGGAGGGATGGACAGGGAGTTTAGGATTAGCAGATGCAAACTATTACATACAGGATGGATAAACAACAGGATCCTATCGTATAGCACGGGGAATTGTATTCAATACCCTTTGATAAATCATTATGGAAAAGAAAATAAAAATGAATGTGTATATATGTATAACTGAGTCACTCTGCTGTACAGCAGAAATTAACACAACATTGTAAATCAACTATATACTTCAATAAAAAAAAATTTAAAAAAAAGGCTTTCCATATAAAGAGGGAAGTTTGGACACTGACACACATGCATAGGGAGAGTACCACATGAAAACTAAAGGGAGAAGACAGTTGTCCATAAGCCAAGGAAACAGTTCTTCCCCCACAGCCCTCAGGAGGAGTCTGGAATTTGGACTTCTGTCCCTAAGAACTATGAGAGACTTTCTGTCATTCTGTGTGTGTTGTGCTTAGTCGCTCAGTTGCGTCCAACTCTTTGCAACCCCATGGACTGTAGCCCGCCAGGATCCTCTGTCCATGGGGATTCTCCAGGCAAGAATATTGGAGTCGGTTGCCATGCCCTCCTCCAGGAGATCTTCCTGACCAAGGGATGGAACCCAGGTCTCCCACATAGCAGGTGGGTTCTTTACCAACTGAGCCACATCCTAAGCCACTCCTTTCAGTCTCCCCCAGCTCTAAATTCCCTTCTCCTTTGGGCATGGTTTCCTTGCTGCCTTGAGTCTGTTCTCTGCTTGTGTCAAGGTACATTTCTGACGCCCTAACAAGATTCCAATTCCTCAGGCAAAGCCTTATCTCTCTGCATCTTCTTCCTCCCTGACAGGGCCTGATACTTTGTTGACCCACAGAGTGGCTAGAATTAGATGAGCTTACCCTGGAGGGTGATTCCTTGCTCCTTATCAATTCATTTCAGAGGTCTCTAAATCTACTGTGGTCATACAAGAGGACACAGGCTCCAGAGTACCAGGGAGAGACAGACTTTCATGAACTATGCAACCCCATGAACTGTGAAACCCCATGAAACCCTGCCAGGCTCTGCTGTCCATGGGATTCTCTAGTCAAGAACACTGGATTGGGTAGTCATTCCCTTCTCCAGGGGATCTTCCCGAACCAGAGATTGAACCTGGGTCCTTCCGCATCGTGGGCAGATTCTTTACCATCTGAGCCATCAAGGAAGCCCATGTCTAACACTTACCCTGGAGAGTGATTCCTTGCTCCTTGCCAATACATTTCAGACTTCTCTAAATCTACTGTGGTCATACAAGAGGCCATGGGCTCCACAGCACCAGGGAGAGACAGACCAGTAGTCCTATAGGTGGATCACATGGAATCATGGGGTGTTAGGCCTGGAGGGACCACATGGAAAGATCATCTAGTCCAACCCTCTCACTTTGTATAAGAGGACACTAAGGCTGGAGGTGCGGGGGAGAGGATCTAAAGGGTGCGGTGGTTGTTAAGGGCTGTCACATCACCGAGACAACGCCAGAGCTGGCACTGAGCCTGGTTCCCTGACTCCCAGACCAGTGCCCTGCCCCACTTCAGAGGATGATCTGCCTGGGCAAGCGCTGTAGGGCAGGTCAAGGAGCGACAGGCCGAATGACCTACAAAAATACCAGCACGATTAATGTGAAGGGAGAGGAGTTAGAAAAATGGGGTAGGGTTAGGGGTGCTGCTGAGGGCTCTGAAAGACAAAGGGCTCCGTAAAAATCAGTGCCGTTGCACAATCATGATGGGCACTGTGTGTGTGCAGAGTAAAGTAGTCAGCCCGGAACAACTCCTGTCAACAGTCAGGACTAGGACTGGCCTGCGGGGGCACAGCTGTGGGGCTGTGTGTGTGTGCAGGCTTTGCCACCACTGTGTGCTGATACACTGGCATTGCTCCTGGGTGCAGCTAGTGAAACCGAGAGCCCCATAGGAAAGCCCAGGCTTTCCAATACAACGTGAAGGAAGTGACATGCATCAGAATTCTGTATCTTACTGAAAGAAGGCCTTGGGTCCAAACACAGGAGTATATTAAAGCAAATGACTGAGTAACATTGTAACCAAGCAGCCTGCAGCCTTTCAAAAGGTAGGCTAGAAAGAGGTTTTGACAAGCTGAGAAAACACAATCTTACATTATTTAAAAAAATGAAGACCGAAAAGGAAAAAGGTATATTCGGGAACTCGACCAAGTAAAGCAATATACACAGGATGGGAGCGTGACAAAATGCTCATAGAATTTAGCTGTGACTTTTTAACCTACTTTTTAATTTTTCTTCCCTGGATACTCCAGATTTCTCTGGTGAGAAGGTATCATTTATAAAGATAATTGCATTTTTATGTTTAAAGACAAATTCTATTTTTATAAGGAGATAATAAGTTGATCTCATTCTCTTTGCTTTGCTATGATACACTACTCTGCTCTCCAAAAATGTTCTCCCCAACCAAGAGGAAATCCCACCCAAGATGGGTCTATCCATTTACTCACATTCTGCATATTTCTGGAGTTGGCCAAATTCTTCTGGGGTGAGGGACACCCACCGATCTTCACTCATCTTCCCTGGGTGTGAGCGCTTGAGGCTTGGGAGAGAGTTTTGTTCACCAGGCTGTGGCCGTGGCCCAGCTTAGGGCCTGGCTCATTGCAGGTACGCAACAGACAAGCCCTTCAGGAAATTTCTCGAGGACCCAAACGTCTATGGCAGCAGCAGGTATCGTTGAGCAGATGAGAGAAGACCTCTGCTATTTCTCGGGCAACAATATCCTTCTATCTGTAGTCAAGGTATATTCAGAAATCCTTGCTCTCCCTGGGGCGAGTAGAAAAGATATTGTGAATGAGAATGTTAGAATACATGTCATCTTTTCTTATTAAAAAAAAAAAAATCCCCAAATGTTCTTTGCTGAAAGTTCTATTGGAGACAGTGATTTTCAAGCAGTGGGGGAATGCCATCCCAGGGATGTCAGAAGAGGACATACAGACCAGACAAGTACAAGTTCAGACAGCTGGATGGTGGGGGTTGGGTAGCCCGTATAAAGAGTTAGCCATACTCCTAAACTCCGGGAAATTTTAAACATCCCTCATCAGAGGTGGTAGTAAGGCCACCTAAGAGCATCCTCTAAGCATGAAAATACTCCAGGCTGTCGGGTGTCTCATGAGAAAGTACAGGGACAGTAGCCCACAGGGTGTGATTTGAAAGGTAAGCCAGTCTCTTCTCCACTGATTTCTAAATTCCAACATTAGAGCTGCTTACCTTCCTCTGATGAGTCACTAAGCCACTCTGGAAATTCAAATACCAGCCCTCCCCCTCAAGGCTGGCTGGCATCTCAGTGACTCTTTCCTCTTAGAACCATAAAAATATAATTAGAGGGAAGGCCTGACTTCCTGGTGCTGATGAGCCTAAGAGAGGAGGGAGTGGATTCAGACAAATACTTAATATCTTTTCCTTTGAGCTCCTCCTGGCTCCATCAGTTCTAAATCAGTTTAATGGGTTGTGAAATGAACGTGGCAGGCTAAGACCAGCATCTAAAAACATGATATAGAATAGCACAGAATGGAATGGAATGATGGGACTGAAAATTACACAGTTATACATACATGTATACACCTATCACAATGCAAAATGTATTTCTTATTTTGAGTTGAGGTTTAAAAATGTTGAAAAGTCACCAGCCTAATAGGACAAGAAACAAAGACTAATATTACCAAAAACCAAGCCCAGTTTTAATAAAAGAGAATCCACTGTAGAGAGTCAGGGTTGAAGGCAAGTCTGCGATTCTGGGTATCTGAGGAATGGTGAAGGGGCTGGAAGAGATGACCGAGTGAGGAGGCAGACTGGACGGTTCTCTGGGGTGGCACACAGACTTGGTATGCACCTGGAGGGCTGGGTTAGAGCCGAGGGAAAGTGCAGGCGAAGACAGATGTTCTGTAAGGAGAGCCTCTGTAAGACCTTCCGTTAGTCAGAGCTCGCCAACAGTAGGAAGAAATGCATGGCAAGGGAGTGAGATGCTTGTATATCAGGGAGAGTCCAAACTCTCTTTTCTTTCCTTAAAAAGTTTAATTTTCTTCTTAATCCACTGGCCAACTGAATTCTGTTTCTGGGCACCTGGTCTTGCCTGGATTTCCAGTCGTGAAACTTTAATAAAGGGAGCCCTCACTAAAATGGAGCGAGGAGGCCAGCAGGGGGCGCTCTCATGCAACTACCACAGAGGTCAATCACAGGAGGAACTGTCAATCATAGACCCAAACAGCTCAGTTCAGTCGCTCAGTCGTGTCCGGCTCTTCGCGACCCCATGGACTGCAGCACGCCAGGCTTCCCTGTCCATCACCAACTCCCCAAGCCTACTCAAACTCATGTCCATTGAGTCAGTGATGCCATCCAACCATCTCATCCTCTGTCGTCCCCTTCTCCTCCTGCCCTCAATCTTTCCCAGCAACAGGGTCTTTTCAATGAGTCAGCTCTTAGCATCAGGTGGCCAAAGTAATGGAGTTTCAGCTTCAGCATCAGTCCTTCCAATGAATATTCAGGATTTATTTCCTTTAGGATGGACTGGTTGGATCTCCTTGCAGTCCAAGGGACTCTCAAGCGTCTTCTCCAACACCACAGTTTAAAAGCATCAATTCTTTGGCTCTCAGCTTTCTTTATAGTCCAACTCTCACACCCATACATGACTACTGGAAAAATCATAGCTTTGCCTTTGTTGGCAATGAAACGTGTCTGCTTTTTAGTATGCTATCTAGGTTGGTCATAACTTTCCTTCCAAGGAGCAAACGTCTTTTAATTTCATGGCTGCAGTCACCATCTGTAGTGATTTTGGACCCCAACAGAAGAAGTATTAATGGGAAAGAACCATCAAGCACAGGCCCAACAGGAAAAGATATACATTGCATTTCCTACAAAAAAATTAACTACCCAAGGGACTTCCCTGGTGGTCCAGTAGCTAAGATTCTGTTCCGAATGCAGGGGGCCTGGGTTCAATCCCTAGTCAGAGAATTAGATCCTATATGCAGCAACTAAGACATAAAGCAGCAAAACAAATAAATGGAAAAGAAATACTTTCTTTGAAAAAAAAAAAAAGGGAAATTGACTACCTCAGCAACTCAACAACCAATGAGTAATGGTTATCACCATAAACTCTCACTTTTGTCTTATAGACTTTTGTTCAAAACACCCCATTCTCAACTTCCTCCTTTTTCTTGATAAAATAACATTCCTCTCTTTTATATGTTGGACTTGCCAGTGGCTTTTGCCACAGCTCATTTGTTCCAAAGTGCAATTCCTCTGCTATGCCTGAATAAATCCATTTGCTGTTAAAATAACTGGCTGTTTCATTTTTAAGGTCAAAACCACTGACCCAATTGCCAAATCCAACAGGCACTTTCGGGCCTTCCTTGCGTTGTTTGTACTCTTTGCGGCCTTATCCTCAGCAGAAAACAACCCCCTGGAAACTCTTTCATCTTTCTAAGTGTTCCTCCTCAGTCTCCTTCCACTTCTTTTGCCACTGTTAAATACTACGTGTTGAATACTGCCCCATCCTCACCCTACATCCCTTCCCTGGGGGACTTCCTCCACCTCCATGACTTCAATAACTCCCAGGCTCGTTGCCTCAGTCCTGTCCAACTCTTTGCGACCCCATGGACCTCATGGACTGTAGCCCATCGGGCTCCTCTGTCCATGGGATCCTCTAGGCAAGAATACTGGAGTGGGTTGCCACTCCAGGGGATCCTCCTGACCCAAGGATCAAACCCAGGTCTTCTTCATTGCAGGTGGAGTCTTTACCACTAGCGTCACCTCCAGGCCTGCACGCTCCCTTCACTCCAGATGTGCATATTCAACTGTCTACTGGGACTTCCTTGTTTGTCCCAAACTACCCTGAATGAGCACCTTTCCATGCCCCCAACCTGCCCCTCCTCTGCATTCTGATCATGCCCAAGAAGAACCAATGCAATACCCAGGCCAGAGGCCTGAGGCTGAGCTCCTCGTTCTTTTTTTCCTACAACCCCAGGCACCAGTCTGAGAACGTGACTGTCCACTGCGTATTCCACGTCAGCCCACCCCACCTCCTATCATGCCAGCTGGTCTGTTAACTCAACCCTCGTCTGCCTGGTCTCTGACTACAGCCTCCTGCCAGTCTGCCTGCCTTGGCTTCTGCTTTCTTCCCCTTGTTTGGCTCTAAATTGCCAACCAAATCAAATCTTCCCAAGTCATAAAATTCTTCAGTGGTTTCTATTGCCTGTAGAATAAAACGTAGTCTTCTTTTCATGATACATAAAGCTCTTTATGATCTGGCTTCTGATTATCAACTCAGTCCAAAAGTGAGGCCTTTAGAAAAATTTTCCATCATACAAGGGAATTCAGCATTACGACTGCTATAAACACTGATGCTGGATGCTTACTTTATATTGTGCTCTTTGCTTTATATGTGTCATCTAATTTCATCCTCATAACAACCATGGAAATTAAGCTTTGCCTTCCCTATTTTTAGATAAGGAAAATGAGGCAAGACGTTTAGGAAATATGGTGAGAAGAAAGAAGGAATCCCCTGATGCTTTTGTTTAAAAATGCCTCTCTGATCTTACCATTTTGCATACTTTCAGAAATGCAGAGCTCTAAGAGGACCCAGAGACACACTGCATGATTGAACACCATGGAACTTGAACTCAAAAGGCAGGGGATTTGAGTTCTATTTCGGCCTCTTATTAACTAGTTGACTTAAGACAAATTTTCCATTTCTTGAACCTTGGGCTCCTCATCTTAAAAATGAGAATAACTAATAAAAAAATCTCACTGAATTAGTATTAGGATTGAGTTAATATATGCAAAGAACAAACAACCCCCACCTCAAACTGCACCTGGTATAATGCCTATCACATACTGGAATCTAAATAAATACTTATTGTTACCATCCTATTACAAATACGACATTGACCAATACAACAAGCCATCAGCTGCCAGCAGCTGGGTGCTTTGTGTTGTGCTGTAGATTTCAGAACGATATCCTGCTCCAGGTTGTAGTAATTTTGTAACTGCTCATCAAACTTTTATCCACTGATGGTTTTAGCACCCACTGATGGTTCTTTCCTGGATTAGTCATTACCATGATAGTGAATTTTTTATTCCACCCTCGCTTCTATATTTATTAGCTGGGATTATACTGTAGGAGAGAGCTTTTTCTTCCTTATTTTTTATACTAGACTATACTTTCTTTATACTATAAATATGACACATACCATAGATATATAAAATATGTTTATGTAAATATACTTGATAAATATATAAGTATAATATACTTATTACATTTCCACATAATGTATATTTACTTATACTCATGGATTCTTACTTTATTCAATGGGTTGTGATCCACTACCATCATTATTTGTTTTGATTCCAAATTGTCCCAGATCTAGCCAGAACAAGTTCATTCCAAGTGATTCCTTATTCTTCAGACATGTTCCTATCATTCTTTGATCACATCTTTATTTTCTGGTACTACAAAATATTTCAGGCTCATCTTGTACTTACTCAGTACTGGTCCTAAAATCAGTCATTTTTCTAAAGAGCCCTGATCCCTTTTAGTGGAGAATGGTTTTTTTTTTTTTTTATTTACAGTATTGTATTACTTTCTGCTGTACAGGAAAGTGAATCAGTTACAAATACATAGATCCACTCATTTTTTTTAAGATTCTTTGCCCATATAGGTCATAGTATAGTAATTCTTAACTCCAACAATCCACCAAGGGATTCTAGTGGGTTATTGGAGTTAAGAACCAATAGTGTGTCCAATTGGAGAATGGTTTTTGAAACCAAGGTTTGGGTAGTAGGTATGCTCTTTGCTACTGAGGTCTCACTGCTTCTAGGCCATATCGATTACAGAGCTAGCAAATAGATACATGTATACACACAAAGCTCATCTCTGGCTATTTATCTTTCCAATCATCCTTCCTTCCATCTATCCATGTTAAAAACCCCAAATGCATACTCATACATTTCAGTTCAGTTCTGTTCATTTCAGTCGCTCAGTTGTGTCTGACTCTTTGTGACCCCATGAACAGCAGCATGCCAGGCCTCCCTATCCATCACCAACACCCAGAGTCCACACAAACCCAAGTCCATTGACTCAGTGATGCCATCCAACCATCTCATCCTTTGTCATCTCTTACTCCTCCTGCCCTCAATCTTTCCCAGCATCAGGGTCTTCTCAAGTGAGTCAGCTCTTTGCATGAGGTGGCCAAAGTAATGGAGTTTCAGCTTCAGCATCAGTCCTTCCAATGAATACTCAGGACTGATTTCCTTTAGGATGGACTGGTTGGATCTCCTTGCAGTCCAAGGGACTCTCAAGAGTCTTCTCCAACACCACAGTTCAAAAGCATCAATTCTTCTGTGCTCATCTTTCTTTACCATCCAACTTTCACAACCATACATGACCACTGGAAAAACCATAGCCTTGACTAGGCGGACTTTTGTTGACAAAGTAATGTCTCTGCTTTTCAATATGCTGTCTAGGTTGGTCATAACTTTCCTTCCAAGGAGTAAGCGCCTTTTAATTTCTTGGCTGCAATCACCATCTGCAGTGATTTTGGAGCCCCCAAAAATAAAGTCAGCCACTGTTTCCACTGTTTCCCCATCTATTTCCCATGAAGTGACTGGGACCAGATGCCATGATCTTAGTTTTCTGAATGTTAACTCATATTAAGACTCATACACTACACAAAGTCAATTGTAGCCTCCTCTCATTTCATACTGTTAAATTCCTTTCTCCAACAAACTCTGTTTCCATTATCAACAATGTACTTTTCTCAATTCTAAAATATACAGAAAGTAATTTCAGAAGTGCTAGCTACATCTCTGTGAAAAACAGAGTTCAGATTTATTTAGAGCTCCTCTGACTTTAGCCAACAGCATACCCTCAAAGTACTATTTTCAAAAGTTACTTAGGTTAGTTCTTTCCCACTCCCATTCATTCTTGTTTGTATTTCATTGTAGAGATTTTTCTCCATTCCCACAGATTATTTTTTTTATGGTTTCAAAAGTCAGAACTATATAAAAAAAAGTATCTTGCTTTCCCCTGTTTCCTTTATTCTGTTCCCACCTGCCTCCTTTCCATCTTTTCTCCCACCCAATCCTTACATTTTCTAGTTTATTCTTCCTGTTTATTTTCACATCAGTGAGCAGATATATGGATATTTTCTTATTTCCTCTTCTCTATCACACAAAAGGTAGCACACTGTGGACTGTTTTTCGTACATTGTTGGTTTCACTTAACAATATATACTATGAATCACTTCGTATCTGTGCGTGGATAACCTCTGCATTTAAAACCAAATTTGACTCTAGCATTTACCTGCTTAAACCCTTTAGAGGCCTCCTTTGGCTTCCAGGATAAAAGACAGGTTCTTCAGCCAGTTTCAGAAGATCCTTTTTCTGTGGTGCAGCTTATCTCCCCATCCTTACTCCAAAGACATCCTGCTCCATATACTCCTTGTTATAGCCAAATCAACCTACTATGTACCCCTAGCACCTGGCAAAGTACCTGACACATGGCAGGACCTCATGAACATTAGTCAATGGACTGACAAACACAGCATGCCTTCAATCTACCTGGAGTTCCCTTCACTCCTTCCTCCTCATAACAAACCAGTACTCATATATCTGGCTCTAGATCCAAAGGTCATTTCTTTCTATAGCTTTTCAAAAACTTTTTGAGCAAATCAAGCTATTCCCCTAGCTGTATTCCCCTAGAACACATACATCATCTATATTTTCCTACTGTAGTAGTTGATGGTCCCATGTGGGAGACAGACATCTGAAAGATAATGAACACACAGGCTGGTAAGAGGAGCAATACAGACATGGACAGGGAACTAGGAGGCCAGCAAATGTGTCTGTAGCAGGCACAGAGCAGATGGAAAGATTTCTGAGGAAGTTGAGAAGAAGTAACAAGGTAAAGTGAAGAGGAACTAAAGAGCCTCTTGATGAAAGTGAAAGAGGAGAGTGAAAAAGTTGGCTTAAAGCTCAACATTCAGAAAACTAAGATCATGGCATCTGGTCCCATCACTTTATGGGAAATAGATGGGAAAACAGTGGAAACAGTGGCTGACTTTATTTTTTTGGGCTCCAAAATCACTGCAGATGGTGATTGCAGCCAAGAAATTAAAAGATGCTTACTCCTTGGAAGGAAAGTTATGACCAACCTAGACAGAATATTGAAAAGCAGAGACATTACTTTGTCAACAAAGATCCGTCTAGTCAAGGCTATGGTTTTTCCAGTGGTCATGTATGGATGTGAAAGTTGGACTATAAAGAAAAGTGAGCACAAAAGAATTGATGCTTTTGAACTGTGGTGTTAGAGAAAACTCTTGAGGGTTCCTTGGACTGCAAGGAGATCCAACCAGTCCATCCTATAGGAGATCAGTCTGGGTGTTCATTGGAAGGACTGATGTTGAAGCTGAAACTCCAATACTTTGGCCACCTCATGCAAAGAGTTGATTCATTGGGAAAAACCCTGATGCTGGGAAGGATTGGGGGCAGGAGGAGAAGGGGATGACAGAGGATGAGATGGCTGGATGGCATCACTGACTCGATGGACATGAGTTTGGGTAAACTCCTGTAGTTGGTGATGGACAGGGAGGCCTGGCGTGCTGCAATTCATGGGGTCATAAAGAGTCAGACACGACTGAGAGACTGAACTAAACAAGGTAAAGAGGTACATGTTGCAATAACTCAACATACTTCTGTTGTTATAACTGCTGTTCCACTGCAGCTCAGTGCTTGGCTTCATAGTGGAAGAAACTGGAACATTTTTTTTAAATGTTAATTTATATTATAGTATAGCTGATTTACAATGTTGTGTTAGTTTCAGATATACAGCAAAGTGATTCATTTATACATACATACATATCTATTCTGTTTCAGATTCTTTTCTCATATAAGTTATTACAGAATATTGAGTAGAGTTCTCTGTGCCATACATTAGGTCCTTGTTGTTTTTTTTTTATATATAGCAGTATATGTTTGTTAATCCCAAACTCCTAATTTATCCCCCACCCCACGTCTCCCCCTTTGGTAACTACAAGTTTGTTTTTGAAGTCTGAGTCTGTTTCTATTTTGTAAATAAGTTCATTTGCACCATTTTTTTTAGATTCAACATATAAGTGATATCATGTGATATTTGTCTGACTTATTTCATTTAGTATGATAATCTCTAGGTCCATCTATGTTGCTACTAATGGTATTAGTTCATCCTTTTTTATTGCTGAGTAATATTCCATTGTATATATATATCATATCTTTATCCATTCATTTGTTGATGGACATCTAGGTTATTTCCACCTCTTGGCTACTGTAAACAGGGCTGCAATGAACATTGGGTTGCATGTATCTTTTGGAATTATGGTTTTCTCCATATATAAGCCCAGGACTGGGATTGCTGAATTATGCGGTAGCTCTATTTTTAGTAAAGCTGAACCATTCTTTATTTCCATCAGCAAACACTGCCTGACTCTCCAGATAGTCACTGCTGACCATGCTCCCACATGACAGTCCCCTCTGGTTGTCTGCCTTTTGACAAAGATGATGGCTACCACGCAAGAGGGCTTACTCCAGCTGACATCTCCCGGCATTTCCCTACCAGCAGCCTGCCCTATCACTCCCCTCTTGGGGGCTCTTTACAGTGTGAAAAGTCTTCTTATTACCACCCTCAACATCTTTGCTGACAGAAAAAAAATGTAATAGGATCTTCTAAATAGCACTGAGATTGGATATTGTCAGGCTTGGGTGGAAGAAGAATGTTCTATGTTCCTACAACTAAGCCACTCTGAGCACTTGCTTGAGCTCCCCTGGCCTCGGTTGCTTGTCTAAAAATGAGGGGGTGGGAATAATGGTTTTGAACACATTTTCTAGCTCTGCAATTTCTCATAGTGGATCAAACCCTATTTGTTCTGTACAGATGTCAGCATGGAAATCACAAGTCAGAAGGAAGACGGCAAATTCAATGGGTATTGAATTGCACCGCAGGTCTCTCTATTCATTCGAATGAATCAGCCACAGACAATTATCCAGGAACAAACACCTCTTCATCTCCTCTTTGCTCTCATAATAACATTAATTCATGAATACAGCATCAGATTGGGGGAGCTTATTTATATGTGTCTGATGACTTATAACAAACTGTAATAAGTATATTTTTTTAAATGGAAGACTCACTAAAAACTAGTGGTTTTTTGGAAAGATATGAACCCCTCTCTTCTCCCAGAAGGGTTCATATCTTTCTGAAAAATCACTAGTCAGATCTTGATAACTGTATCATCTCTGGGCTTTTGCTCTTGCTGATCCTTCTTCAACTCTGCAACTCCTACACAGCCTTTGGAGTTCAGTTCAAGTATCACCCTCTCTAAGAAGCTCCCTTTAATTGCTTGCACTGGGCTGGACATATCATCTCTGCTCTTTAATAACTCCTTGGGCTTTTTCACTGTGGCACTCACCACACTGCAGTGTCTTTACTTACTCTTCCCTGCAAGCCTCTGGGCCCCTTTAGGGATGAAACAGTGCCCTGCCCACTGTATACCTCTAGTTATTAGAAGATTCCTAAGGGTTCATTTCTTGACCACTAGAAAAGTGGTTTTCAACTTTTTTTTTTGACTGAGACCATTTGCCTGGAGCAATCAGGTGCTCTGGGACAACCTAGAAGGGTAGCAGGGGGTGGGAGGTAGGAGGGAGGATCACGAGGGAGGAGACATATGTATACCTATGGCTGATTCATGTTGATGTATGGCAGAGACCAATACAATATTGTAAAGCAATTATCCTCCAATTAAAAATAAATAAATTAAAAAGAACTACATGCTAACCAAGAACTGGAGAGGAATGAAAGACATTAGTTGATGTAAAACTGATAATATTAGTTCTGAGTCACTTATAATTAAAAAAACATGAATCAGTGTATATATTTTAACATTAAAATAATGACTCATATAAAAAGACCCTGATGCTAGGAAAGATTGAAGGCAAAAGGAGGAGGAGGCAGTGGAGGATGAGATGGTTAGATAGCATTACCAACTCAATGGATATGAATTTGAGCCAACTCCAGGAGATAGTGGAGGACAGAGGAGGCTGGCAGTCTACAGTCCACAGAGTTATATGACTTAGTGACTGAACATCCACAACAAATGACCCATAACTTTATAGCTGTAAACTATAATCTATAAACTTATAACAGTCACCTTAATATGCTTAATAAAAAGGATGTTAGGGGTTATTTAACTTGCTTGAATTCATCAATGTCACCTGTGTCATAGTCTATTACACTGATGGGTCACACCTCCTGACATTCATGCTTATTTTATTCTCTACCCCTTGAATCTGGGCTGTACCTGTGACTTGCTTTAACGTGCAGCAGAAGTGATGTTGTGCCAGACTTAGGCCTAAGCTTCGAGGCCTGGAAGCTTCCACTTCTGTGTTCTTGGAAGCCCTGAGTTGCCATGTCAGGAGTTGAGCCATCTTACTGGAGAGATCACAGAGAAACCATGTGGACAGAGGGAGGAGAACCCAGAAACCCAGCTGATGATGAGTGAGACCCCTGTGGTAGGATCCCAGTCAAACCATCCAGTCACTGCAGTCACGGAAGCCACCCTAGCTGCAAGGAAGCACCTGAAACCCCTTCACATTTCATAGTTTTAGTAGACATGTAGAGCAGTCACAAGCTGTCCCTGCTGAGCCCTGAGTTCTTGATGCATGGAATCATGCAGAATAATAAAATAACAGTTGAGCCACTCCATTTTAGGGTAGTTAGTTATGCAATCATAAATAATCTGAACAATTTAAAGAGGCACGTTTGGGTTTGGATTACATATGTATCTATTTAGCAAGAGAATATCATGATTCATGCTTGAACTAAAGCTTATTCATGTCTTAAAATCTACTAATTGGAAAATTATAGGCCTAAAATATGTTTGATGCAAATATGTATCATTGCCTGCTGTCAGGTTAACCAAATGTCCTCCACAAAGTAATGTGATAATGATGAAGTTAAATGAACTACCATTTCTAATTAAAAAGCAAGAATAGCAGTAGCTGAACACCAAAACTGACTCGAAGCAAGTCTGACATTGCAATGTTAAGAGCATGAATTTACTCCATGTCACAGGAATCCAACCATCTGACTAAGTGAGGAGGCAGTCATTGCTGAGCATTTAGAGGCAGCCTGACTTCAAAGATAACTGAATTTCAAGAGCCCCTGGGGAACTTGGTAATGATCTAAGTTGAGTTCATGAATAGCAAGTATGAGTAATCCCTAATAACTCACTTAGTAAATTACCAGCATATAGTTCTTACACATACACAAAAATAAAAGTATTGAATTTGCGTGCTACTCAAAAGAATTCAGAGGGGACTTGCATTTGAGGACTTTGCATCTCTTAGCCTCAGAGTGAATATAAGAAGCCCTGCTCTGTGGGGGTGTGAAAATGTCAGGCTGAACAGAATTGTCTAGGTGCAGGGGGCTGGTGCCCAGGAGAGGCGTGCAGTCTCCTGGGAGAAGCTGAGACCTGCTACTTGAGGCACTGCCTGTGCTATCAGACTGGGGAGTGTTTGCATCCCATGGCCTTCACAGCTCAAGGGGGCTCATTCATTCATTTGTTCCCCCATTCCAAACAGTCATCAGAACATAAGCCATGGCTGCGACCTTCCCTTACAGACTATCACACAGCTGGTGCTCTGCACATTGCATCTGTAATACTCACCAAACCCTGAGAGGAAGATGTTTTATAGCTGGAAGGAACAGCCCCAGAATGATTTTCCTAAGTTCATCCACCAGTAAGCGACAGAACTGGTATTCAAAATCAAGTCTGTTTAGTCCCAAAGCCCATGATCATTCTTTCACAATAATGCCTCTGGATGAATACGTACTGAGTACCTAAGTGCTAGGCTCTGTGCTAAGTGCAGACACTATCAATAAACCCACCATGGAGAGCCTAAACCCTCAGCCTCAAACTGGAAGGTAAATTAGAAGCCAGAGGAAAAACCAAGACATGCACCTGGAAAGCTAATACTATTTGAGGGGGGAAAAATCTATATAAAACTATTTTATAAAAATCTATATAAAAATAGAGAATATGATGGAGTACAAAAGATGCAGGAAGTCTGAGGTAAAACATGAGACTTAAAAAAAAAAAAACTGTTCTTGCCCTGGGGCCATCTTTAACTTTTCTCAAAAACATGGGAGAGCATTCACTTGGCTCTGCCAGTAGGTGTGTGCTACAGTGAAAATGCTAAACAAATGGGGCTGTAAACAGCAAGACCAAGGTCCAGTTCTAACTCCAGAGCTGAGGGGATGATGTAGGGATAAGAGCATGACAGGAGGCCTCCTTCACAAAACTACCACCTGGGGAAAATGACTTATATCCCATGTCAGGGAGCCTTCTTCCCAAAGCACCAAGCACAAATCTGGAAATGGAATTAGAACAGAATTCAAATATTGGCTCTACCACTTAGAATTATGTGACATTAAACCAGTGTTCTTCATTTCTAAACGGGAATAACAGTAGCAGTAGTACATCTTTCACAGGGTTGTTCTGAGAATTCTTTGGATAATGTTTTACGAGAGTTATAGCAAGTAAAATTTCTTATCAGTGGTTCTTAAAATGTGGTCCTCACACCAGCAGTACCAGCAGACCCCATTGCAGATCTATAGAAATTCAGGGTGGTCCAACAATTTGTGTTTCGTAGAGCCCTAGGAATTCTGATACATGCCAGTGTTTTTAAGCACTGCTTTACACTAATGTAAGGGACAGAATGAAGAGGAGAAGCTTGGTCTGTGTGGAGCTATTCCCTCTCCTTCCAGGGGCCTGAAAGCAGACAGATTCTGAATCTCTCCGTCAGTCCTACTTTCTCAAGGCAGAAAAACATAACAGAGTTATGCCAGAGTCCCCTGACTGCCAGATGGCTGTCATAGTGCTGAGCTCCTAAAATTCTCATGTTATGATATATTCCCCATGGAATTTCCCTTTCTTTGCAAGCTGGATCTATTTTTCATACTCCTACTATGACATTTTGTGCCAAATATATAATCCAGAGAGGGTACAGAACAGACAATAGGAGTCTCCTACCATCAAGTGAAGGGCGAAACTCAACAAACAGAAAAGCCTGAGAGGGCGAGAAAATGACAGTCCATTCATGCCACAGAGCATCCATGTGTCAGGAATGGGATAGTCACAGAAGAGACATCTCAAGCATGAGTATGAGTCTCTGGCAGGACTAGAAAGACAGCGCTGTAAAAATACTGGGTATTGTGGAGGCTGTGGTATTGTGGTGTGCTGTGTGCTTATGTGTGTGTTAACAATCACCAAAACAATACCACACCAAAGAGACAACACCCAAGTTTGGAAGTATATGAAACAACATTCAGCTTGGAAAGTTCCTGTGGGCCAGGAGGAACTTGTGGTCAGCCAGCTCATGAACATTCTTAGATTCACAAACCCCCCTGTCCCTCCTCTGCTACCTGTCCATCTCCATTCTCTAATTGTCCTCTCCTTTTCCTTCTTCCCACTTCATGCTTTCCAGAACAATCTAAACAATAGCTGCTATTTATTGAGAATATACTGCCTTCTTAACAATATAATCTTTCGAGGTATGTATTATTAGCCACTGTATCTAGGGTCAGACTCTTTGCAGGCAGCTTGATCCATTATTATTCAAACCCATGTATGCCTCAGGTAAAGCCCATACTTTCTCCAGCACCGGTGCTGGATTTCAGATCTAGGAAAATTATTAATACTACCTTTAGATTGTAGACTGCCTGAGGATAAATTTCCTGGCTCATTTCAGGAACCCAGGATTCAGTTTATAGAAGACTCTGGACAGTCCTGTGCCTCTTCCTCCTTCCATAAAGCAGTAATATCCTTCGGGCAATTACACAACAATGATTCAGCACCATGGACAACAGCATCTAGGCACAGCTACACCTTATACTGACCCCTGACAATTTGTCCCTAGATGGCCTCCTACCACCTCAGAGGTGTTCAGGCCCCAATTTGAAAAACACCTTATTAATAACGGTTAACCTTTACAACATGCCAGACATAAGAAATTTATGTGAATTATCTGGTTGACTACTCTGAATAACCCTATGAGGTAGATACAAATATACCTATTTTAAATATAAGGAAACTAAAAAACAGAGGGTTAAAGTAATCTGTCCTAATTCATGTAGCTATGAATTCATAAATACGGTGTTAAAATCCAGATGATCTGATGCTAGGGATGGTTCTTCACCATTTTATGCCACGTGACATAACAAGGGCACTGAAATCATATGGGAATACTTGGCATTAGATTGGTCATCAAGAAAATACGAAAATATTTATAACAATTTTAAAAGGTTCTGATTTGAGTAAAAATACAAGATCTAGAACATTTCTTAGGTGGCTCATCATTTCCAGATTCAGAAACACCACAGTTTGATGGAGTTTTGGAAACTGGGAAAAAAGGTACATTCATTTCCCAGGCAAATCAGAGAAGGTGAGATGGTGTAACTTGGAACCCTTGGGTGGAACCCTGGTTCTGATATTATGGAATAGGTGACCTTGAGCAAGTCAATTCTACTCTCTAGACCTCAAATTCTTCATCTGATAATTGCAGACAGTGGAATAAGTAATATTTAAGGTTCACTCTAAAAGTCAAAGTTATGGCTTTTCTAGTAGTCATGTATGGATGTGAGAGTTGGACCATAAAGCAGGCTGCGTGCTGAAGAATTGATGGTTTTGAACTGTGGTGTTGGAGAAGACTCTTGAGAGTCCCTTGGACTGCAAGGAGATCAACCCAGTCAATCCTAAAGGAAATCAATCCTGAATATTCATTGGAAGGACTGATGCTGAAGCTGAAGCTCCAATACTTTGGCCACCTGATGTGAAGAGATGACTCATTGGAAAAGACCCTGATGCTAGGAATGATTGAAGGCAGGAAGACAGGGGGATGACAGAGGATGAGATGGTTGGGTAGCATCACCGACTCAATGCACATGAGTTGGAGCAAGCTCCAGGAGATGATGAAGGACAGGGAAGCCTTGTGTGCTACAGTCCATAAGGTTGCAAAGAGCTGGATATGACTCAGTGACTGAACAAAAACAACTAAAAGTAACTACATTTTTCTTCTGGAAATGTTAGACATCAGCTCTTTGCTCTTGCCACATGGTATCTGTGCCAATATTTTAGGATGGGAAATGTCATTTGTTTTATACTTATTTAAAGCATACTTCATTGGATAGAAACAATAATAAGACATTATTGCTACTGTATCAAATTGTTAACAATTTTAAAATAAGGAACATCCTTGTTGTTAAGAAAGCAAGGAGACAGAAACTTTCCAACACTGCTAATACTGAAGCATATTAGCCAAAACAGCACTATATATCCACAGCCTTAAAATGTACATTCCTGTGTAATTTTACTTATGTACATGTATCTTAAAGTAACTATGGATTTTAGAGGTAGTGGCCAAGATGGTGGAGTAGAAAGACCCTGAGCACATCTCCTCCCATGGACACCCCAAAATTACAATTATTTACAGAGCAACTATTGATAAGAAAAGCCAAAAGACTAGCAGAAAAGATCTTCTACAACTAAATAAAGAGGGAGCCACAACAAGAGAGTAAAAAGAACAGAGATGCGATATAGTCAAGATTCATACCCCTGGGTGTGTGACCCACAAACAAGAGGATTATCAGAATTGCAGAGGTTCTCCCCAAGGAGTGAGTGACCTGAGCCCCACATCAGGAAGGCTCAGGGAAGGGGTCCTGCACTGGGAAGATGAGCCCCCAGAACATTTGGCTTTGAAAGCTAATAGGCCTTACTTTTGGGAGATCCAGAGGACTGTGGGAAATAGAGACTACTCTTAAAGAGTGCACACAAAATCTCACATGCTCTGGGACCCAGGGCAGAAGCAGTAATTTGAAAGAAACCTGGGTAAGACCCACTGACTGATCTTGGAGAGCCTCCTGGAGAGGCAGGAGGAAACTGGCGCTCACCCTGAGGACACGGACACCGGCAGGAGCCATTTGGGGGGGCTTGTTCTACCACATGGACACTGGTGCTGGCAAGGGCCACTTTGGAATCCTCCTTTTATCTTATTAGTGCCGGGACCCAGTCCTGCCCAGCAGCCTTTCAGCGCTAGTAATGGGATACAGTCAGCTGGGGAGAGATACAGCCCCAATCACAAGCAGGACTGCTGCCTTAAGACCACCTCAATGCACTGCTGCCCCAGGACTGCTTCTGCCCACTAGAGGGCCCAAGACCTGTCTCTGAACACCAGTGTCTGGCACTAGCCCCAGGACCTGGCCTTACCCACCAGCGGGCAGGCACCAGCCCCAGGATCAGCACAGCCCTGCAGCCTGCCATATCAGCACACAGCCCACCCACCAAGCCAGCACTGGGCCTACTGGGCCCCAGCCCTGCCTAACAGCAGGTGAAGTAAGCCAGCACTAGCTCTGGGACACCTTGGGCCCCTCAGCCAGTCACCCTGGGAACTGGTCCAAATTACCAGCATATTGACACCCGTTTGAGACATCTCAGCCATGTCAAGAACTGGCCATGCCCACCAATAGGCCAACACTGGATCTGAGACCCCTGGTGCCACAACCACCTACTCCAGAACTCAGTTCCATTCACCAGTAGGCCAGCTCTAGTCCTGGGAACCCCCAGGGCCCCAGAGCCAGCAGCCTCATAACCAGGACCCTCTCACCACTGAATAGCATCCTCTGCACAAGGCAAGGCCTGGTATGCAACTAGAAGGAGGCTAGCCATGCAGTCAGCCCACCAAAACAGAAAGACCCACACAGTCTAAATGGGGGCACGCCTAGAGCATACAGCTCTGGTGATGAGAAGGGAGTGAGATATACAAGATGTCTCCTACAAAAAGCCACTTCTCCAAGATCAGGAAACATAACCAACCTACCAGATACCTCGAAATAAAACTAGCAAGTCAGGCAAAATGAGGCAGCAGAGGATTATGTTCAAAACAAAGGAACAAGTTAAAACCCCAGAAGACGAACTAAATGAAGCAGAGAAAGTCAGTCTACCCAATAGAGAGTTCAAGGTAATGACTATAAAGATGTTCAAAGAACTTGGGAGAAGAATGAACAGAGTAGGAGGTTTTTAACAAAAGTTGGAAAATATAAAGACAAATCAGAGGTGAAGAACACAATAACTGAAATTAACGGTAGATTAGATAAGAGACAGGAACAAGATCAGTGAGCTAGAAGACAGAGTAGTGGAAATCACTGAAGCTGCAGAGAAAAAAGAATAAAAAGAAATGAGTGTAGTTTAAGAGACTTTGGGGATAACATCAAACATATAACATTCACATTATTAGGGTTGCAGAAGAAGAGAGAAAGAAAGCGGCAGAAAACATAATTACAGACATAATAGCTGAAAACTTCCCTAACCTTGAAAGGCAAACAGACATCTAAGACCAGGCAGCACAGAATCCCAAAGAGATCAACCCAAAGAGGACAACACCAAGACACACTGCAGTTAAAGTGGCAAAAATTAAAGAAAAAGAGATAATATTAAAAACAACAAGGGAAGGGCAATAAGTTATACACAAAAGAACTTCCCTAAGGCTATCAGTTGACTTTTTAGCAGAAACTGCAGATAGAAAGGAGTGGCATGATATATTCAAAGTGGTGAAAGAGGAAGACCTACAACCAAGAATACTGTACCCAGCAAGGCTTTCATTCACAATTGATGGAGAGATCTAAAGCTTTACGGACAAGCAAAAGCTAAAAAGCTCAGCACCACTAAATCAACTTTACAAGAAATGTTAGACTTCTCTAAGTGAAAAAGGAAAAGGCCACAACTAGAAACATGAACATTGTGAAAGGAAAAACTCATCAGGAAAGGCAAATATACAGTGAAGGCAATAA
Source organism: Antilocapra americana (assembly GCA_007570785.1). NCBI lineage: Eukaryota > Metazoa > Chordata > Mammalia > Artiodactyla > Antilocapridae > Antilocapra > Antilocapra americana. The sequence continues at coordinate 22,427,029 of ML664161.1, forward strand.
ATCAATGTGGTGATCATTTTGAAATACACAGAAATTCCAAGTTGTGTAACAGGAATTAACACAGTGTTATTGCTCTGTTACACTTCAAAAACAAACAAAGTCATAGAAAAAGAGATCAGATTTGTGGCTACCAGAGTTGGGGGTGGGGGAGGGGGAATTAGATGAGGGTGGTCAAAAGGTAGAAACTTCCAGTAAGAAAATAAATGAATGCTAGGGACATAATGTACAACATAAATATAATTAAAGCTGTTGTATGTTATACATGAAAGTTGTTGAGAGTAAAACCTAAGAGTTCTCATGACAAGAAAAAATTTTTTCTCTCTCTTTTGTTTTTTATTTATATGAGATGGTGGATGCTCACGAAATTTACTGTGATGATCATTTCACAATGTATGTAAGTCAAATCACCATGCTATCTACCCTAAACTTATACTTTGCTGTATGTCAATTATATCTCAAATTTAAAAAAAAACAACAAAG